>JAWWMP010000041.1:7507517-7524931 GCA_035047865.1 Dendrocincla tyrannina
GGCCCATTAGCAGCCACGCCCCCTCAGGCTGGGTGTGAAGGTGCTAACAACCCGCTGGGAAGCTGCTGCAAATGGTCAATTGTTCTCGGGAAATGAATAGAGGGGGTAGAATATATAGCTTTGATCACCCCCACACAGTGATAACTGGTTCCACCTGCTGAACTAGGACAACCCTCAACTGTAAAGTTATTCTACAGCAACAGATGAAACAGTGTGTAGCAAATTCTTATGCTAATTGTTTCACTTCACTTTAAATACTTTTAATTAGGCAGGGATAGTTTAGTAAGATGAATTGCTTTAATTTCAAATCCTTTATGGTGAAATCAAAAATAATTTTTTTCAAGTTATATTTACTTAAATCTGAATATTAGACTAAATTCATGGATCTATTAGCATATCTAGTTTGGAACACTATGGGATACAGATTTAGTTGTGGTTTTTTTTCATGAAAGTCTTGTAGAACTCCCAGGATGCTGAGGGATTTGTAGTTTTCATTGTCCCTGAGACAAAATTTGGGTTTTTTTTAAGGATTGGAATGCAAATGAGACATGACTTGGCTTTCTGTCATCAGATATAAAACAACCTAAAACATCAATGGGGGCAGAAGATTATGAGCAAATATAAACCAAAGTACAGTGAAGTGAGGGCCTGAGAAATGCTTTATATAAAATTTTTGAAATCTAAGCCCAGCATTTCTGAAAAGCATTGTTACATCTATGACTTTCATAATTCTTATGATCTTGCATTCTCGCACTGAAAGTTTCTCGTTTTTTTGTAGCATACGCAGACATTCAGCAGCTGTTAATGCCTAAGTAAAACCACAGTTGTGAAGAAGTTCCCTAAAGAGCTCCTCTAGGGACACCAGTGCATCTTTTCAAGACTTGTGTCTCTTTCTGCTCTTTCTAAGATGAAGACAGCTGAGTCACAGTGAATGCTAATTTCTGTAATAAGATTGCCTCATGCCGAGGCATTCCCTCTGGAGTGAAGAACTGACAGTGCTGCAAATACATCAGCTCATTTAGAAGGACCTGAACAAGCATTAACTGTCATGTCCTCCAGGGAAAGACAGGTACGAGGAAAAGAAAGAGAAAAGTCATCTCAACATAAGTTGTTCTCTGTGAAATCAAGGCTGCTTTATGCTTATCATTTCAACAGTTTGGGTCAAAAGTGACCTGGAAAACACAATTGGGATTTTTTTTTTTTTTTTTTTTTGTTCCTATTGCATTTCACAGGCTTCAATCTTCCTGCACTCTGTCTCAGACACCTTCTTAATCCCTTTCTCTCCCACTTTTCTGGACTCTACATTCCTGTTCTACTGCCATTCTGGCATATTTTGCATCTTCTCACATCCTTTTCTTCTTGTATTCTGCTTCATGCACCTTCTTAATCTCCTTCTGTTCTCTTTGACTTTACTGGACAATACTCACTATTTTTCCTGGTTTTCCCTGTAGTATGAGACCTTGCTAGAAGGGCCTTTGCTTTCTTACACTATTCTTCAGTTCTTCCCCTGCTTCTCGAATACCTCTGAAAACACCTTTGTCTTTCTTCTAGTTAAAGTCTTCATGTTAGTATTTTTTCATTATTTTCTGCCATAAAATGTCTTGTTATTAAGTTTTTGCACCAGATGTTGAATATGTGAAATGGTTAAAGTATTTCTTTAAAATCAAGAATGTTGTTAGTAATGGAGGGTGAAGGTATAGAAGAAACAGTGTGTAAGAACTGAATTCCTGTCTCTGCACTACTTTCTCCTTTAAACTCTTTGTCTTCCTTGTTCAGAAAATACCCACTGTTTGTACAATATTTACCGTGGTAGCAGTAATAGTAAGGAACATATGATGAAGGACGAAGTGCCTTTTTTAGATGCACTAAGAACTGAGCTCCACAAAAGGTTGTTTTTACAGAGCTGAGGCATATTGCTTCAGCCTCAGGTGTTCATTTTGCTTCATTAAATTCCTAAGAATATGCTTATTCTTCCTTCCTTGTCCTAAATTCTTGCATACTGGTGTATACACTGACAAGCAGTTGCTACATTTCACCTCAGGGATTTCTGTACTTCAGTGCTTGATGAAGTAATCCCCTTTCCTACTTTCTACTTAAAATCTCTTGGCATAAAAGGTAACACATGAAGATGTGTAAAATTTTGTTCATTTTATTCCAATCTAGTTGTAAAAAAATTGAAAGAAATGATATTACAAATATTAAAGTGCAGATAAAAAAAAATTCTGTAACAGATATTAGGAAAAATTGCTGAATTGTTTAATATCCAAAATAATATCAATGTATGCCTTGACTTTTAAACAAACTTTTCATTAGGTGACTGATTTGTCAAATATTGAGGTCAGCAAATAATGTTAACATACAGTGAAAACTCCCAATGACCACCCCTTGCAGGTAAAGTATCAACGATTTGCTTGTTGTATACAACACAGAAGGAGGAAGTAACACAACCTGCATTTTATTACTTGAATCAGATGCAAAAGGTTTGCAAAACTTCAAATTCAACTGAAAGCAGCTGTTGGAAAAATATCATTACATTATACCTTAAGCTACAAAAGCCAATTTAATGGTGACATTTTATTTTATTCAGATGGTCCTTTCTTTTATTCTGTCTAACCCAGTAAAGCCTGTGGAAATTGTATCTGGATGAAATCACCAGAAGGTGAAGGGCCCATGACTGAAAACATTCTTTAAAGATTATTCAAAGTTACAGTCAAATGGAATAGCAGCACTAACGAGAGCAAAGGTCTCCATAGCTACAGGAAGTAATATTACATCGCTTAGCAGGACCTATAAGAAAACACAGGTTTGTTACCAGATTTGCTTAAATGTCGATTAAAGTGCTGAACAAAACCATTAGATACTACAGTTTAAACACAGGTATTTTAAGCTGGAAGGATGTAATTTTTTCAGAACAGCATACAATGGAGTCTGCAGGTGGAATTACCTCACACCTGACTCACGTCAAATTACAGTGATTGCATAGTTTAGTTAACTATTCCCACGATTTGAGAAAATTATTTTTTACCAGTCTCTCATCTTGGATATTAATATATTCATCCCACATGGGGACTGAGCAGAGCCATTGTACTTTTACCTTTAACTTCAATAGATACAATAAAACTTGAGAGCAGTCATTCAAGCCAGGACAGAGTTGAGGCTGTGCTAGTGTCCAGCCCAAGACTATACTCGACAGAGGACAATTCCAGGAATGTAAGCATAAAATGCCTCTGCCCTTTGGCACCTCCCCTGGCTTCTGGACTGCAGGAACATCTCATCTTTCTGGCTCACAGCCCTCAAAAACTTTGTTTCCATGGAACTGTGGCTATTATCTACTTTAACAAGTTTAACATTTTCATTTTTCAAAACATTCCATGACTGTCAGCTTAACAATTTGAGTTTTCATTATATGAAAAGAATTACTACTCTCTTTTGTTTTCAACCTGCTGCCAGACATCTTCACTTGGTGCCCTGCTGAACTTGCTAGGAGAAATGCTGAATGCTGCCTGATCAGCTATTAGCATCAGAAGAGATTAAAATATAAAACTAAATTAGTCTTCCTTTTATACCATGGAGTCAAATCCTGATTAATTTCAAGAACTAAGCCCAAAGGAATAGAAACGTATATAGAAACTAGATATACAGATCCTTTAAAGGAAAAAAAAAGTTTAAAGTAGCAAAGCTCAGGGTTACTGCTTGATAGACAAATTTGTATATCTGCATCTTCATATTGCTTCATATCTGAAGCAATTCAGATATGAATCTTCATATCATATATGCATCTGCATATATCTTCATCTTCATGGTCAAGTAATGCCACCAGTCTGAAGAGTTATTTTAATAATGAGATGATTCTCTACTGTACATTCTGTTTATTTGGGTCATTTGTCAAAGCTGTTCAGAATAAAACAGTCAACATCCTTATTTCTTAGAAAAATGAAGACGGGGGACTTCAGAGCTTGTCAGGAAATCATCACCGTGGCACCTAAACATGATCAGAAAAAAATATACATAAGCATATGCATACATATACCTATCCTTATGGATATACATTTGTATCAAAATCTAATGTAAGTTTTTCAATATGTCAATTTCACTTTACTAACATTCTGTGTTAAATAGAACATAACAATAAAACCACGCCTAATTCACAGAGCAAACAAAATGATTTGATTTTCCTCCAAATTCAATACCCTGAAAGTTATTATTAAATCTTGAGCTAACTGTTCCTTTCATTTTCTTTTAAATTCTCTCAAAACAACAAGGAAAATCTCATTACACTATTTGTTATTCTTTATAATGTTCATAAAATTTTCATGTACCTCGAAGTTACTAATTCATAGTGAATCGCCTCAATTGAATCCAACCAATGTGTTTTCTGGAAGAATTTAAGTAAACAGCTATTAGAGATTTAAGAAGTAACTCTATATTTTCAGAGGTATCCTGACTAACAGTTATCCAGTCAGTAGCCATTTTCATATGCAGTTTACAAAAATCTTGAATGTGATTGTTCTCCTGTTATGTGTCTGCATAATCAAACTTTAAAACAGATATATTTTTCTGCCCATAATGATTCAGAAAAAAAGGACATTTTTGCCCATCATCACAAAAACTTTTCCAACACCAGCATACCAAAAGCTTAAATACACAGACACAAAGAATTTTGAGAAAGTTCAGGACAGTCAACGCTGTCAAAGAAATTTCTTGCAAAGAGGACAGCCTTGGTTCTGCTGAATAACATTAATGCTGAGGTGGCAGAATTTTTCAAAAATCCCCTCTGATCCAACTTCTGTCTTTGCAGTTAAAATTCCATTGGAGTGGAGTTTGAACTGATAGAAACATTAGAAGGATGGAATCACTGCTGAAGTTCTGCAACTGTTTTAAAGCATAAACATTAGGAAACTAATTGATTTCTCCCAACTGAATTGCATATGGTGTGCAATATTTGAGTTGGCAAAGCATAAATAAGTTGGTCATTTTGAATTAGATCATAACAAAATTTCTTCTTCAAATTATTTTTTTTCCATTTCTCATACAGCATTCTCATTATTTACAAAGCCAATGTGGTTTTCCCTATTGTTTTGGAAAAGGCTTTGTTTGATAAAAAAACATAAGATCATATTTCTTCATGCATGACTTATGCATCTGTTGACTGATGCCTCTGTTCTAATGACTGTTTTAATGCAAAAAAGATGAAGTGAAATAAAAATGAAATTGGGAATTTGTATGCTTCTATACTTCAGAATGCATGCTTATGTTGAAAAATTATGGCAATATTTTACTGTATTAAGCTAATTTGTTTTTACAGATACTGCACTGTATACTTACTGCAAGTGATGCACGCATTTGTAAAAACAAGAAAAGTAGATTGACATATGAGGAAAGCACATCTTAACAAAAACTCTTCCTGGTTCCATTTTTAAGAACCTATGGAGCAATTCTAATACAAGAGTATCTCTCACTGGAGACAACATGCACTTGCCAACTTAAGGCTCATAGTAACAAGGCATTTAAGCTTGGGAACTGGAAAATGTTAACACAATCTACTAAAACAGAATTTTCAGACTATCCTGCTAGGTTGAGAGAGAAGTCTGAATCAGCATTTCTGCACCCAGTAAGGGTGTTTTGCCACATTCAACTCTTTTTTTCAGGTTGTCAGGTACATTGTACAGCACATATAATTTGTATTCCACATAATCTAAATTTGATGACTTTCATGGTATGCTGTAAATCCCACCTTTCTTTGAAGTATTTACAACTATTGGAGAGTCCAAAGGATTGTGGATTGTTAGAAGGTCAAGAAAATAAGTTTCAATTTTTGCAATTTGCTGGTTATAATGAATACTGGTGTTGCATGTGAAGAATGCCAAACAGCTTTTATACTCATATAGCAATGGCTTCTAGCTGTTTTGCTAGAAAGATTTTCTTGTTACAGCCCCCTAAAAGCACATGTTAAAACGTTATTTCTAATTAACATCATTATGGAAATAGCTCTGCCTGCAGTGACCATATTTTAGTGGAAATCACTCTCAAAGTATAATGAACAGGTTAAAGTGTCTCTGTTTAGAAAAGTTAGGGCGAATTACGTGTCAGTTACATTTCTATAGTTTTGTGACAACTTTTCAATCATTGAATCCCAGGATACCACATTTCACAGTTGTGTGACATAAAACTTCTCAGTCAGAAATCCCATCACTAACAAAAAACAGAATCAAGACTTTCATGTTATGGATGATATTCCAGCCTGTAGAAAAAAGCCTGTACTTCTTCAGAATTTGTGCAAGGCATGTTTAGCCTGCGCCATACACTGTAGCAGAGGTATAAACAGCTGTATCTGATGTACATCCCAAGTCATCTGTAGCTGTAGATCTTGAAAAGCTGTTTCTTAGCACCTCAAATCAACAAACTAAGACAAGCCAATGGTTTGGATAATGCTGCTGTGGAATTCCCTCCTGCACCACTCAAAAAGGATGTAGTGGGTGATGGAAGCTGAATGTCACCCAGAATTCTTGCTACCTATTTTTCTCTCCTCCAGCCCCACTGGGTGTCCAAAAGGAGCTTAAAATTCTTTGAAGGACATCCTACAAATTGCTGCCTCCTAAGAAACAGTGCTAGGTAGCAGTGTTGTGCTAGTCTGGAACAAGGACAAGATAAAAAAGGCTGTAAATACACTTGTATTCCAGATTCTGCTGCTAAAGGGGAGATATGCTCAGTACTGGAATAGGAAGGATACAGTTTGTTTTCTTCCATGTAAGGAAATCCTTTCCCTGGCGTTCAATGGAACAAACGATGCTCTAAATGCATCATGTTTCCATGCTAGTGTGGCACGACATCTGACCTATATTTGTTAATTCCTTCAGAAATCACAGACCCAAATTTTAAGAGATTGTTGGATTTTTTACACAAATAGGATAGGAGTGCTTCCCTTGAACACTCTTAATTGTTTTTGGAGTAAAAATGATTCAACTGAGATCAGAATCAGACCTAAAAACTTGAAGTAATGGAGCATACAAACAGCTGGCAAAAGCACCATTTCTCCTTGCATATTTATCTTATTCAACTTGGGGGGCCTGGGGTTAATTAGAAGAACAAAAAATCTCTTATACAAGGCTTTGTAAGGTAGATGTGCCTTCTTCCTGGATTTAAAACTCATTGGTTCTACTCTCTGGATAAGCATAAAAGAACTATTCACCTCTTGGTATACTCATTTAGTTTCACCATTGACATTCAACTAACCCAAACACAGCAAGAAGTCAACCTTTGGTGATGAAACGCTAATGAATCTTTAAAAGGACTGTTGATTTAATACTTTGCTGACTGGATATTCAGTTCCTTATTTTTGTTTTTTCTACTTATAAACATGCTGATTGATGAATACTTCTTTAGATTCCTTAGGAATCTGAGGCTTTTTCCTTGCTGAATTTTGATTTTGAAGTTTATTTTTCATTCTAATTAGCAACAGTCATGGAAATGGAAAGGGTTTGGTACCGAAATTATTAAAAAGGGACAGAATGACAAAGTGAACAAAAATCACCACAAGTCACTTCCTTCTTATCTCAAAGATTTCTTCATTTACGAAGTAAGACTTTAAACATAATTTCCCACTGAAAATTAATGATTTGGCTGTTCACCTTCTGTACACTGATTGTCTGTGTCCTGTTCTGTGCCAATGGGTCATTCCCATCTTTTGCTCAGAGAAGCATATTTTTTGACTAACAAGAAAATTTCATTAAAGAGTAATAGTTTCATTTTTCCTACTGTAGCAAATTGGATGCAAAAAGCTGCTACATGCTGTCACTTTCTGCTTTGGTCCTTTATAGTACTTTATCATGGTTTTACTGTTGTACTTCCTGACATTTTCTTGAATTAATTTTGATATATTGTATTTCGAGAAGGGATCAAAATGTGTCTCCAGTTTGGAAAGATCAGGATTCTGAAAGAAAATGCCACAAATCCTTAGAAGTTAAAAAGATGTTATAGTAGATATTTACATAGGTAGGAAGTCTGCCATTGTCAGCATGCAGCAACTCTGAGAACTGCATACACATGGCAATGGAGACTGTGCCAATAGCCAAAACCAAAAATGTTTAGGCAATTAAATGCACTGATGGATTGATTTTTCAATGGCAGCCAACTGCCTCACTTTGGACACTTGGAGGAATCAACTAAGCATTCAGCACCTAGACTGTTTCCAAAAATGCATCACTAGTTTTGTAATAATATTTATGAAAATGAGATATAAATTAAAGCCGGGATATTTGTTCAACAAATACTTACTCAGACAGGCTTATTTTTTCCCAAAGGTTTGTGTGTGAAAGACCATGTAATTTGAAAAGATTTACAGAGGGGGAAAGATTAAGCAAAACAAGAAAAAAGTTTCTGAATTGTCTACTTGTATTTTCAAGATTATTAGAACAAATAAAAAGATAAAATAATTTGGCAAGAAATTGAAAATCTTTTGCAGTTCAAAAAACTGTAACCCCATTATCAATTGAAAAGCCACTTGAGAGGATACACAACTGGACACTATAAAAAACCAAACTGAATCCATTCACATTCAGAAAGTTATTTCTGTCTTTGTCCCGTAAGCAGACTCTTCTCAAGTTTTATTATTCTTCCAAATATTAGTCAGAAAATGTTTATCTTTTTTAAGCAATGTATTTACCCTTCCTTTGCTTTTAATTTAATATTATTTCATCTTCAAAAATACCCAACAATTTGAACAAGTCTGAATGTGTAGATTGATTTAATATGGTACATTTCTTTCCACTCCATGAAAAATATGATGTCCAGAGAAAAAAAGTCTTCAACTTTTTAAAATTTTTCTTAAAGTAAGACATCTTATATTACAGATAATATAAGGTGGCTTTGAAAATTCCATGGAGTCTGCATATCTTTAGGAGTCTGTGTTTAAAATTAACTCTAAAGTGTGAGTCTGAAGTTTTGGGGATTTTTAGCAAAGCTCGTCAAAACATTAAAAGAATTCCAGCATGTGATTTCTTATTGTTACATATGGTATATAAAACCCAGAATCTTTTGATGTCATACTGTCAATACTGTGAAAACTGTCTGATTATTTTCTAAACTTTGATAGAGGCCCAATCCAGAATGAGCCCAGAAAATAATATTTTCCAACCCTTAAGAGATAAGTTTTTATTCAGCAACAGTTATGACAGGAAAAGCAACAACTTCTTAATTTAAAGATGGTGCTTAATAAAAGTTTAAATAACATACAGGGCTTATAAATAGCCTCTGCAGTAACAGAGGTTTGCTTTTGTAAATGTCTGAGGTTTTGTCCGCTGCCACATGCCTGTTTTCCTAATAAATCCATAGGTATCTATTTTCAAATAATTGTTTCTCTTCTGTATAATACTATATATTTTAATCATTGTTTATTTAATTTATGGTGTATCTCAGATTACATCATCCCACAGCACATTTTTAAATATCTAAGGAGTTATATTGCTATGTATATCCACTGGGACAAATTCGCCTCCAGTATACATACCAAGAGAAATCCTGTATGAGGAAGTCTACATGGAAGTCAATTAAGTGGCAATCATTTGCAGCACTTAATTTTACCATTAAACTCTAAGCAGGGACTATAATTTTTCAAATTTGTGTAGACATGCTATGATCAGGAGGTCTCGGTTGGTTAGGGATTAATTCTAGGGGTTATTGAAACACAAACACGTGAGATTCATAGAGCAGAGCAAGAAGGATTTTTCTCAGTGACTTTCACCCCCAGTCAGAAAAGAAGTTTATTATGACCAGAATGAATTTACAGTAAAACCAAATGCAGGGGTACTTCCCCTCTCCCTCATACAAAACCATTGCATTTACATAGCAGTAGTTAAATTAGTCTGTGTGAGAAGAAACTATTTATGTTCCAACTAGTCACCTGCTAATGAATGATGTTCTCCTATATAAAACAAACAAAAACAAGATAACAACAAAAACAAACAAATGAAAGAAAACAAACAAACAAAAAATCCAGCCTCCTAATATTTTACCTCTAATCATGTGTTGGACAGTTTCATATTCATGGCCACGTTAACCTAAGATGATAAAGTTGCTATACATGCTTCCCTACAACCATCAACAGGAGAGGGGAAATGTGTGACAGTTGCTAAAGATTTACTTCCAAAATCATGCTTTTTATTTGCTTGCACAACTGGTCAGAGAGAGTGATGACTGACCTCTTGCTCTGGGTTCAAACAAGTTACAAAAGGCAAAGAAAAATGCTACCACTGGTCACTGACAGCTAAACTCCCCATTTGTCAGTACAGCTTCGTTGGAAAAGCAGATAATAGCCTTCTTAACATCACTGACAAACTTCTGTATCAGCTTTCGCCCGCCTAACCTTTGCTTTGCTTATAGCTACTGCAGAAATGCAGAAATAGCATTGGAAATTATCAAGGGCTAACTTCATTACATCACTGGATTATCATAAACTACGGCTGAATTTTATAATACAGTTTTGACAAAGATGGATGATAGAGGGAAAGAATGATAATGAAAGAATACAGCATGGGCTAATACTTTGAATTGTAGAACTGAGTTAAGTCTCAAAGTATCTCTGAAACTTTGAAAAGGCAAACATCTTAGATTCAATAGTAGCTTTTTTTTTTTAACTAGAGTTTTTACTCTAAGCTAAAATCCAGATTGTCAGATTAATTGTAAAAGTTGTTAAAAATTGATACATTCTGAATTTCACTCAGCTGATTGATAAAGCCACTTTCATCTCTCACTGTTATGACACAGCAAATTGGGAGGAAAGAGTCAGTGTCCTCGTACCGTGGGTTCACATCACTCTTCTTTCCAGATCTAGTCTTTCTTCCATCCTTGATGAGTTTAGTCCATACTTCTTTTAGTCCTTTCTAGTATTAAACTCATAATGGGTGCTGCTTCAACAGCAGTTACCTCTAAGCCTTCTTATAATCCACTAGTGTCACTTGTCCCAGAAAGGTTTCCACCATTTGCTAGTGAAGTTCTTGCATTTTTCTGACACCCTCAAACTTTCTTCACAGCTTCAACATTCAGAACAATCCTACAGTTCTTTCACCTGCAGAGATATATGTCATGGTAAGGAGATGCAGATAGAGAAGGATTGAGGCTGAGTATTGTAGGCTATTTGGTGAGATAATTACATCAGTTCCAGTCTAGAATGGCAACAGATGCCTCCCATCTGCATGGCCTTTCCTTTGGTGGAAACAACTTTCATCTATTTTCTTTTCCCAGGGAATATAAGGCTATGCTCCAGATCAGTACCATAACTAGAAACTTGTCCCAGCATTTTACATGAGACCTGTTCAGACCATCTCCTCCTAACACTTCTCTGCCTGAGTTCTTGTCTAGTCCTTGAGCAGCACATGAAATTTGTCAAGTATTCTTGGTTTCTGGGGCTTCTGAGGCAGCTGGGAAACCCTATTTCTTCCCAGCTCACATATCATACTGTATCCTCTTTTCTCTCTGTTGACCTCACATTTAACCATTTATTTCATTATGTAGTGCACTGACATCTGCTGCTTGCCATTTTCTAACAGAAAGGAGTCATTCCTCCTTTTCCTCAGAAAAAAAAATAATGTATCCGTAACTGGAACACTAGTAACACTGCAATTTTCATCAATATGCCTATAATCTTTCATTTCGAATGACACACTTGAGACAGTGTTTTCGGTGTTCTGCTCCACTGCCATGTGTTTCACAATTGCCTTTAGTTTCCAAGCCTTCCAAAAGCTTTAGGAACTCCCACACCAAGTGGGGGGAAGAAGGAAAATTCTTTGTGTCTGTTAAACAAACAAGGTTATTGTGATTGCTAAAACAAAGATACAAACTAGGTGGAGCAACTTGTCATTTTGCAGTTCATGTTCTTAGATCAGTTTTAGCTTGTAGTCTTTTAATTTGACTTTAACACTCGCAACCCTAAAGAACTTTTACCTTTTTTTTTTTTTGGTCCGATTCTTATGATTTTTTAGAAATAACATGGGAAAGAGCTGGGAGGGAAGAAATAATTGTGAGAATTTGAAGTGTATCCATAGGGGCTGTTATGTTATAGGAAGTTAAGGACTGCGGAGAGAATAAGTCCTGACACCACCACAGGTTAGTTCCCAAGTCTCTGCCACAGGTTATGGAGTGGTAGTGCTCCGTGGTGAAAGGGGATCCAAGGAATGACTCACAGAGTGAAAAAGTAGGAGAACTTATACATACAAAAGGTAGGACATTTCAGTTTCCTTCAGTCCAGGCCATAGAGATACAACTGACAGGCTAAATCAGTGAAAAATTTTGCTGCAAGATTCCAAGTATCAGTGTAGTGTCTACATGAGATCTAAACTGTCTGAAGAGATCCTCCCTTGGGATAACGTACTTGGGGAAAGTACAATAATCTCAGGATACTGTAAGCTGAACACATTAACTTCTTAGTCCAATATCAAATTTGAAGAGAAGATAGAAGGATATAGTAGAATGCAAACTGGCACTGAATAGTATTGAAGCTAACAAAGCCTCGTGTGGAGGTTGTAGTGTGAGGACCGAGTGAGACGGGACAGTATTCAATGAAAACTGCATTTTGGCTCTCACATCAATACCGAGCTCTTCTCCCCCCAGTACAGCACTGAGAACTTGCAAATTCCTCCTGTTTCAGGTCTCTTCAGTTCCCTGACCTTGTGCACTGTGTATGGAAAGGTGACGAGAGGTTTTGGTGCTAGGCAATGCCAAAGTGTATGTGCTTATCTTATCTTTGATTGTCCCACAATACAGGGCATGCCCTTGTCACTTGGTGCAGTGGGCAGGAGAGAAAAGTTGTCAAGCTGCACTGGGTTGTGACTGCTCCTCGACTCGCTGCAAGCCTTGCAGTCACAAAGCAAGAATTAATGACCCAGTAAAACACGTCTTGTAGTTACCACAGAAAACAATTGGAAACAATGGGCTACAATGTTCAACAATTTTATCGCAGAATAATCACATACGTCACTGTATACCTTTATTCTGCCCCCAAACAGACATCTTTGTCTGGACGTCAAATATATTTATCCTTAGTGGATTAATATTAACAAATACAATACTAAAAGTAGTCATGTGCAATTTTTTTATTCTAGTAATTTATACACTTATGAAGTTTTTCTTCAATACACATAATATAGTCCATTATCTTATAAGTGAGTAAATAGTAGATTCCTTTTTATTTTTGTATTGTTTATGTCATTTGGACATATTTGGTTTTTAATGCTTTTTAGATGGCAAAGAATAATTATAACAGACTATCTACAAAACAGGGTTTTTTTTATATGAAACAGTTTAAAGTTATGTAAAAAATGATCAGATTCTTTTAAAGAGATCTCTTTTTTAAATACATGTAATTCTTTTCACACTACTGTAGGGTCAGCCAAGGAAGGATATGTCTTCATTTGATAGCCTTAATCTGAATCTTTGTGGTTAACCTCTGATAGCCTTTTTGCCCTCTGTTCAGAATCTTATATCAGATCTGTCCACTCTTCTAAATATACCCTGATCCATGTCTATTTTAGTATACAACCCAGAAATTACCTTTCAGGCTCTGCACACCCTGTTCAAAGACAATAAACTGGCAGGATCTATGCACAAATAGAAAAGAAGCTGCAGGAAAGCTAAGGAGAGAACAAAGAAAATAAGGGATTTGTATTTAAAAGCAAAGAATAGAAAACAGCTTCAAATTTAGTACGATAAATAATTCTGAGAAATGTGATGATTCTTTTGTGTTTTTAAAGTTCTCTGTACAAACTTTCCCTTCCCCCTCTGAGCCTGAAAATAAGAAGGGAACTTAATCTTAGAATCCAGATGGATTTTTACACATTAATACCCGACTGAAATTGGGCTGCAATACCACCACATGAGCTGTTAACTTGCTCTCCCTACCATACTGGGAGTGTTTTCATCCTTTCTGCATGACCAAATGGTATGTCTGGGATTTTTTACACAGTATGTCATTTCCGCTGGCCTTCCTCAATATACCCCCAAATTCTCCTATAATAGATTTGCCTGACCACAGCCTTCTGTGGTGGTTTCTGGGGTTGTGCTGTGGACATGTTCACACTGAACCACTGGTCCAGACATATCTGAGATCATCATATGACCATGTGAGGCATCACCATGCTTTTGTTGAGAGAAAGTCTCAGTTCTAAACACATAATCGTGTAAGCCCCATGTTATGCTGAGTCAAGTGTCCAGCCTAACATTATTACTATGTTTCAGGGCTGCCACATGCAGACTATTCACGTACTCTACTGTGCTGTTTACATGCAGATGTAGCTTTATGAAGAAAGACTGTGGCAAAGCTGGTGACTCAGCTAAATGTCCTGACTCACAGTCTCGTGCTCTGACTAGTGGGTCACTCTTCCTCTCTTCCATAGATTCATTGTTTCAAGCTTTCCTGCAAAGTTCTCAACCAAAACTTATTAAATTTAAAATAAAAAATACCACTGGCATGTGTGGGCTGTGGGTCACTTCCAGACCAAAATAAATTTGGCTTTCAGTATTTGTTCTGTATTATCCCTTATTAAAAACACATTCCTCTTTTTTTATTGGCTTTTTGTTTTTGTTTTTTTCTTTCTTTTTCTCTCAACCTTATTTATTGTGCTTTCTCTCCCTTGACACAGTACCGGCTGAGACTGATTAGGACTGTGCCTTCTCCAAATAGGTCACTCCAAGAGCAGCAATGCAGAGCTTTGGACATCTCTTGGATGACACTGGTAGCCTGCTGGCCCCAGTCACACACAGAAAGATAGAGCAGTACTTGCTCCCTCAAGCTGTTGTTTGCACCAAAAATTGCACAGAGTAAGCCATCTGTGTTTCCACACATGCAGAAATAGCACCATGTTGAGTGCCTTAAGGAGGATGTTTGGATTTTGGGAGTCCAGAAAACCTAATTGCAATCTTGCCTCAAGTTTGAGAATTCTCATCTCCACCAAGAGCTTACTTCCAACCATATATAAGATTCATAGTGTTCATATTTCAAGCTGCATTTGTTAGGTACATACCATACCATAAATCACCTGAACAGAAACAATATCACACGGTGAACTGAAGATCTTCAAAATGAACTGTTCATAAATGAACTGCAGACCATGGCTTGTTTTCCGGGGGAAAAAATTTGTGAAAATTTTTGAATTAGGGAAGGCATGAAAATTTAATGATATTCTCCTGAACAGAGAGAAGAGGAAGGATACTAGAGAAGCTAGTTTTTCAAATTTTTACTCTGCTCAAATTTATTAAATTTATCAGTATCTGTTACATTTTTGGAGTAAATAACATTAGAAAAAAGATTGTGCATGAAACAAAAAAATAACTTGCTTTACTCTATTTTCACAAGGGTTTGATCATCCATCCTGTTTACAAATGGCTATGTTAATCATTGCAATCTGAGAATTCAATGACATTTTAGTATAAATAGTTTATGGGTCTAAGCTTTCCTTCAGTCCTGGTTCTTATAAACAGTTGGCCTAATTACCTTTCAAGTGTTCCTGTACCTTCTGACTTATAAAAGATCTGTCTTGTGGCTTACACACTAGTTGTTTCAAATCTAATCACAAATGAAGAACACAGAATTCTGATATAAATCCTCATGTCACAGACATTCACTTATTCTAGTCTAAAAAACACTTCAGCTTATTTTTTTTATTTCAGTCAAAATTAAGCAGGTGCTTAAGTGAATATGCAAGTGTTTTTCTGGGTAAGAGAGTGGTGTTTTTACTGAATCACAGTGCTTTCACCAGACCAAAACAGAAGTATCTTGATTACAACACTGTTTAAATATAGGTTAGATCTATTACTGTGCCCCAGACAGCTGGCAAGCCAGACTGGATGTAATCAGAGTGGTCACCACATAAGCAGGAAGAGCATCACAGCAGTTGAAACCCTGCATCCTTATGATTTCTAGTGTTATATTTAGGTATACAGAAAAATAGAAGAAATTTAAGTGAAGTGGTGGAATTTAGAAAGCAAAATAAGACAAAGAGGACAAGAAATGCAGGGTGAAACTGCTAAGGAAGGGAGTAAGAGCAAATGGATAGGCTAAAATTTAAATAATTTATTCCCAACACAGTGAGCCTAATGGGGGGAGTACAGTTGCATGGAGTCTTACACTAGAAGTTTTTAAAGGTGATGAAAACACATTTGTGTCACTGAAGACAGAGGATTTTTCTTCCCAATAAAATATAGCATTTCCTCCTAAGCACTGTTATATCATTGGCACCACAAAGAGAAATTATAGCTTTATGCTGGCTTCCTCTGTGTGTTTTTGAGGTTGCACTTAACAAAATACAAGTTATTCTTTGGAATATTGGGCACCTCTGTAAAATTCCCAAGGCCAGCTGCTTGCTGAGATGCAAGATGGACTTTGATCTTCTTGTATTTAGTATATTCTACTGAGACAATTCCTTTACAAAGTATATATTGTTCTGAAAATTGCTGTCAACTCATCTTGAAGTATCTGTGTTGACTCAAGTAAAATTGTGTCAATATCTGCCTTGTCCAATCTGAGACGGTTCAAAATTCTAATCTACAATCTCCCCAGCATGTTTATTTTCTTCCCTTCCACTTTGGTACGTTTGGAGCTGCAAATAACCAAATTTTCATGGACTGTATCAAACTCCATATTAAAAACTTTATCTCTGAGTATAAGGGAACACTTCCAGGACTTATTTTTTTATCAGAAATATTTACCAGTGGAGGAAACAGTTTCTAAGATATCTCATCTGAATGTGGCTTCAATTAAAAAGAAAGTCAGCTGTTTCTTCTTTATGGGTGACTTTTGGTTTTGAAGCTCCTCTGTGTTTTAGTTTCTTTTCACTAAAAACAAAAAGATATGTGCAAGATTAGGTAAAAAGTTTAATATTTCTTTTTATTGTAAACAAATATAGAATTATAATACTGCATGGGATCTCTTTTAGTATACTTGAAAGCTGTTGAAACTAGCTTGCTTATTGAGAACTATTGCTTCTTCAAGGTATTCCATCCGGAACACAATACTTGACTTACTGGGCAGGGGAAATGATGTAGAATGTAGGGATAAATGAGAGGAAGGAAACAGAGTGGTAAGAGAATAAAGTTACTTATCAAACAGTACCCAAGAAAACATTTTTTTTTTTTTATAGAAGAGCATAATATTACTTTGCAGTTTGACAGTGAGATAAATCACTAATGATTAGGAATTTGTTTTGTTGATGTATAAAACATGGGTGTGTATGCCTGTGAATCCCACATACACTAACTCACTCCATCACTCTGAGTATTCCCTTTAGTGACGGACACAGAGCCCCGTCCTGCTAAGAATCTTGAGTAACTCCTTCAATACTGGAAAAGGTATTCTAGAGTTGCTTTGTCATAACCAAACAAAACCTTAGGTTATTACTAAAAAAAAAAAAAAAAAAAAAAAAAAAATG
>JAWWMP010000041.1:7525031-7632122 GCA_035047865.1 Dendrocincla tyrannina
AAACAAAAAAAAACTTGGGTTATTACTAAAAAAAAAAAAAAAAAAAAAAAAAAAAAAGGCAAAAAACACTGAAATCAAACACATTCTTAGAGAATAATACTGAAAAATTATTTTATTTTATAAACCAAACAGTTGCCAGGTAAATGAAGAAATAGTACAGTGTGGTACATCAGCTGTCACAGTTGTGAGTAAGAGCCAGCATAAATAGAATATGAAGAAATTGGTAGTAACATGCAGAGTTCGACAGAAATGCTTTCCCTTTGCTGTTCTGCAGTACAGCAAATTAGCTTAAAAATTACTACACTATCTATTGCTGCATTTCTTTAATCACTCGGAAAAAAAAAGTGTCATAATATAACACATTTTGCAGACTTCATTTTCTAAGCAAAGGAGCCAAAAAAAAGACATTTTTTTTAAATAAGTTGGATTAATTAATAGTTTAATTGATAACACATGTTATGACATGGAAATGAGTCTGGTTGGTTATGGCTGAACCCACCTGGAGAATCTAGAGTCATGGCTCTGCTAGATACTACATTAGCATGAAACAGTGGAAATGGAAGTCCCATATGTGCTTAGATTAATAAATAGTCTCCAAGTAAGTTTATGTCTGGTGTATTCGAGAGTATATGGAAAATGTAGTTACAGTATGGAGAATGTCCCAATTGATGGTGCAATAGTAAACAAAATTTTCTAATAATGCATTTAGTGTCTAAAGCACTAGTGGAAATGTAGTCTAAGAGGATGCTTTTAAGTCAGGTGTGACAAAACAGAGAAATTACCTATGTTGGATTAATCATCACCTATGTTGGTATCACAAAATTTTTCTTCTTTTAATAGAACCAATTCAGGCTTAAGTGACACTCCACATTAAATATTATTAATTGTATGTTTCCTGAATTGACACCTGTTATGTGTAAATATTAATATTTGAGTATGCTTTATTTATATAAGATACTTTTTTTTCCAAAGGAAAAGCACATTACCATACCAGGTACAGAACTTTTCAGACACTGAAGAGTGCAGACTGATTAATGAATTGGAAATTATGACTGTAGGATATGGCCGAGACAAGGAAATTAAGAGAAAATATCTACCCAAAACTCTGTTGTTTCAATTATGAACATGTCAGCTTTGATTCAAAGTATGGCTATGAAAAAGAAAATAAAAAACGTCTACATTGTGGGATTCCACTTTCCTTTTTTCATCTGGTGTTTTTTGTTGTGTTTTTTTTTTTGTTTGTTTGTTTGGGTTTTTTTTACATAGGCAGATAAATTTTTATTACCATATAAGCAGGATTCATCCATACCTTGCATTCCAATACTATTACTACCTTACGGCTCTGTTCTTGAAAAAACATATACATTTTTCTGCATAAATGGAACTAGTTGGATCTGGGAGTAACTGAGAGAGAATAAATAGGAGAACAAGTGTAATTTTTAAGATTTTTTTTTGTAATTGCAAGTGTATCATTCCACTACATACAGAAAGTATTCTTTTTGATGTCTTAACAGAGTGTACGAACCAGAGATTTTAAAATTTCTGTAGAACTGAATACATTTGGATGTGTAGACAAATTATATAACTCTAAAGGCACTAAAAATTACAAATATTTGAATTGTAGAAATAGAGTGTCTTTAGAATACCTTTTTTTTCTTAAATGAAGAAATCCTTATCATCTTCAATACAACAGATCCATTCTTGTATTTTTACACATATGAGGACAAAATGTGGGGTTTGATCAGTGTATTCCTCTCAGAACAATCCAGTTACTGGGAATCTCTGATTTCCTGCTCCTTGTCTGACAGACCACCAGAATCAAACAGATTTCCTTGTGAGTTGCAGCATTCCCAGCTGGATACACCATGAAGAACACTGAATCATAAAACTGATCATAGTCCAAATCAAGTACTTATTACTTAGTGCTCTTCTTTTATGTGTCAACCTGAATTTCAATTCAAGTCAATGGCAAAACTCCCATTGACTTTCAGGAAAAAGATAAAACTCTATAATGTGTATTAAATGTTTTGTTTCAGTAGTCAACTCAGAATTGTTGGGTGGGCTTCGGGATATGTCAGACTGAAGATTCTTCCATATCAACAGTGAGAGATAAGGAAAATATATTCTACAAAAGATGCTGAAAAATCTTTTCTTCCATTGTAGATATGTCTGTCATTAAATCAAAGCCATATTAAACTATTATTATGTGTAAGGGAGGTTAACCTTCCTGCTTGTGGGCAGAGAGGAAGCTCAGTAAAACATATAAACATCTACCTTTCTCACTGCAAATTTATTCACTCTTTTTCTGATCATATGGGAAGCATAATGATAAGAAAAAGTTGAAACAAAGATTTAACCATAGCATTGAGTTTCCATTATATTGTCAAGGTAATGAGGCACATTTTCAGAATGCCATTATGTGTTACTTTAATTATTTTCTTACTATTTTTTCTATTGTCGAGACATAAGGTGGGCAGAAACTCTAGGATGTTGTTCCCAAATATATAACCAAAAAATACATCCATAGTGGGGAGAAACAAAAAGTGGGCTTAAGGTAACTGTTATGACTTTACATATTAGAGCAATTTCACTGCAAATTCCAGGGCCGAAATAATTGTGAAATTACAATGTTTATAAACACCAGTATTTCAGCAGGTTTGGGGTCATTCATGTTCATGGCAGGGGTTTAGGCTTGCAATGAGGGGGACATAGTTTACTTTCATTGCCAATTCAAACAATATGAGATGAACAGTCTCTGGAGAATACAGAAGAAAGCACAAGTTTGTCTCTCCACAGACAAGTGAATTCTAGTTTTTCATCAGTGCATAGTTTATTTGTTTGTTCATTATATTGCTTCTAAAGCAGTAACTTAGTTGGCTTATTGTGCTCCATTGGCTCTCACAGTAAACACTAGCTAGAGACCTGATTCTTGTAGGATATTTCCATCTTATATTTTATTATAAGGTAGGTTAACAAAGTTTGTAAAATCTACTTTAAGTGCAAAATGATGTTTACAACTTTGAAAGAGGGAAAGCATTTTGAGAAAAGAAACACTTTATCACTTGTTTGCCCTTTCCTTTTCCCTTTCCATTTAAAGGATGAATTTTCATCCACCTGAGAAACTGAACAGAGAGACAAAGTTGCTGAAAAAATACTACTTTAAAATGCACTTTGAAATTCGGTCACCTCTTTGTCTTCTGTTGTTTGTATGGTCCTATCTTTACCTGAAGTCCCCTTGTTCACACCTTTCAAGTCGCCTACACAGTTCCCAGTGAGCACAACAAAGTGAAAAAGCTGTGTCAAACAGCCTGGCTATGAGCAGGGCCAGTGTAAAGTTGCCTCGATGATCATACACTGAGTCTTGTCAGAAAAAGTTACAAAATGATAAGTTCCTGAACAGCAGCCAGGAGAACATGAAAAGGAAAAAAGGCCTGATTTAAAAACCAGGTAAAGAACTAAAGATAATATTTCTAAGAAATAATTTGGCCAAAAATTGTGTGAGACAAATGTCTTTGCCTTATTTTTGCTGTGCTCTGTAAAGAGGGGTGAATTTTGTTTCCTTAAATTCTTTGTAACAGTTTAAAAAAATATATTGAACAAAGCATATTTTGACACCTTCTGAAGGACTGGAAGGCTCCTCTGGGAAACAATTGCATGAACTGAGTAACCTTTAGCTGGACAAACACAAATACTCCTTGACTTGAAAGGGCTCCAGCAGATCAGGCGTCACAGGTTTGGAATATTGTTTTCAGCAGACCTGTTCACCTTAATAAGGCTACTTTTACTGAGTAAATGTTGCAGATCAGAGGGAACATCTTGGCATACACTCAGTAACAGCTTATACTTACATGTCTAGATCTTAAACATCTTAAATCACCAGGAGTATTCATATTGACTTCAGAGTTTTTTTCCTCTGAGCTGGTTTCAAGAAGTTAAAGAAGTATCAATAAGTTCAAATTTCCTTGACATTTTTGAAGGGTTTTTGTCACAAAGCAAACTGAATTTTAACAAAGTGTCCTTGTTTGATGGTTTTGTCATTCTTTTATTTGCTTCTGTAAAAAGAAATTAAAAATTGAGGTAGGTCTTTGATGCAGGATTGCCAATTTTACATTTCACCGTATTGTACAGCGCATTGCAAACAGGTGGTGTTTAGCATGTAAGTGATATAAGAAAAATATATATTATTTCTTTCTTGAAGTCTAGTGGGGAATTTTAAAAAAAATATATAAACATCAGTCAAGTTTTCATCAGGCCAATTTTGTTGTAGAGTGAAAAGAAAGAATCTCAGACAGGTGGGGTTTTGGGGTTTTTTGTTTGGTTGGTTGGTTTTTGTGTTTTTTGTTCATATCAAATGGTCTGACACTGAGGTTTGAAGTTCTTAACAGACAACTTCTAAGGACAGGATTAAGATTCTCTGCTCCCTTCTAAATTAATGGGTGGACTGCCTATTTTATTCCCCTCTTGCTTAAGCCACTGTGGAGCAAAAGCAGCCCTCAGACAACAGAGGCAAAGGAAGGACTTGTAGGGGGATTTCCAAGTGACAAGCACCGTTACTAATAAATTGTCTCAGAATGTAAAATTGTGACCCTCTCAGGTGGTTCAGCCACAGTGTTTGCAAACTGTGACCAAGTATCAGATTCCTGCCTTTTTTGCTTAGCACTTGCCATAGAACAATAGAGGGCTGCGACTTGCTCCTGCTCTGATTGTGGAGACCATACTTAAGGATTTAGAAGAGGATGAATGGCAAAGAATGCCACTGTGCAATTGGCTGGAACCAATGCAACCTAAATTAGTCCTGTATCAGGGCAGGGGGAGGTGGGGGGAAGAAAGAAAAGGAGGGAAAAAAATGACCTCTTGTACCCTCTTCCATGATCCGTGTATGTAGTTAGCACAGACTCCCCTGCCAGGCTTTTCATCGCTGTGCTTTTAAAACCATTAGCTTGCTTTGTAGTCTTAGCAAGACATACATTTTTGAGCTATCATAAATGAAATCTTAGAAGATACCTTTCAACATATGGCAGGCATAGTTAAAAAAGAAAAAGACCATTATGGTTCTTTAAAGAAGGGGAAAAAACCTCAAGGAGAATTGGTACCGACATTTTGTGGAATATGGAAAGTCTGAAAGAAGTTAGAATATAATAAAGGGACACAAGAAAACACAGTTGTGTTACATAGAGAGGAGAAACCCTGGATATAGTTTCAATGGGATTCTTTCTCCCTATAAATTAATTTTCATCTTCTATAGTAAGTCAGGTGAAGCCACCTTATCTCCCACTAACTTGCTCTTGATATCCTTTTCTTTAATAAAAATTGGAATATATTACTAAAGTGTTATCTGGTCCTGCTGTTATCTGCTGTCACATGGGAAAACATTTGGCTGGAAAGAATATATATCTCAATTTGTTTAGTAAAAAATTTATTTATGTTTTTTTCCAGTGAAAGTTTTATGTAGCATTTGGGTAGCACTATGTGGAACAGATTCAGGCTCCCAACCCCCATGTTTCCTCACTATAAAGATGTGCCAAAGCTCTTTATCTGAATTTAGGTTGCTGAGTCTAAACTTAGATCAGACATAGAACTTTTATGATTGTACTGGTTTTTGACTGTGATACAGATAATTTTCTTCCTACTCCCTTGTATGCATACCTGTGTTTTGAATTTGTACTGGAAACAGTGTTGGTAACTCATGGTTGTTTATTGCTGAGCAGTGCTTGCACACTGTCAAGCCTTTTATGCTTCTCACCTCACCCCATCAGCAAGCAGGTTGGAGATGTATAAGAAGCTGGAAAGGGATGCAGGAGGGACAGCTGACCCCAAGTGACCCAAGGATATCCCAGCCAGTATGGCATCATGATCAGCATGAAAACTGGAGGAAGAAGAAGAAGAGAGCAGTTAAGTAGGGGGGGATTTGTAGTGATGACTTTGTCTTCCCATGTCACCCTCACAAGTGATGGAGCCCTGCTTTTCTGGGGATGGCTGAACACCTGCCTGCCCAAGTGGCAAATGATTCCCTCTTTAGGTTGGCTTGCATATATGGCTTTTTCTTTACCTATGGAACTGTGTTTATCTCAATCCATTAGTTGTTTTCTCACTTTTATTCTGATTTTCTCTCCCATCTGACCAGCAGGGAGTGAGTGGCTGTGTGGGACTGAGTTAAACCACAAAAAGGATTCACACTGACTACGGAATGGGGGTTTTGTTGTTCTAGACATGTTTTACTAAGACCTTGAAGCTGGCACATTGTGAACTGGAGGTCAGAACTCTGCTGCACTCCCATACTGAATGATAAGGTTTACTGATTTCATTGAAACACAAACAAACAGATTTTAATGTTTTAAATCCTGCTCATATCAAGGAGTGGTAGAAATTACGTTACTTTTGCAATAGAGAGAAACATGCATATACCAGTGTCAGATGTCTGGGGCACACAGAGTCAGAGTGAGGACTATGTCCTCTTTTCATCTTCTTATAGTAAACAGCTGGGAAATGTGGAGGAGTAAGGGCCTCTCATGGTAAAGATGTTTCTGTCTTAGAGAAATAAACAATAAAAATCCTGTAAGAAAATAAGTAGTTGTTTTAACAGAAAGAAACACAAGTAGTGGATTCAGCGAGACACACAAGCAAAGCCTTGAACAGGATCATTTATGGAATAGTAGTACTGAACTATAGTGTGTATAATCCTTTTGTTTGACTTTTCTGGTTTTATTTCTCCTTTGACATTTGTTTTTCCTTTTCTTTTTTAGTCATGCATATTTACTGAGTGGGAGAAGGGGGAAAAAAGAAAACCTAAACCTTTTTTTTTCTTACCGTTTTCTGCCTGTTTGGAATAGACATTGTGTTAATGTCTTTCTCCAGTTATGTTCTGTAATTGTATTTTATGACCCATGTCAATTCCCTGGAGTTAAATACATTTTAAGAAGAGCACCTACTAAGAGAGTTTAGTATTCCTGACCTATGATCTCATCCAGACTGTCTTCTATGCAGGATAAGTCCACAAAGGGAAAAACTTCCCATTGACAAGTGATGATAACTTCCATCTCCTCTTAGGCAGGGAAAGGGTCTTTCAGGTACAGTAGCACTGGAGGAAGTTTCATCTCAATTTAAGAAAGAAATTTTTTCAAAACAAATCAGAGAACAACCAGTCCCTGGAACAACCTCCCCAGCTATGTGGTATGCCTCTCCTCAAAGAAAGTTTTCAAGATAAGACTGAACAGAATGATAAATGATCTCATGTATGATCACTTTACAATGAAAGACTGGACCAGATGATCCAGCCAAGGTTGCTTCCAACCTGTGATTTTCTGTGTTTCTCTGATTCTTTCTATTTATGATCCATTTAGTTGGTAAGGAAGACGTTTATATTACAATACTATGATCTTTCTCACTGACAATATCAATGAATTAAATAAAAATCTTACTAGAAATATTTGTTTCTAAATAAAAGTGAGATTTTCTTATGAGAGAATATAAAAAGTGATTGAGAGGTTAGAATAGATACTAGACTTGTGTATTCAAACCCCAAAATGTCTATACTTTGGAAAGAAAAAGAGATGTGAGAAAGAAACTGCCTACTTTATCAAACAGTTTTAAACCACATATTCCAAGAGAGGAGTTATATTCCCTAGTTTAGGATATTGACTAACCTTAGAATTATTTAGGACAGTTCCTTACACTGAATGCACGCATTAATTTAAAGAGTGACACAGCAACGGAAATCTAAACAATTCTAGTATCGGGGGAAAAGGGGATTTTTAGAGTTATCAGTTCTTCTTAGCATGGGTGTAGATTTCCAACCAGAAATAAGTTGTTAATACTGTAATTCTGCCATTATGAGATGGTGCAGTCCAGGTTCCTGTGAGAAGAGAGCAATGTTGCAATAAGATCACATATAATCCCATGAGACACTCTCTGCAGAGAAGGGGAGTCCAGGAAAGACGTTTGATATTCAAGGGTCACCCCTGACAAGCCAACCTGAGGAGCAGGGAATGATTTAAGCTGAGATGGCCTGCATAGATGTGACCTTCAGACCTGAGACTGCATGGAAAGTCTGGAGCAAGGAAGACTTATGCTCAATGGAAAAGTACAAGATTAGAAAGCACTAAAGGAAACTGGATACACACAAGTCCATGGCCCTGACAACGCTCACCTACAAGTGCTAAGAGAGCAGGCAAATGTCACTGAGAAGCTACTCTTGATTATGTTTGAAACATTGTGGCAATCAGGAGAGGCTCCTGATGACTTGAAAAGAGAAAACATCTCTCGACCTAAGGAGGAGGACCCAAGGAGCTACAGGTTGGTCAGCTTTACCTCAGTCCCTATGAAGGTGATGAAGCAACTGCAGCTGGAAACCATTTCTGGGCATGAAGATCAAGAATGTGATCAAGAGCAATTAGATGAAATTAAAAAGGAGAAATCATGCTTACTCATTGTGGCCTCAACAATGGGATGGCTGGCATGGTGGATAAGGGGAGAGTAGAGAAAGTAGTTTCTTCTGATTTTGGATTTTTTCTTTTTATCTCACATAACATATTCACAGACAACATGCTCAAGTATGGTCTGCATAAGTGAACACTGAGGTGGACTGAAAACTGGTTGAACTAACAGGCTCCAAGTGTTGTCATGAACTCCAGCTAGAGGCCAGTCACAAGTGGTGTAACTGAATATTGATATGAGAGCCAGTATTGTTAAATTGTTAAATCTTCCCCAAGAAGATGGATGATGTGATCACATATATCTTCAACAAGTTTGCAGATGATATAAAACTTGGAGGAGTTGCTCATATGACAAATCTGTGCTGCCATTCAAGGGGAACTCCACTTGCTGAAGCAAATGGCTGAAAGAAACCTTCTGAAATTCAATAAAGGAAAATACCAAGTCCTGGACACCCATGGGAGGAGTAATTCCATATACCCATACACACTGGAGATCAACTACGTGGAAAGCAGCTTTGCAGAGGATGATACCAGGTGGTTCTGGATACAGCAAACCAAACATGAGCCAGCAAGGAGCCCTTATAGCAGAAAAGACCAGAAGCCCCCAGGGATGCTCTGGGTAAAGCATCAGGACAGAGAAATGATTGTTCCCTTCTACTCAACACTTGTGAGACCCATCAGGAGTGCTGGGTTCTGTGCTAGACTCTCTGGTACTCATTTACTGGAGAAAACCCAGTGAAGGGCTACAAAGATGATTAAGGAACTGGGCTATCTCTCATTCAAAGATGTTGAAAGAGCTGGAGAAGAGAAAAGGCTCAGGGTGACCCAACACTGTCTATGAATACCTGATGAAGGGAGTCAGGAAGACAGAGCCAGGTTCTTTACAGTGTTGCTTGGTGACAAGACAAAAGGCCATTGCCATTAATTGAAACACCAGAAATACAATATGAACGTAGAGAAACATTGTTTTACTGTAAGGTTAGAGGAACTTTGGAACTGGCAGCCTTAGTGAGGCTGTAAATTCTCAGTGCTTGAAGATATTCAAGCCTCAACTGGATGTGGTCCTGGACAACCTGATCTCATTGACCATGACTGAGCAGGGGGCTACGCTAAATGCTCTCCAGAAGTGCCTTCCTGACTTGTTGGTTCTGTGATAACTGACAACCACATAGTTAACATGGTTTAGTGAGAGACTCACTGAAGAACTTCAATTTACTTGCATCATAACATTTACTGAGTACAAGGTGGTGATGGGCAATCCAGCTTCTTAATGAATCATGAGTTCATGGTAAGCAGGCAAATAAGAGCACCTGGTTTATACTGCATGTGTCAGAGCAGAGCTTGCAGAATTTGCTCAGTACAGTGCATATAAAATTCTTCTTATAAAAACAACTTAAAACAACCTGAAGAAAAAAAAAAAGCTATTTTATTTAACTAACCACCTGTGAAATATGAAAGAACATCCTTAAATACTCTAGAGTGAGTTTGGAAAATAGAAATGTGAAAGAGCCGAGCTCAGTATTGTGCTTAACACTGTGCTTAACTTTAAGTATGTGTTCAAGCCTTGTCTTATTTCATTTTCTCATAGCTCAGTGGTACTTAAATGCACATGTAATCATACAATTAAATGCTTTGCTGAAAAGCTGCCCCTGACAATTTTGAGACACCATGTAGTCTAGGATGCTGAATAATGTTATTATTTTCAAATGCATTTGTAAATGTAGCTATCTACTACGCTTAAGGCCACTAATTTAAAATGCTGATTACAAAAAAAAGACTTAGTCTGTATTCGAGTGCATTTTAAAATTTACTTTCACTACTCTAAGATTCACAGTTTTCCCTAAGGCCCTTAACAAAATGTAAAATCCAATTTTGCAATTTGCATGGACATTATTTCAGAAAAAAAGTTAAGATGTTAGCATGTTTTATTTTCCAAGATATATAAGTGCTGTTACCTGCTAGGAATGTAAGATAATGCATGAGGCAGCATGAAAATAACACTGAAAAATTCATTTGAAGAAAGGTCTATAATTATATTTTTTTTATTTTTAACCTAGCTTTAGTGAATATAGTGTCTCTAAGGAAAAGGAAGGGTTGCCTCCATTGAACTCAGAACTGTTCACTGAAACTTCACTTATTAAAAGTGAAAAAGCCAAAAAGCTGGGTTTAACTATTCTGTTTGTTTGTTTGTTTATTCTGTTCTGTTGTGGTTTTAAATTACATAGGCTTTAGAAAAAATTGCCAGTCACTGACTATTTTATGTGCATTTTGAACCTCATCTCTGTAGATAATGATGTTTCTTTTGAAAAAGGCACTAAAATCATGTGTATTGTAATAGAGACCAAGTGTTAGTCCAGTTCTGATTCCAGCTGAATGTTCTTCCATAGATACGTGTTGATCTGGGCAGGTGACCTGGGTGCAGTTCACACCTTCACCACAGCAGCTTGTCTAGCAATGGTTTTCTTCAATGTCTTTGAGCAAAAAAATAGGACAGACCTGAACTGTGTATTAGTGTCATATTTCCTTTAAATAAAAAGCTGGATTGTGTAGCACACAACCTCTTCTAACATCTCAGCAACATCACATGTAATCCACTGCTCTGTTCTCTCTCCAAAAGGAGTGCTAATTACATGTTTGATAATTAGACTATAAATATCCATCCAGCTGATGAGACTTAAACACCCTGGAGGATGTGAAGCTAAACTTTTTGTGTCTGACATATCCTTTTTTTTTTTTTTTTTTTCCCCTTTGATTATCTTGCACAGTAAGGCACAGTTGATGCCTGAGGTGTGTGGATATTTAGTAGCAGTACAATGGGGATCTAAGTGAGGAGGATGCACTTGTGTTTATCTTGACTAATAAAACTTCAGGAATTTCATCACATCTGCAATGGAAGGCTGTTACCTATCTTCAGTCTCTGACTTTTTCTGTTACACCACATATATTCCCTTTTAATTAAAATTGTGCTTTCTAGAATCTATCATGAATTTTCCCAGTGACATCAGGGGGAAAATCAATGCGTGATAGTCAAGATCTTTAACTGTCTTAAAACATTTAAATCCAGAGGAGCTTAACATAATAAATAGGTAGATGTTTTCAAGTATATTTTAAGACTGCATTTCTCATTTGAAACTAATCCCACCTGTCACCTCCAAAACTTCCTGGAGGTGGCCATCTTTAAAGCATATTTGTGTATTTTCCAGGCACAATAAGTGCTTTTTGGAGTAATTCTTAGCCCAGGCTTTATGGAAAAGAAACCTTCTGCAGGAACACAAAAACTTTGTGTATTCTGGGTAAATATAATTGTGCTCCCACAATTATGTTGGTGAACAGAAAAAAACCACAAAAACTATTGAGCTATGTTTTGCCATTAAAATTATTCATTTAAATGGGTTGTTTCCATTGTGCACAGGTGGTAAACTTATCTCACATGTTTTTTATATAAAAGCCTGAAATAAGTGAACACTGGCAAACAGGATCTAATGGTGTCATTAAAGTGATTGTAAACATGCCTCTTGTGGCAGATGTGTGCTTTCCTTCTGTTGATATACATTCGGATTGTTGGTCAGGATCAAACAAATGCAGACTTTTAGCATTTCAAAAAATGTCTGTATCCCAACAGGTTCTGTTTGGACAGAAATCTGTTTCCTTGAGGCCAGAATAGCTATAAAATAACCAGACTGCCTGATCAGATCCAATGTCTACTCCTATTTTCTTTGATTAGGGCTGTATTCTTTGTATTCTCTGCCATCTATGGTTTCAGCTGAACAAGAGATTATGTGTTGCATCCTTCTGGTTTGAGGAAATGTTTCAACAGGGTAATAAATGTAGAAAAATACACAAAACTCAGGGCCAGGAAGTCATCGGCTTTTTCTTCTCTTTAAAAAAGTTGCCCTTTGTTTAACTACAATTGCCAGCTTTCCAGTGATTATTTACTCTACCATACAAGGTAACACAGGCATGGCTGTTGTTATCCACTAGAGGACAGGATGAATTTAAACACATTTCCTCAGAGCCAAATTCTGCAGCCTAAACCAAAAATTGATGGCCAGCTGGGAATTCAGCAGAACCATGTACTTCCCTTCTGCTTGGAGCAGCTACTTGCAGGGAAAAGTGCAGCTCTGCGGTTGCTCAATTCAACCTCAAGCAGAGTCCTCTGGAGTCTGGGGTAAGGCTCGTGGGGAAAGGAGCCAGAGGATTTACAAACATCTGTCTGAACCCTCCCCTTGGGAAAAAGTCTGTGCAGTAGTTATATGTCTCAGAGAAGGGATTCCTTCTCAGTATTTTTGTCAGGCAGCAGCTTCTACAAGAAAGGATTGATTTTGAGATCCAGGCTTTAAACTTCTGTTTAACCAGAATGCTCAGAATCCTTAAATATTTGCAGTGTCACTTGTACTAAATCCTAGTTTTTAGGTTTTATAATTTCAAAATTATATAGCTTCCTTTAGCTAGCCAAAAAACATTGCTATATCCCAATCTACCTCTTATACATTGGCTAACTGCTCTCTTCTTTGCTCAAATGCAAAAGTCCAGTCTCCATTTTGTGTGTCTGTAGCTCTACAGGCAGTGATGGTGCCAACACATCAGCAGAGACAGCTGGTTTACAGACAGCTACAGTCATATGTCTTGGAAGTTAAGCACTTCTGTCTTGGGAATGTACTGGACTTTAGATTTGGGGCCTGACTCTCTTGTCATCAGCATCAGTGGAAGTCCAGCACAGCTTTGGAATTACGTAGGTGTAATACTGATGCATAAGACAGCAATATCCATTCCGTACAGCACAATGCATCTTTAGAAATGGTAAAAGCCATACAATGTCCCTTTCTTTTTAAAACACAGAAAGCTCTTTACCTAAAAGTACATCAAAGTCTTGGACTTCTTGACTTCATTCTGTGTTGTTGAACTGCCTGAATGTAGCTTGCCTGTGGTGTTATTAGATTACTGTAGTTGGACTTGAAACTTGATACCTAAGCAACCAGTATCAGCACAATATCTCTGTCCAACTTGCTTAGCTAATGAAAGCACCCCCCATGTTCTCTTAACCAGATGAAGCACAGAAGGTTACACAAGGAAAGTTTTCTTAGCTCAACATGAACTGCAGTTCCTGAATAAAATTCTTTATCTGAGTGCACCCACAGTGTAGATGAAGAATAATGTCAATGAAAGTATTTTGTACAGAAGTTCATCTGAATGGGAAAGCGGCCCTCTTCCTTTCTTTCCCTCTTCCTTGCTTTCAAAAAGCAGGTCTTGCCTGAGTTAAAAATAGTCACACACAAATTTAGAATGAAAACATTTACCGTTACTTGTGGCTTTTGTGTGTCTCTGTTTACCACCAAAATTTCCAAAGAAAAAATGTGGTAGGCTTCCGTATTTAGTATTTTTTTCTGGTGGAGAGAGAGTTAATGAGACTGTCCCTACACCTTGGTGTCCAAATAACCTCCTTCATTGATGCTGCAGGGAGCCAACCTTCACCATGGGTCAGTGCCCAGCACAGCCCTGCACCAAGACATATTGCAGAGTTCCTTGTGTAGGTGGAGACAGTTTCTACTCCACAGCATTCAGACACATTAGATCTCTTCGGGAACAAGCTGAGGATTTACCATAATGGAAGTAAAAGTAGGTAATTTTTATTAATCACAGCTTGGTTTTTAACCTATTTTTTAGGTAAAGTAATCTTTGATTTAAATATTTGAAACTCTACCTGTCATAGTGCTAAGCAATTAAAAAGTAATTTTCTGTATGTTAACTCTCTCTCAAGCTACTGAATCTTATTTTCATTTTGTGCACAGTGCAGCATAACTTTTTTAAATAGTGCATGTCAGCCTGAGAAAAACATAGCTAGAGATACTCTGACTACCTACTCAGTCCCCATTTGATTTAACAATGACTCTTTTATTAACTGAGTACTTTTGACTCTCAGTTACTGACTTAATTTCATGATGACTGTTTTCTGAGCAGCAGTACCTGCACGGAAAGGGCTGTTGGCAGCAGCTGGATGACCAGGCAGGTTGCATTCCAGATTTCTTGTTTGAGCCGGGCTATGTCCTTTGCAAACACTGACCCTGTGCAAAGCAGTGTCCTGTCACCACTGTGCCTGCTGCACTTGTTTTCAGAATTTCTTGTTTGAGCCAGGTTACGTCATTCGCCAGCACTGACCCAGCACAGTGCATGGTGTCCCATCATGTGGAGCTCTGCAATCAGATGGGAGCTTCAGTCTGGAGCATTAGCACAGTCACTACCCCTGTAGTATATTCCAGGAGCAGAAAAAAGGTATGTGAAGTAATTACTATCCACATGAATGGTCTGCCTGGTAGGCTACCAAGATAGGGTTGCTTTTCTAACTGGGAAGCTCGGGCATAGTTGAGCTTCATTTCTGCTGCTTCCCTAGTAATGTCATTGGCATTAGACTCCTGTTAGTCCTCCAGACCTTTTGTGATAGACAGCAAAGCAGGTAACAGCACAGAAGGGGCACAGGGTATTGCCCTCTTCTCCAGAATGGATTTAATCTTAGCAATCTCTTCTCTGAGAAACAGATTCCAGACTTCTGGATAAAGAAGGATTACATTCAAGTTTCCCCAGTGCAAATCAGAGTTGTAACCATGAGATTGTTATGATAAAAAACAGTGTATAGCTTCTGATACTCAGTCTATCTGTTCATGGTAATTCATGGCACTCAGGCTCCTGTGTACATGTCCATAGGTTGGGTAGCCATACCTAATCTCTGAAACCCAGACAGCCTTGCACAGGAGACAAACAGTTGTCTAGCTATACATGTAGCTCAGACTAGAGACACTGTTTCTGGTAATTCCTATGGTAATAGGATTTTAAAATCTTTTGTTGTTTTTTTTAACAAAGCCGGTTAAAAGATGTTAAAGTTATATTTAGTACACTATCCACTAACGAGTTGTCATTACTTACGCTAGATATAACTTCATTTGTCATATTTGTGCAATTTTTTAAAACATTTTATAAACAGCTCTAGATATTAAAATGGTTTGGCAATTTTTGACAGTTGTGATTTCTGGTCTTCTTTTTCTTCTTTTTTTTTTTTCCACAATGGCAGGCAAGATTGAAAGGAGGAAACTCCCATCTCTAGTGAAACCATTAAGCATGTCATTTCAAATTTTTAAAAATTGCCACGCACTTGTAATAAGGCAAGAAATATTAGTATTTTCTCTCAGTTCTTTTTCATGGAAAAAGTGTCAAGATGTGCACTTTTGTGAATAAAACTATTTTTGTTTTTTTTAAGAGATAACAGAGAATTGTAGAATTTTATTTTAATGAGTAAGGAATATTTTGCTTATTAGTCCAGGACTATCATATTAGTGAATATTCAACACATACAGTTTGAAGTAGGTATTCCTCATATGAGTAGTCCCATTCTGCTACTGCACAATTTTATGCATTTGTTTTATGTATTTATTTATTTTAGAAGTCCAATCATAAAGGAAGAATAATGTGTCAAGAATCTACTCTTTGATTCAATTTTAGGTGGTATTGTTTGGGAGGAGAGGGAGTTGTTTGTTTCTTTGTTTAGTTTTTAAGATTTGTTTTGGTTTTGTGTCATGATTTTTTATGGAAGAAAATGTTAACCTGCTGCAGTCTTTGAATTGCTTTCTCCTTTTTTAATAGAGCACTTGTTTCTTACATGTGCCAAAAAAAACCAAAACCAAAAACAAAAACAAAACAACAAACAGACTCCTGAAATAGCTCTGCAGGGACTCATTTAAAATTACTTTTATCACAAAATAAGTTTTCTGGATGTATACTATTTTCTTACTTTTAGTCTGGCCCAACACAAGATTATAGTGTAATCCTGATTTCAATATTATCTTTTTTACTAGTGTTGTTTGGAATAGATTAACTTCTGCATAATCTGTGAAAGTGAAAAGAGAAAAGAGAAATAATAATATATCAGACTTTAAAAACATTGCTATGTTGTTAAACATTGCTTAAAAAACGGGCTATGGTGAACAGTGTTGTGCTAATATGGGTGAAGAATCAGTGGTTAAATGAAACAGAGTTTCCCATCATGGTCACTGATGTTGAAAATTCTTCCAATATCTTGAGATGAGTCTGTTTGGTTTGGGGATTTTTGTTGCTTTGGCTGTTACTGTTTGGGGTTTTTTGTTTCACTTTATTTTTTTCCTTTTCTTTTTATTTTGTGGAAAGAAAAGAAAAGGTGGTAGGTAATCTCTTTTTCTTTTTTCCTTTTCCCCATTACTTTTGTGTATGAAGACAGTAAATTTTTTTTGCACCTCTGATACAACAGGACTAAGCCTAATGCATTCATATTTTAAAGGTATATGTTTGAAATTTATCTAGAATTGCAAAATCTCACCACTGGACATCTAAAGTCAGTTACTTACTCCCTGATAATGACCTATACTTTACAATTTTACATTCCTAGTAAAAATTATGTTCTTAGTTGAAGATAATTTAAATAAAGAGTAGCATAGGATACAATAGGATATATTTTCAAAAATAAATCATAGGTCTAAGGCACTTTCCATTCTGATGAAAATGATTAATACCCATACTTAGATTTATTCATATCAGTGGAAATTTGTAGATAAAATGTGATTTCCCTCCCAAAGAGTTCCTTGCAGGAAAGGCATGTGGCCTTACAAGCATTAGTAGTCATGGTTGGTAAATATTGGCAGTAGAGTAACAGGAAAGTCTCAGTAAGAAGTGAGGTCAGAGCTGGGTGCTCTGCCCTGCAAACATCTGAAGGCACAGAGGATTTGCTGTCAGACAGTGGTAAATAAATGAAAAGTCATTATGTTCCTGCATAAAGTGGATGACTTTTTTCTTTTTTTTTAAATCAGGGAGCTGAACCTACTTAACCTTTAAGCCTTATGTCATCCTCCGTTATTTCTAAATGTTTCTGTCTTTTCACCTTATATTAAGACTACTGTTCTTGAGCTCACATCCACCAGGGAGAAAAGCAAAGGGAAAATATAAAAAAGAAGCATAGTCTCTTCACAGGCAAAAGAGGATCTTTGCAATTTATGAGCTGTGGTTCTATGCATTTCTGCTTACATATAGAGAAATTTAAATTGTTTTAGATAGCCTTTAATGTAGGTAATTCCTCCAAACCTATGAAAAAACAAGGGTCCACTTTTTTTTAGAAGTTTCCTTTTGGGGCACTCTGTGGTGTACAGAGTGGGAACAGATGCAACATAAGCTTTTAATATTATTGTAGAAAAGGCATAGTGGATTGACATTCTGAAAAAGGGCACTTGGTACCATGAGAGAAACGCAAAGGATTTATTCATACGCAGTGCCTTTGCCTTACACACACCCTACGTATAAGGCCCTGTAATTTCCTGTCTCCTGCCCCCTCCCAAATTATGAGCAGAAACATCTAATAAACTGTCTTGCTAAGACATACTGCATAACCAAGACATATGGATGACAGAGAAACAGCATTAAGAAGAATATTCTGTGTTGATGCTTATTGTGAGGACTTGACTTTTCAGAAGGAATGACCTCAGCCTCATTCCTCAAGGCTTCCCTTCTGTACAGTCCAAGCATTTGAGTCAAAATTGCCAGGACTTAAATGCCAAACTAATCTAATTTAATACTTTTAGCAATAGCTTGAGTCATGCTCTGAATGCTCTGCCTTGCTTCATTTAATTAAAAAAACAACACAAGGCAAAAATAATACAAAAGTAAGGCTGCCAAAGCTCTGTAGTCTATTTGTTATCCAAGTGGGATTTGTTTACCAACTTTATTCTTTATATAGAAAACAGTTAAGCTGTTCTCCCAAACTCATTTCTAATACCATCTCACCCAAGCTACAGGCTATGAACTCTGGATTTTTCCCAACCAAAGGAAGCAAATGGTAGTTAAAAATATATCACTTTTTAGACCATATACTTTATTCATTCAAATAAGTCCTATAGTAATTTTAACATACCAACACAGGAATACAAAATCTGGGTCTTAGTGTGTCTGTTTGCATGGAAGAACTAACAGAAGAACAACAAAACAAAAACATAGGCAAGTAGTCTAGTAGTTTATTTTGATAGTCTTTATTCTTCTCTGAGCATTGAGTAGATAAGAACTCCAGCAGAAATTGCTGTGAACCTCCTTTGTTAAGTGAGATTCTCATCCACTTAGTCTTTTTTTTCTGATCATTTACTGTACAGGCCATCAACACACCATTGCCCAGTAGAGGGTAAGGAGAAATTTCCCATTGAAAGTTTCTTTTAGGATTGTCTACCAGGGAGCTTCATATACTTGTTTCTAAATATCTGTCCCTGCCATTCTCTCTTATAGATGTTGATTTAGAGCAGCATGCTAACATTCTAATAGACATTAATTTATCTTATTTCCAGTGTCATCAATTTATTCCAAAGGACTGCGAGCATTTTCTGCATAAATACTGGGATTCATCTGAACTAACATTAAATGCTTGCAATGTGGATACACATGTATTAACTAGTATAGAATGACAAAAAGCCCTGTTTCTAGAGAATGATATATCTGACTTATTTTAAATAATTTATTTACCAAAAGATGATGCATACCTTACAAGTTTCTACTCCTTTCTTTTGACCAAATCTGAATCTAAAGTTGATTAGCTCAAAAATAAACTATAATAAAAAATTAAATTAATTAATTTTGAATAAATTAATTTTAAAATTTTAAAAAATAAAATAAACTATAAGAGGAAACTTAACCAATCATGTCTGAAGTCTATGTTAAGATCTCACACGACCATGTTGACTGCAGAAATGTCTGTACTTATGCTACAGCTCATTAAAAACTGGAGGCATATTTTGATGGCCAAAAAGATGCAATTCCACATGGACAAATGCCACCTCAAAGTGAGAACTGAGTTGCACGAGTTGCAGCAACATCAGCGTCTGCCACCTCTGCAGCGGGCCGTGCGTGCCTCCCTTAGCAGAGCGGCTGGAGTTCACTGGCCAAACAGCTGTTCCCCATCTTCTCCAGGGAAAAGGCAGTAGGCCAGATATTTTTCTGCATATACTTTGAAGTAGCTTTACCACTGCTATTGGTATACATTCCATAATTTGATTTAAACAATTTGTTTTTGCAAAGGGACCTGCAGCCAGATCATACACAGTTAAAGGAAAACAAGACAATATCACTGTTTCCCATTTATTAAAATGAGGAATGAACCTGGATGTCCTCCTGCTTCAGAAAAACAATGATATGGATCCATGCAAGAATGCTATGACAAACTCAAATTCTCTTACTAGCAATATAACTATACGTCTAAAAGCCCTCAACTTTGGCCAAAAAAAATGAATCTGATAATAAAGTTTAATTTTTAGGGTCATCTCTTTCTAAAAAAAAATACCTTGGTTTAGCCTAGCTATGATTGCTGAAGCTTTATTTTCACTGCAGAAGGAAAAGGAATCTCAAGTCCAGTAAACTCAGGATAGATGACAATGTTTAATTTTCACCACCCGCAGATGCTTCCTGAATTAAATAACATGTCTGAAATCTATTTTCATCTTTGTACACCCTTGTCTGGCCCATTGGTAAATTCACTTTGACTCAGCTCCTAAAATCCATAAAACAGACACAGATAAAAACATTTCTACTTTTTCTATGTTTAAATTATTGACTAGGGAAGCCACAAAGCAGAGGCAGGTAAGTTAGAGGGCAGCCAGACACTAAATGTAATTGCATGTTGAAATATTAGAAAATACTACATAAACATGGCATGGACTTTTGAATGTCTAGTTTTGGTTCCACTGAGGTTTTGTCTGGGCTCCAAATATACATTCACTGTAGTGTTTAAGCCCATCTACTGAGCCACAGGTGACAGGAATAATCAGCATTATTGTTAAAGTATTTTTTTGGACTTCTTAAAGCAAATAACATTGTAACCAAGTGGAAAAAAGGGAGAAACAGGTATGTGTTACTGAAGAACCTGAATAAATGCCTAGTCAGAAAAACTGTATTTAAGGACCTTTAAGAACACAGCCTAAAATCACCAGCACTGGATCTGCAGTTACCTCACTGACTGTCTTTGTAATGCCTAAATCATAAACCCCAAGGATTGCTCTGCAGTCCTAGGATCCATTCATCCTCCATGAACAGAAATATAAGAGATGGAAACCTTTCTAAGAGCTGAACTTAAAAAAAAAACCAAAAAAAACAAAAAAAAAAAACAAAAACCACCCCACATTACTTTTTCCACCAGTCTGGCCAAACCTCTGCTCACCAAGAACCTTTAGCAGAAACATCAAAAACAGCTTTTCCAGACAGGCTCGTAAACAATTATTGCTCCTAACTAGACATTGATCTCACTTGCCATATTGCCATACCACTTTACTATTCCAAACTATTGTCAAGTGCCAGTATGCTTTACTTTTACTGCCATATTACTCTGTGATTGCAGCATGCTGATGTTATTTGATCTATTACAGTGGGTGGATGGAGATCAAAACTCTGACCCGAGTCAAATGACCATTCATGAATAATGCAAGTAGCTATATGTCTAGTGCTTTTGTTTCTAAGTATTATTACTCATTTTTTTCTTTCTTGTATTTCTAAAGACATAGCATGCCTTTTATTTAGAAGCAGGTAAACTCCTTTACAAATTCCACTCAGACGAAAACATTTTTTCATTTATTGTCATAAAAATACTTTGCCAGTGAGATTTCCTGCTCTTGCAATTTCTCCCTGAAACATGGAGTACATTCCAATATTTTAGAAGTAGGTCTTGGATTGCCAATAAAATGAAATCTCAATAATTCTTAACTATCCCCTAAATATTTGAGGGAAAACTAATAAATATCTAGGAATGTCAAACCCTTGGCAGTAGAAGCCTATTAATCTAGAACAGTTTTTAAAAAATGCAAATGCTAGAAAACCTATTGTCTCTCTCTAGCTATCCAACTGCCATGAACCTATGCTAGTATATTCTCTCCATTTTCTGTTTTGATTATAATTCCTTGCCTGTCTTACAATGCATAAAAGCTAAACTCTTGTATTTCCCTGTAGATACTGTTTAATTCTGATCACATGGGAAAAAAAGAAAGGCAAAAAGCACTCTTAGACTCTTCTCATTTCAGATCTTGCATTGATATCTTCTAGTTATTAATAAGTACAATATTCCTAAAGGAGAAGCAGAAACTGTGCCATCATACCAATTCATCTTATAGATTTGCTTGTAGGGTATACTCAGGGTTTCTTTTTTTTTCAATATTCATTTTTATTTTCTTATTCTTAAGATACCTCTCACCTTGAATTCACCTTTAGTCCCTGACCTAACATTTCCAGTCATCATCTGTATTTTGCACTCTAGTAGGTGACATTAAAATCTTTAAGAAAAATGTGTAGTACAATTGTGCTTTCAGTGTTAATCTGCTTTTAATGGAGTATTTGCTTTTAGCAGTCTGGAACAGTCTCCTTGGCTGGACGTACTTTTAATCTAATGCATCTGGAGAAACAGTAGAAACTGCATTAATTTGCTTTGTAAATGGATAAAGCATACCTTGCTCATCTTCTGTGTATGTGCATTGGAGTAATCTTTACTCATTTTAGTTTAGTATTCTCGTAATTCCTAAGTTCTGAAATGTATTTAACTGGATAATGCTTTTATCTGGCCAGTTTGAAGGCTCCTTTGCTCACTCCAAAAGTACTATTTCTGTCCACTCCTATAGAGCAGGATTTTTCTTGGGCATTCTCTGAAATGGACCTTGATTTTAACTAAAGTTTCATGACTTATTTTTATTTTTCTAATTTGTATCAACCTTTGATCGCAATCCAATGAACTTTGTTTTAGTTATCGTTAGCTTTCTAGATTTTGTCTGCATTTTTCTTGACTCAGCTCAACAAAGTGTGATCAACAATCACAGGATAGATTACTGCACAGAGATAACCCATTTTGTACAAGCAGTGTAGATTACAACTGTCTTAGTTAAAGGCTTGCTAATTCAGTTGTTCAGTATTCTGAAATTCCAAAACATTCACAGGAGTTTATAAATAGCTAAAGAATCTTATGCTAAAATAACACCAGCAAAAAATGACTGTTTTATTTAGCATGTGACTAGGTATTTACAGGCTAAATCAGAATGTCAAGTGACTTCTGAGCTGGTGACACCTCAGATAATCAGGACTTGCCAATAAATGACTAATGATCCAGTACAAACTGTGCTTGCCTAATTTTTCAGCTGTATAGTGTTTTTCCACAATATTTTTCTTTCTATACTTCTTTTTTTTTCTTTTTTTTAACTTCTCTGGGCAAGCAGCTGTGCATAGCAGGATGCTGACTTGGTTCTGCTGGAGTGATTTATAAAGGTATCGTACAAAGACATATATCTCAGGACCCTTACTCAATTTTTACGTGACTTGTTCTCAGACAGGTTCTTATTATAGTGACTGTATACTGTTAAAATATTTGTCTGAAAGCATGCCCATTAATTGAATTTTAAGTTACTCCTTCATGCAAAACATATCCCTAGTTACCCCAAAGGTATTTAAACACTTCCAAACATGAATAGTCCTATTGGTTGCTATTTTATCTCACTGACTACACTGTAGTCCTGTTTTCAAGCAGTGCATTTTGGTGGACATCTCTTAAGTCAGATGACTGTTTAAATACTTTCCTGATGTATGGCCTAGTTCTGTCCTCATTACATTACTTGTGTAGTTCTTTTGGTTTTTAATCCATAGCAATTCTTTACCTGCCAACATGTATGTTGGAGATTAATTATTATTTACTAATGATCAATTCTTATCTCAGCTTCATAGTAAAAATCATTAGTGTCACCATTCTGTATTCATTTTCAAAGACATGTTACACTAAACTGGTGTGCTTAACTACAGCACAGCACCAGTTACCCATAAGGGTCTCCTTTTTGAGTTACAGTTTCACACAACTCTAAAACCAGATCAGTTTCAAAAATGACAAGCCGAGGAAAAAACTAAAAAAAAAAAAAAAGGAAAGAAGAGGCCATATTTATAAATACATTCTCCCTTTAATTACTACTCTGTGAAAAGTGTTGCATTTACATTCCTTACTTCCATTACTCAGGCTCTTTTAAAATGGGGAGCTAAGACAGGTACTTTGTGCTGCTAACAAGATTTCCTTTCAATGAAAGGTCTTGGAAGAACATAGGTGTGGGCTCACATAACCATACCTTATGCCTAAATGGAGGTGTTTAGTACTTGAAAACACTTTAAATGTCCTGATGCCTTGTTTCCAGGATGCAAGGTTAGGATCTATGAAGCAAGACTACCTGCTCAAGGGACAGACATACTTCAGGCCCTGCAGAGCACAGACTTCACTGGTTTGCTGTCCTATTGCCCAGTACATTGTGTATTGCAGAGCCCACTCTCAGCTGCCAAAATATCTCCTTTGACTGTGACAAACTTGGGAGTCCATCTGTGAAGTCTATTCCCAGGACTAGGCATCTACATTTAGTCACTGTCACACTCATGACTGCAGAAAAATTTGGTTATTTTTCTTTTACTGTGAGTCAGGTAGATCAGGAATTTACATTAGGTTTTTAACTAGCATTCATTTTATTAAAGTCTAAATATATTGGGGGATGATAGGGTAGCAATGTGAGTTTGTTTTGGTTTTTTTTCCTTCTATGTTTTTTAATGAAAAATATCTGAAAAAATAAGAAGCTGATTCCAGGAAACCATTTTGATTGCTGCCTTTAAAAAGAATAGGATTTCTTTTTAAGTCACAGGCAAAAAATAATTAAAAGGAAATAAAACGAAAGGCTGAACAGATTTTCCTCTGACTTAATAAATAAAGGGATAAATAACTACTCTTTTATTTCATTGCTAAAACTCTCTCCCCAGGAATTTTGAAAAAAAAAAAAGAAAAAAAAGGATATCTTATAGGACTTCATTAACATTTCTGGATTGTTCTTGAATTTTTCAAATGTATTCCTGGGTTTAATTTTCTTTGGAATAATTTTAACCATTGGAAACAGTCCTTTTCAAGCTGGCAAAAATAGTTGTAAGAAAAATAAAAATGTATGTGGACATTTCACTGAAATGAAAGGCACTCTCCATCTTTCCAAACCTGTCTGTCAACATAGAAGAAATATGCAAAAAATGTGAGACAAACAAGCCATATGTTTTGCTTTTCATGCATCTGGCAAAAATGTGATTTCTTTTGCCATGTTTCTCCTGTGATGAGAATTTATTTCACAAAACTGACATCACATATTTCCTCTCATTTCTTTCTGAGTCCTCTTATTTGCCTAAATCTGCTATTCCACACTTTAGTGTCCTCGTGCATTTTCTCTTAGGTCACCAGCAAATCTTATTGGTCCATGACATTACTAAAATGGCAGGAGATATAAGGCATATTTAAACCAGTGGAAGATGTAACTGGATCCAATGGCTGAAATTGTAGGAAAAGCAGTATAATCAGGGGTTTTATTAATAACTCAGGTAGTGCTCTTCAGTATATTGAGACTTTTAGGATATCTTGCTGAAAGACATGTATTGTTTCAATCAAAAATCATGTGCACACTGCAAAATCATTGGCTAAATTCTTCAGTTTATTACGTGAGAGTTTAAAATGGATAGCAATAATGGTCTCTACTGTTCTTGAAATATAATACAAAACAATATTTCCAAAAATCTTTCTGAAAAATTGGATCTTCTCTGATTGCTTTTTGCTAGTCCTTTTTCCTATCTGAAATGAAGGAATCACTTTTTTATTTGCATAGTACAATAGCAACCTATTCATTCCCTCATTTGTTTCTGCTTCCATACCTGTGGTATCACGTTAGTTTCTTAGTTTTCTTACTTTCAGTTCTCAAAATGTTCTCAGCACAGGATTTATTTCACTCTGCTCTATTCTACTGTTGTGGTTTAACCCCAGCTTGAACTCATCCCCTCACAGTCCCTTGCTCACTCTACCCTGGTAGAGTGGGAGAGAGAATCGAAGAGGGAAAGTGGGAAAACTTGTGGGTTGAGATAAAGACAGTTCAATAAGTAAAGCAAAAGCCACACACACAAGAAAAGGAAAACAAGTAATTCATTCACTGCTTCCCATGGGCAGGCAGGTGTTCAGCCATCCCCCGGAAAGAAGGGCTCAGTCACATGTAATGAAGACTTGGGAAGACATATTACATAACTCTGAATGTTCCAATCTTCTTTTTCGCCCAGCTTTATATACTGAGCATGACTCCATATATAATATATGGAATATTCCTTTGATCAGTTGAGGTCAGCTGTCCTGGCTGTGTCCCCTCCCAGCTCCTTGTACATCCCTAACCTACTTGCTGCTGGGTGAGGTGAGAAGCACAATAGGCCTTCACTGTGTGCAAGCGCTGCTCAGCAATAACAGAAACATCCCTGAGTTATTACCAATATTTCTTGCACAAATCCAAAACATATTCCAAATAATTAAATAGGTGGCAAAAATTTTTTTAAAACAATTCCTAGTCTTTATTCCTTGAATAGATTCCAAGAAACATCACTAACAGTAAATGTATAGCCATTGCATTTAAAATGCTAATTAATAACCACAGTTATAGTAATTTTATAGAGTAACTGTACATGGCAAAGTGAGTTACAGTAGTTTCTTGGATTCAGTAGATGGATAACTTTACAACTCAGCCACGATAATGCTAGTCTATTCTTACAAACTCCTATTTTCCTGTTCTATATCATCTGCTCATACCATATGCTTGCAAAACATTTGTAGTTCAGAAATTTTAGGTTGACTACCTCTGAATTGAGCATGTTTGTAAATGTTTGTAAGACAGAAACTTAATTTTAAATGCTAAAATTTTTACACTATGAAGCTTTCTTCCTTCAGAGCAAAAGCTTCTGGGCACCCTATCAAAAAATTAACTGAAACAACATTTTCAAAACTGTTATATCCCAAATAAAACAAAAAAATCTCTAGATAGTGGAACAAAAAGAAAACTAAAGAAGTACATAATGAAATAAACTCTTTTTCTTGAGTAAAGTGGCACCACATGTGGAGGATGAAATAGCTCAGGCAGAGATTTTGTTCTGTTTCCCGGTCCTCTCTGTATCATCTACCATTTAGCACACAGCAACAGCCCACAGTTTTGGCATGCAAAATTGCCGGACTATTTGGCGCAATCCTGGGGGCTCAACTCAAAACCAAAGCACTTTTATTTCACACAATATCAACAAACAGAATCTGGTGCAATGCATTCCGTTCCAGGATATAATAAATGGTAGTCTTCTTGATTCCAAAGGAGGTGTGCTGGTTTATGATAGAAGAAAAGGTTACTCATCAACAATAAAGAAAATACAATTATAAACTCCAAAGCAGTATTCTGTAAATTTACTGATTTTGTTGGAAGTCTAAAATACAAAATTTAAATTAAAGCCTTCAAAAATTCATGCTGGTATACATTAGTCATATATCCTTTCCATCCCAAATTTTCTTTGGTAGTCTAAAGAGCTGGAGTAGCTACAATCTGAAAAAGTGCATTGAATATATAAACCAGAAATACTGAAACACTAAATTAATGTTTGCTGAGTTGATAAACTCATCCCAATAATTCATACTGAAAGAAACTATTTTTTTTTTCTTACTAACTAGAATCATAGAACCATCAAGGTTGGAAAACACTTCTAAGATCATTAAGCCCAACCATTAGGCCAGCACCGCAGTGTTCTCCACTAAACCATGCCCCCAAGTGCCACATTCATATAGCTTTTGAACACCTCCAGGGATTATGATTCCCTCACTTCCCTGGGCAGCCTGTTCCAATGCCTGACAATTCTTCCAGTAAAGAACTTTTTCCTAATATCCATTCTAAACCTCCCCTGGCACAATTTGAGACCATTTCTTCTCACCCTGTCACTTGTTACCTGGGAGAAGAGACCAACATCCATAGGTAGAGTTCACTTAGTCCTAAAAGAAATGGGGAAATGACCTTATCTTCTTGCATCAGGCAGGCACAGGGACTACAGATGTCTAGCTAAACCTAAGTACCTCGTTTGTAGACAGCTTTGTTTTGATGAGGTGAATCCAAGGCTTAGACTAAGAAAGAATAGTCCCCTCACAGTGAACCCAGATGTGTGTCACTAAGTTCTGGACAAGTGAGTCTCCACATTTGCTTGGGAAGAGGAAAATTTTTTCAGTTAATTATAACCTCATTCTCGCAAGTGTTTTCTACTTCTTGATAGTGCAGCCATACTTTTTATGAAACTATTGTGCTATTTATTGCACTTACCATCTTGATTTTGGTTTGCCTTACAGAGTTATTATTATTGTAACTAACGACCTGTACAATCAATCAATTCATATTGCAAAGATACCTACAGGCCATAATCAAAACTTGGATCACATGCAATCATGTAAAATGCTGCAATCATACTAGAATAGATAACATACTTCTGATTTTAAATGCAAGAACAGGTCTACAGGCTTGAGATAATGATGGTTGTATCAAATATTTTCTGATCTATGTAAAAAGATATCGTTTCTTACTTTTCCCCCTTACATTCAGCAGAAAATAACCTGAAGGTTTATAAAGCATACATCTGAGCCATTTGTTCACATCAGTACCTAGTCCTGCAGAGTGTTTTGGGTATAAACAACTGGCCAGGATTTTTTTGCTTATATTTATTTTGGAAAACCAACCCTCCATCACAGCAGTGTTACAGGAGAATCAGAACAATGATTTTACCCTGATCTCTATCTTGTGGAAACCAGGTAGTTTAGAGCTTTTATAAATTTAAAGCTGTGCTGCCATTAGTTTGATCGTATTAAACACTGACATGTCTTTGTTTTCTCTACTTTTATCTCAGCGAACAGGGAAACCGCTCATCAGCTTGTGAACCACCTCAGTGAACAGATTTGTTTTTACCACTGGCCTGCCATGTGGACTGTAAGCAGTAAACAAGAAAAGGGAGTGGTGTTTTCTGTAGCCCAGTACATCTGGCACTCATGTATTCATAGTACCTTTAAGCATATCGCTCTGGTTTTCCTACAGCATGTAAAGATATTTACAGTTTCAAATTTTTGCAATACTTTCCAAATGCATCATATACATGTATTTATTAATTGATCGGAATGGCATTCAGAGTCCTTTTCTTGGACAAGTAAATATGCAGAGACCTTAAAATAAATTCAACCCCCAGGAAAATACTGTGAATGTGGGGTACTTGGAAATATCTAAAGGAGATTTAGGTATTAAATATCTTAGATGGCATGTTGGAATGTCAAGCAGGAAGAGTGGTTTCTTCACCCTCCTATGAGGGTGGGCAATGGCAATGTAGACTATTAATATTAAACAGATTTACTTTTTGAGAAGTAGAGTTTAGTCTGCTGGAGCATTGCCTAGAATGGTTTGCTTTGCTGACTTGGTGAAACAGGACAAAAGGCAAATTTCGCACCTTGGCCCTACTACAAAAAACCCTGAGCTATATGGTAAGTGTGAACAAATGATATGAAAGAAGTGAGATGCTTTCTTTCAGGATTTGGTTTGTGTTTCTTTGCCTCTCAAGAAATTCTAAGCACCTTTGAGAAGAGAATTAGAGAGTAGTTTTACACAGAAAGCTGAAGGGTTTTTGGAAAACAAAACTCCACCCAAGAGGTATGGTTTTCATCTTAGCATTTCTCAATCCACTTCCATTATACCATTCTGGGAGGAGGCTTACCAGTGTTTAAAGTTTATTTTATCATTTCTTTAATATTTTAACCATGTCAGTGGTTGGATTCCACTGTTATCTGGAACAGTGGACTGAATATGCAAATGCAACGTGCAAACAAATATTCTCCAAGCTGTAAACTGTGGAACAAAAAATGAGTTGTTCTCACCAATGCCAACTAAACCAGAAAGGTTTGCTGCTTTTTCAGAAAAGTTGAATGTCAAAAAAAGTTCATGTAGTCAATTCTCTAGTCAAGAAACACTATAAATGACAATTAGTTTAAGGACAGATTTTTTTAATCTTCATCAAGCTAAAAGTGGTTGTTCATATGGCATCTGCCTTGAAGTGTTGTCTAACAGTTTTCATACAGTTTTCTATTGGAAGAGGGTTGGGGTGGCACTTTTTTTTTTTTAAATTATGACTTTTGTCAAGTTATCCTGTATTTTTACCAAACTAACAAAGGAGGAGCTAAATTTACAACAGGAGTGCTAAACTGAAAAATAATAAGCATTGCTAGAGGACAGAGATTTACCAGAAATTTCCTCTGTTGAAGAGTTGATTGGTGGAAAGGATTAGAAAGAAAATATTTTAAAAAATCATTTATTTTAGGTATTGCACTTTTCTCTCATTAAATTGTGTGGTTAACAGATCTTTATTACTTTATTTATATTTATGTGGCTTTATTTCAAGGAACCAAATTCACATTCACCAAATTGGTTTTCAGTGACTTGCTAGAAATAATTAGAAAATACATTTTAGAAACTCAGTCATTACATATGTCTTCAAGTTGGACAGAAAGGTCTAGACCTTACTATTAATTCTTTATCTGTAGATAATTATTGCAACTTTCTTTTTTTTCAATAGAAAAGTTCCCTATATGCATACTGCTCTGCCCCAAGCTGTCCAGCTCAAGAAGCTGCTTGCTCAGGATGCAATTTTGTTGCAGCCTACTTTGAGGAGTATTGACATGTCTTATACTTAATAAGAAAATACCATTAAATCCCCTGGAAACAATGGAGTGGGCATGACAGTATTATTCCTCCAGTTTTACATCAAAACAAAATTAAATAGAACAATTAAAACTCAAAATCTCTTCTTGTAAGGGAAGTAGGTTGAGACCTACACTGTTTTCTTCTGGACTCTGAAAAGTGGGTGGGCTAAAGTTCATCTTAGGTTGGTGCCAGTTCCCTAAATAATAAAAGTAATTCAGAGCTATTCACCATTTAGTGTTTCTTATTTTCTTATCTGATTTTGCTCACTATGCAAAATCTTGCTGATTAGATTTATTCTGTTGGTCTTCCTTGAGGAATCTTTCTTCCTGTGATGCACTTTGTAAGTTGGATAATTATCAGAAACACATTGTTTCCTTCTTAGGCTCTTTAGCAAAATTTTGTGTAAAAGTATCCTGCATAGGTGAACCAGTCTTTGCCATAGATTTGATTCAGTCCATCTTTTCTTTGACCACTTCCAGTCTTGCATTGGGTCCTGCAAACCTGCCATGTGCCCTGTCTTTCATGCTTAGGATCAGTAAATAGTATCCCTGCTAATGATAGAATATTATGAAAGAATATTATTATACACACACACGCACACACTAATAGTACTACTCTTTGTTTGTGCCTGCTCATGTGTTACATTATCGTAAGAAAAACCACTGGGTCAGCTGAAGCTCCCTGGTTAGAAAAATTGTTCCTTTCTTAGAAATTATTTAGTTCTTTCAAGGGACACAAGCTGACTGAAATTTGGCCAGCAAAGAGTCAAAAATCATAGAAAGGTCCCCACACAACTGAGTGGGGGAGCTTGCTGAGAGGAGAAGTAGACAGAGACAACCAGGCATCAGAAATGAAGAAAGAAACTTCCCCAGGGCCACAAAGAGCTGTGCCAATTTTTCTGCAACTTGAAGCTACTGAGCTGGCCAGAAGCTGAGAGCATCCCTGCAGAGGCACAGTGGAGAGTTGTATATAAACCTTTTTTTTTTTTTTTGGTATTGTGTTTGACTGAGTTGTGATTATGTATAGAGTTTCCCTAATGTGCATTCTAATTAAATCTGGCTTTCTTCAGGTTAAAAGTGTTTCAGACTGTCAATGCAGATCTACCTCAAAGCATTAACCAACTCCGACTACATTCAAAACGTCAGAGGCTTTTATTGTCACAGCTCTGACATGGGTTTTGTGCAAGAATTAACTGTAGGCTGTATAGGCTTGTATATATGTGTTTATTTATGTATATATGTGTGTTTGGCAGTAGGTATAAAGGCATCCAGACTAACTTTGGTGAATTCCCTTGGTTAAATATAACTTTGTTGTAACAGCAAAAACTTCAGTACTGACCAGTTTACTCAGCTTTTTGATAGACCAGGATTATCTACCTAGATGCAATTTAAATGCAGTTGGAGTCTTTTTATTATGTGCAAAGCTACAGATGAGAAGACTATAATTATATTAAAAATATTGTCTTTTGCTGTGCTGTGTTTTCACTCTAAACACACTGTCTAAAGACAGTTAAACTTACGTTTTTGGAGGTTTTTTATGTTTCTACAAGAATGCACCCTGCAGAACTGCACTCACAGAACTGAGCTAGTGTAACCATGCACAGAATTTGCAATACAGCTAATCTTCACAATTCTACTTCCATAATGATATTTTGCATTCATAACACTATAGTAGAAGAGGGTGGTATTAAATGGGTAGCTATTAAATTGATGATCTATTTATCTGGTTTTAATTTTGCATTAACTATTTGTTTACAATAAATTGAGCATTCTTAGTCAACCTCATTCAACATGCTTTGGCAGAAAGCCAGGCAAGACCATCCTTATTCACGGAGAAGTACCTGTCAGCCCGGTTAACTCCTTGCAAGTGGTAGTACTAGTTGCCTAGGAAGTCAGCACATCCAAACACTGATTTGCCTTTATCTGATATGGAAATCTGTGTTCCTGAAAGAACTTGTTTTTTTGGAGAGGAAGCTAACTAACTCAGACTTAAATATCAAATATCAAATGGTTAAAATTTAAAGAAGTATATCCTACCCTAAGATACATATACACAGTACTGATTCATTCATTGAAGAGTTGAAACTAGCACAGAGGGCAGCAGCAGCTAAAAGAGGACTTCTTATATGTTATATAAGATTTTTACATCTTCCCTGTTTAGTATGGATATTTTTAGTTTATGATTGTATTTAACATTGAAATGCTGTACAGATATATCTGATCAAACCTTTTGAAGGGAAATGCCTGCAGTCACTTCTGTGCCCCTCCCTCTAAATTAGCATCTGTGACCCAGCTGCATGAGCAGTTTTTCTGGCCAGGACTGAAGACTCCTTCCCACTACCCCATTGTAGTTTATGTGGAGCATAGCCATTTAACATGGCTGTACTTCTTTTTCAAGGGCTGGGCCCAAAGCCTTTGACAAATTTTGCATTTGCAACTGATTTGCTCCCTCCTGGGCTTGAGAGTAAAAAGCAATGGATAATGCCTCAGAATCAGACTTTTCATGATGAAATAATAAGGATCAGATGAACTGACAGCTTTTCTCTATAATGCTCATTAAGTTAGACATTGTTTTGATTTTTTTACTGAAAGACTCATTTGCAAGGACTATAGGCAGAAGAAAAAGAATTGGATGAGATATAAGTATAGTCAAACTGTAGCACTATTATCCCAAAGTAGATGAAGGAACCAAGAATCTCTCCCAGACAACGCAGACAATTCATTTGTATAATGGAAATAAAAGTCTTTTTCATTTAAACTCTAGCTGTTTTGTTGGACTCACACTCTAGCAAATATCAGTGTAACTTTGTTCCTTCTTTTGGAAATCAAACTAAAGTTATTTTCAATCTCAGGATTTCACAGTCTTTTGCAATGAAACAAACAATGCACTCTAATGTCCCACAGACCAGTTGTGAAATGAAGAACCCATGGCAGTTTTAGGAAGAATAGGTGAGTTAGTTCCAGTGTGGTTTTGACAATTATATGCTCTCTGGTTTGAACTAACTTAACATTCAGCTATAAAAATTATTTTTCTTCAGTTTCTTCAAACTGCCATGCCATGTTTCTACTCGCTACTGAACAATCTCTGTCAAGGCCGGACAAGAAGCAAGAAATAAGATAAGCAAAACTTTCTGAAATATGTATACTGCTAAAACCTCAAATTCTGATTTTTTCACTTCCTTTTAGTCCATTTGTTTGCATAAAATAATTTTATAATCAAAGTATAGGGACTTTAGTATGAGGATCATCTGGTGCTTATGAGCAAGGAACAAAACTTTGACTAAAAACTGGATTTTTATCTGATTATCTACCCTAGTGTTTTATAAAGGTAGGGGCTTTAAGGAATTACTCCATCAGAAGTCTTAAGTAGCTCAACAGCCTGTCTCTAAGAGAGGACCAATCAGTCTGGTTCTAACAAAGGCAGAGGTGAATATTTCATAGGCTAATCTCAATTACGTATCGGATATGATTCAATGTCCTGGAAGACAGGACATATCATCCAGGCTTCTGGTTCTGCAGTTCTAATGGGTCAGAACTGGGTCCTTGAAAACTGAAAATTCATAAAAGGATATACCTTTCCAAAAGAGAAAACTAAGCTGAGATCACTTTCTTGTCTAATCAAAAGTACAGAATTATCACACAAACTAAACCCAGGGGGTTTAATTCACTACTGTATAGAGCAATTAATTTTCCTACCTGATAAAATGATTATAAAACATAATTTTGTTTGTGTATACTTCTATTTTATTGGGTGAATAGCAAAATAAATTATGGAAAGAAGAAATGTTAGCCAGGTTAATCTGGCAAAAAATTCAACTCAGTGGGAAGAGTGTCTGAGTTCAACCCTTTCAGGATAATATTGCGACCTGCATCATAGGTGAGGTGGTAAACTCTGCTGGGAGACACATGCTGTAGATATCCTCTGCATTCCTTTTATGGCCAGAGACTTCAGAGAATTTGTTATTACATCATTACAAGTCATATTTTATGTATGAAATATTTATAATTTAATTTTATTGAAGCTTAATCTTCAGTTAGGACACAGGGACATTTTTATATGCCTCCATTTTCACAGCCTCGTGTACACAGGCTAGGCCTTCAGGGCAAGTTTTATTGTGCCAGTGTAACATATGTTCCCAATAGGTAAGTGACACATGAAAGGAAAGGAATGTGATTTAATGTTTCAATTTTATTGCTTGCAATTTAACATATGGCGGTGAAGAAGACACAATCAATAAAGCTACATGAATGTGAAAGCACACAATAAAAGATACCTCAGAAGGAAGGTCTGATTTAAAGATTTATTGAATCTACCTAGTCAAATAATTCAACACAAAAATTGTATTTATGGTCTTGGGCTCATTTGTTATTGGTGACTTAGTAGTGCATGGATAATGGTTTTGTGAACTTCTTCCAGAAATCATGCGCAGATTTTGTACTTCACCCATTTCCATTTCACTTGTAACACAAAGAAACAGTGCACTGCTATAATTGATAGTTTGGTTTTTTTCTCCAAGGAGGTTAAAATTTTCATTTTCTTATTTTATAATTTCTTCTGTCTCTTATTCATTGATTTTCCTGATCATTGTTTTTTTCCCTCTATATTTCCCTCATACTACCCAAGAATTTTTTCATCAGTTTTGGACAAATAATGTCCAAGAAAATAATGTTCGGATTTACACAATGGTATATAATTTGAAAGTCCTTTTGGAAAAAGAACAAGAAACAAAAAACAATTAAGATCCAGAAGCAGAAATTAAAAAAAAAAAATAAACGCCCCCACTTTTTCAAACCAAGAATGAATATTTTCCAAAAGTAAATTCAGTTTTAGTGAATACAAAAATGCATCTGATTTAGCAAAAATGTTTGGTTTTAATGAAAAGAGTACAATGAAAATCTAACAGCTTTCATTCAGTTTTCTAAAAAGACCTATTGTTTTAACAAAAGAGGAATCCCCAGTAATATTTTTTTAAGAATAAATATTTTGGGGAGAAACTGGCATTTTGATGAAGAAATATGTATCCTTTAGGAAATAATGAATATAAAAGACAAAATTCTTAGCTTTGTAATGTGCACAGTGTAAGTGCACAAGTTTATTAAGTAGGCCCAAAACCAAAATAATTTCAATTTCTCTTTTAGTTTTGAATTAAATTATTTAGAAACAAGATTTGAATTCCAGGAAGATGAACTTAATTACTTAAAATATTTATAACCATTTGCATATAGTCAACATAACAAAGGACAAAAATTCCTCAAAAAATGTTTTTCTCGCACTGTCCAGCTCAAAACAGGAGATCTGTGGATCATGTTTGAAGCTTAGTCTGGGGTTTGATATCCAACTCAATTTTGCATTGATGTGCAACCTTGCAGAGGCAGCATCAGTTCGATGCTTAAACTTTCTGTTTCTTACTGTTAATCACCCACTTCTGAATTCTTTTAATCTCTTCTCTTTTGGCTGCCATTTTTCACCTATAATGTAAAAAAAAAAAAAATAAATTTCCAGGTTTCACATTCTTTCTTTGATTTTCATTCACATAATTCCATGGATGCCAATATATGATTTAGCTTAAGCTTCAGTTTATTATCCTCTCAATATCATTCTTTCAGACCACATAATTGTGTTAAAAAAATTTTTGCCCACAAAATGATTTGGAAAAATTCTACAAGAATTTCCTGACTAGCATAGCAATAAAGATTAGTAATAGATTGCAATTTGCAAGAGATTAGACCTGAAAATACAATGTGGGCACCCACTGACAGAGATTAAAATCTTTCAGAGAGAGTTTGATGTTTTGCTTGTTTGTTTATTTGGGAGGTTGTTTTTTGAGGGTTGGTTTGGTTTTTCTTACTAGGTGTGTGTTTGTATATTCATAAAGAATAATTTCCAGCCAGCTACGAAATTTTAGTAGTTGTTTTTCTTCCACATTGCAACATATAAGAAGGTGTGCATCAGTTTTGATAAGACAGATGGTAGATAGCCGAAAATCTTGGAATCAAATTATGTCAGATGTGATTAAGTTCATTTAACAGCATGGCTCTGCTGTATCCTGTAAAAAGACCGTAGTTAAAAAAGTATATTTCACATTTTTAAAAAGAAAAAAGAGTTACTTTCAAAATAAAACAGATATTACCACTGAAAAATGCTATGTGATGCATCAGACAAAATTATGGATCAGGCATTTTATTCAAAACATAAATTTATGAAATTTGTGGATAGAAACTAAACTATTGCCACGCTACTAGAATTTGAACAGTGGGAATCTCAAGGCAAAATGGATTTCCTTTATAGTAGCCACAGTTTTCATGAATTCCATGATTTATTCTGGGGGTTTTTTACCAAATAAATTAGACTTTTAGCAATATGATATCTCAGAGGTGGAAGAGAAATGATTGTGTGAAAATTTCACTCAGAGCTCCAAATGTAATTCCAGGTTAGAAAGCTCACAAAAATTATAAGCTTAAATGAAGATTGTTGATCAAAAGGATAAAATTAGTAAATTCTCAGGAAATTATTCCCTCTCCAAAGTTAATCTTTGTAGATTAGGACAGAAGCAAGAAAATTTTGAAGTGGTCTTCTTTTAAGTAGCAGAGAAGTTGAGTATTGGTTCTGAATCTGTTGTTTGATTTCATTCAGAAGCAGTTTATCAATGCCTGCATTTACTGTACATTATTAAAGCACTATTACAAAAGTTATATCTTCTATAATATTCCACATGATTAATCTTGTTACAAAAAACTGAATGTAAACTGATTGTCACAGGGAACTCCTAGGACAGGATATTTTTTAAGATAACCTAAAATTATTTTGCTTTCCCTTCTCTAATCAATTTTTACTTCATGGAGGGAAAGATATTTTCTGATCCGTTTTCTCCTTTATTTTGTTAATCTGATTTTAGAAAGCTTACATGAATGGTACATACACTACTTCTCATTGTAGGAGCCTTGGAGGACATACATAGGTAGTTCAATATGCATATTTTAGACTCATCTGAACAGCAGCCTTTCACAGGAGACCAACATGGTGCCAGCCAGATTTGTTAACCTAAGACCAACCTCAAGAATTGTCTTCCTGTCTAACATCAGTCTTTTCTTCATGAATTTTCTTCATTAACATGTTCCCCAATTTCCATGTCCAAATGCTTAGAAACTGCTAATTTTCAACCTTCCAGTCATGCAGGCATTAGACAGACCACATTAGGGTCTTGGCATATATGGAACTTATATGTGAAATAAGCAGATACTATTCTAGTGAATCTAGTTTCTTTATGCATGGTATAACCTGAATCCATGCAGGTATATCACTGTGATCTCTGGGTGCCTGTAAATGTCTCTCCCATGACTATGTAGAACACATGGTACCTATTTGCTTTGTTGTCACATTTTATGGTTCTTAGAGCTTCTTAGGATATGTCTTGCAATGAAAGTTCTATATACGAGATGATTGTAATTTTATATGTATGAACGTGTATATATACAGACACAGGGGAAGAGAAAGGAAAGACATTTGTTAGACATCATCTGCATTCATGTGTACAGTCCCTGTCATTATGGCACACAGGATTATCCAAAACATTTGTAAAGTCTGTGGGAGAATGGCATAACTGTCAGGAATTTTCATGAGGCTTCTGTTGCCACATAACACTTTTTTTTTCTATTTTCTGGCTTGAGTTGACACAAAGGTTGCTGGATTCATTCATCTCCTTCTATCTTCTCAATCCTTCTTTGTTTACCTTTGCCTCAGCAGTGGGAGGTGGGACATGAAATATGTCCAGCACCAAGAGACAGGCATTGTAGGCATATACACCACCTATAAACTGATGCAGCTGGAGAACCAGACCCATAAAACTGCACTGCGTGGGTGCCATATGGAAAAAAATTCCATAATCTGAGGAGCATTTGATCTGTATTAAAATTGTCAATATAATCTTCTGCACTTACCACTAGAGAGGAAAATTCCTTATAATGTAGCATTATTTATTTGTTTTTAAGCTTGCCACTCATGCTTCAGGCAACCACAGAGGACCAGAGTGAAACTTGAATCAAATAATTATAATTTACATTTACCCAAACAGGATACCCAGTAGATTTCTGCAAACATCCCATGTGGCAGGTTTTCTGTCACAATATACCTACATCGTTCTCTGTCTAGCTTAATCATCCAGCTATTGGCTAAAAATAAGTCCACTGCACCATGGTAACTGCCTAGCATTGCAAAGAATATTGCTTTTGAGATCTTAAAAGGTCAGCAGCAAAAACACACCAGGTCTTCTTCACAGTGATATAATTAAAACAAAATCATCTGCTTATTTGGGATCATAAAAGAACCTTCTCTGTCTCTCTTACAATAAATACATTGAGAGGTCTCCTTTCATTAGGTTGTTGTACTTACCCATATGTGTCTTTGAATAGTGCTTCCCCCAAAATTCTGAGTTTGACTGAAAGCCTGACCTGGCCTCACACACTGGCGACCTGGCAAATGTAAAGAATGAGTCATTTCATTGCAAACATCCATCCATGCCTGACCTTGTAAGATATATCAAGGAAAGTGGCTGAAACCAAAACCCTCAATAATTTAGTCACCAGCTCTGAAATGCTGATTGCCTGATAGTTGCTGTGGAAGTGCCCAGGCTGCCCAATGAAAAACCATCTCAACAATTCACCACATGTGACCAAAGCCACAGCTATGGGAAACAGCTTTACAGAAAATCTTTTCAGTACCTTCCCTTTTCCACAGTCCTTGCCAGCCTTCTACACAGTAGGATCTCTGGAAACAAACTCCAAACCCTCTCCTTCTTGATACATCCATGATGAACAGCTGGAACTCCTTAGGCACTGAGCGCAGCTGCCTTGAGTTGCACCATTGAAATGATCCACAAAGGCAGCAAAAAATGGTAATACGTTGTTGAGTACATGGTTAGTAGTCTTCGTGCATCAGCTAGATGGGTGGCTTCCAATTTGTATTTCTGAGACTACTGGAAATCGTGCACAAAACACAAATCTGATTCTTTTTTCACCTTGGAGTTTTTTCTGGTCAAGGAAAAAATGAAGGAAACAAACAAGATTGTAATCCTCCTTTCTTGGTTAAATTCTTCATTGGTATTATTACTAAAGTTTTGCTGCTTTTAAGGGGACTCAGACTGCATCCAAGAGACCAGTCAGTGGTCATAGTCATAACAGTTCTGTGCTATTTCAAGATATTTGAAGAAGTTCAGATACTGAGAGTAGAAGAGGCTCATTAACATTGCTTCCTGGATAGGCAATGTTAATTGGTGAAAATTGGTTATATTAGTTGAAAAGGCTACTTTATGAACAACACTTCCATTCCTTCCAGCTACTGAGGTATGTCTGAGAGAACAATGCATTGCAGTGTTGGTATATCCTAAATCAGATTATGTTCTGATTTGAATTACTGGAAAAAGAGGGCTTGACTGCAGGTAACATAGCTGCCCTGAGCTCAGCTCAGTGTAAAACAGAGTATCTGGGCAGGCTTAAGCCTGTACATGGTGTTTTATGAAACTCCAAGTTGGCTGGTTGTTTCCTGTGAGGCCCTACAGCGATTCCTACCACCAACATTGCCAGGAAATAAAAGACAACTGTGTGAAAAAAAAAAGAAAAGATAAAAGCTATTTGTAAAAACAGTGCCCCACAGTGTTCTATTCATGGCACAAAATCATCCATCTGGGAAACCTCTGCATGATTACTGCTTGAAAACTTTCTTCTTATCTGATCAAGTGTTTCTTAGGAATTTTTTCATAGACTGGGGTCATAAGACTGTTTCAGGGAGACGTGATGCTTCCTGATGCCGAGCATGGCAAACCCCGTCCAGAGAAATGCTTGGCTCTAAGGGCAGCTCCCTTATTAACACATGAAAGGAATCTTGATTTCAAAAATTAAGCAAAGGATGGAGAAATTTTGTTTTGTTTTTGTTCCTATTTATGTGAATCAAGCAAGATATTTCAACATATTTTCTATCCTTTCTTTTGTTTCTGGCAAAAGCATATAATTCTTATCTAATTCCACTTTCCTCTTAAAATTCACATAATATAGAATGGCATACTGCATACGTGGTTGATTTGCTCTGCAGTTGCTGAAATTCTTATTCCTAAAATGCCTTTCAAGTTATTCTCTAGCAGGTTAATGTATGGGCCAATTCCTTCCCAATGTGAAGATGAAAGTGGAAAAAAAAATCTAGTGCTAGTTCTTAAGAGTGTAAACAATACAACAATGTAAGTTCCCAAGAAATTGGCACTAGGAAATAAGAAGACAACAGGTTTGGTTTTGGGTCATTTTGTTGTTTGTATGTGGGTTTGGGGTTTTTTTTTAAAATTTTCATAAGAGAGATGGAAGGAGGCCACATTTGAGATATTGGGGTATATACTGAGATATTTCCTGCTAAATTTGGGGAAATTGAGTTTGCAGTTGGAAAATTAACAATTTTTCATTGTGGTTAACTAGGGACAGTACCTTTTCTTTTCTGTCTTCACCCAGCTATGAGCACCAGGTGTTAATAGTTACCAAACTGAAGGAAATTACAATAGACTTGTAATTTCTCATCATCACAAAACCAATATATGAGAAAAGTAAGTTCAGGCAAACAGGCTTTCTTCAGGTTCAGTATGGCAGAAGCAAAAACCTAAGAGGTTCATTGATGTGTAAATGTGCAGTGACATTTTAAAAATATGCACTGATTTTTAAGAATCCACATGCAGAGTGACTGGGAAAGAGCCAGATATATCTGTCAGGGTCCTGCGAGCCAGGGTTTCAGTCTGGTAGTGGATGCTGGATTTAGGCACAGATCATATACTTCATTAAGAAATCAGTAATTTTGCTTGTTAAGCTGAAGGCTTATTTGCTGCATCTGAGTTGAAAGATGAAAGCATGGGATTCATGATTAACTGTGCATCTGCCTTCGATACCACACAGCAAGCAATAACCTCTTCTCATCATATATAAGACCTTCCAGACAAGAAAATCATAGTGGTCTGCAAACACAGCATATCTTCATAACACTTCAAAGAGTTCTTTCCTAAGAGTTATTATTTTCTCTATTTTACAGCTGAAAAACCAAAGCAAATAATAGTTACAGTCAATCTTTTCGGCCATTAGTTCCCTAAATTACTCCTGTTTGTCAGTCTTCAAGTTTTATTGTAGCACCTGTCAGAGTAGCAGCCAAGCTCCTCCCATGCTAACTCAAAGTGTTGGGTGTACTTCAGCTAGACATCTATAATTAGTGCCTAAGTAAGTGGAACTCAAGTCATCTGCAGTTGTTCATCATTAAGCAATCAGGACATGCTTTAAAGTACCTACATTTACATTTAGAAATCTAACAGAAGCCAAGTAAAAGAGGAAACTTTTGGGAGTTTCTGAAAATGTCTGAGCCTGCAACCCACAAGTACAAGGTCATTCTACCTTTAGACAGAAAGGATGCAATAGTGCATAGCATTATAGAAGACAATGAATGGAGTATAACGAATGTTTGTGAGTGTTTTCAAATGAATAAATTAAAATTTATAATCAAGCACATATTTCATACTCTGTTTTGGTACAGATCATGGTAAATAAAAAATAATTTTGATATTATACTTGAATACTACAACAAATTCTGTTTACTTTTAATTGTTGTAATAATATTTTAATGATAGTTCTCTGGGTTAAATGAACAATATTATATACAGGTACATTTTTGTCACATTTAGGATGACAAATCTTTCCTGATCAAAGAAACTAAGCAATGGGAGAACTGAGTAGTGGAACCAGACAATGAAATCCAAAGTGCTGATACAGTTAATAATTCTTAAGTGCTGCCTAACTCTTCTTAACATAGCAATACTCATCAAAGAATAAGTAAATTTCATAGATTCCAAGGAGGAGGCTTGTAGTGTAAATTACTATAGGTCAATTCTGTTAAATTTTGAGGGCAGAAATCCCATGAATATTTTTTTTTCAAATGGGCTTATGTTGGTTGACCTGGAAAAACATACAGTTACCTCTTATTCTACTAATTAATATCCATAGCTAAGCCTTGGTAAATGACCTGAGTTATTGTATCAGTGTGCTGGTTTCTTCAAGATGAGATGCCTGGCACATATTTTTTAATAAATGTTACGGAATAAGAGAAATGCTGATGGGAATGAGACTCTGGATGCATCTAGTCCAGCTTCCTGCTCAAAGTGGGACTATTGCCAGCACTAACCTTTTTGTTAACATTTTTCTTTTTTTTCTTTTCTCAAAATCTAGGCTGACCCTCCCAAACTGCAATTTTGTTGTTGCCCCTTGCTTTGCTCTCTGCTGCTACCAAGACAAGTTTGGCTCTGCTGTCAGTGTCACTCCCATCACTTCATTTGCTGAGTTTGGAGCTTTGGCTCCTACACTGCTGAGTCTTCTGCTACTGAGTTTGGTATTATAATAGTACATTGGAATAAAAAAAATAATCCCTGTCCCATCAAATTATACTCTTTCAAACATGCTTTAATATATTTCTGTATGAACATATATGCATGTACATACATACATAAAATTAACATAGATTTGCACAAAATGTCTCTCTTACAATATTGAAAGTAATTGAAATGTTAGCTGAAGTGGTCACTTGTCCTTGCTGACGGTGATGTCAAATGCATAAGCTTCCATTCACATCCTTTTTTAAATATATATTAGAATTGAAAACTATATACAAACATGAACATGTGCATATAAACATACATATGCTCATTCCTTATGCAGTCCAGACATGCAAGGGTTTGAAATATTTTATTCAGGAAACAGCTTCAGAATAGGATCTGTATATTCTCCTCTCTCACAAGGTTGCTTCCATGGCCTCAGTAAACTTTTGGCTTCACAGGCACCCATGGAAACGTGTAACTATTTGTGACTACAGGGGAATCATTTTCCTCTGGGCAAACAGATTTTTGACCATGCAGATCAGATCCAAATGATGATTTGAGAAGATTGAAACTTCCACTTACTCCATGTTAGATCCAGGATTTTAATTTAACCCATTACAAGGATAGAGACTGTTTATGAAATACATGTACTGATCCATCTGGATGTTATTTGCATCTCTGATTTAGTTAAGGGTCTCATTTACATTTTATATTTGAATTCAAGGAACTCTTTAAAACACTTAGCTAAGTACCACTGGAATGGAGAAATCATTCCACTAGAATAGTGAAGAAAAAAAAAAAAGGCAAGCTGCAGCAGAATTATAAAATTACTAAAATTGTTCAAGACACTATGGCAAAGTTTTATAAAAACCAGAAAAACCTTACTCAGAACAAAAGCCACTTGTAAAATGTGATGCGGTACATATTTTCTAGGTATGGTGAAAGAGTTTGGAAATCTTTGGGTAGTAAAAGACACATTTTATTTATAGAAATAAGCCTAATCCTTTTCTCCAAGTTTTTCTGTGGATGACTGCAAAACATAATCAGTCTAACTTTCTGGTTACTCATAAGTACAGTAATGATTTTTGTTGTTGTTGTTGTCCGCACAAAACCAGACATGATTGTGTGTTATCAAAAAAAAAAAAAAAATATCTGGAGTCCAGGGGTTGTTTTATTAAATGCAGAAACAGGGAATAATATATAGGGAGAATAATTTGAACATATATAAAGATTTATTCCACTAAAGTAGAGGGGGGTGATAATGCCTACATTTTCAACAGCAGAGCTTACTTTCCTTCATCATCAGAAAGACAGTATTTTTATCCTCATTTTACAGAGAGAGTATCTAACCTCAAGCAAAACTATGAGTTCTAATTACCTTGGAAAAATTGTCATTAACCCTAAGATTAAATATAACCACATCCTATATGCCATGTGATGATATTTTTAGCATTGTTCTTTAACCTTGCTTGTTCTTTGACACTGTCAGTAAAAAGACAGTAAACCACACATTTACTATATAATTTGCTGCTACAATAAAAGGTAGCAGTTAATTCCTGGAAAAACTTAACATATTAAAGGAAAATACTATAAATTCAGTGAAACATACCTTAAAAATGTCTTAGACTTTTCGAGGAGTGGCCTCAAGAATATGGTAATCATGTGATATAACATGGCAGAACCCAGTAACTGTGTAGCTGCTCCAAGAAAAAATGCCAACTTGTGGTTTGCAGTAGCAGTCGTAAGTCTTGCAAAGCAGCTTAGGGTGACTCATGAGATCCTACTGAAAATGCAGGCCAAGTTGTATCTTACCACCACCACAGCAGTATTTATCCAGTGTAAAATGTCTGTGTATATCCGCTTTGCACATCCTCTGCTCCTTCAGTCCCGTGGATGTCTCTTATGACAATAGTAGCATATTTTACCTTGTAATGTGAATTGTACAGTGATCTTTGGGTATCTTTCTGAGATTAGAAATACCCCCTACATAGATAGCTTTTTTTATATATATAGCTATTGCATTAGATTTACAGCCTTTTTTTTCTTTTTCCTTAATGAAGTAATTCCCTGAGTTTTTATAATATCAATATCGGAACTGGAAATAAATTGAGGTTTTTGTGGGGACAGACCACTGCTTAAAAGGAATAAAGATTATAATTTATTTAGGATCATATAGCATGGTAGATGCTGCACAAATTCAGAGCAAAATAATGGTTTCTTCTCCAAAGATCCTGCAATCTTAATAGAAGAAATAACACACATTAGGGAGAGTTCAAGGGAAAAAAAAAGAAATACTAATTAACCATGACCAGTAGTAACAATCTGCAATTTTTTAAAAGATTGGTTGTATAAAGAACAGCAATTCTTTTAACAGTTTTTGATTGTGAAGTTATTTTCTTAGAAGAAAAAAAAAAACAAACAAAAAAAACCCAAAAACCAACAAATAAAATCTAACAAAAACCATGCATGTTAATTACCATCTTTTGCTTTATCTGTGATATTAGAGATAAATATAAAGATATATAATAGGTGATCATTATGACTCTCAGCACAAAGTAAGAAACTAATTTCTCAGATTTAGATTATATATAAGAAAAAATGTTGCTGTTTTTCTGTACTGGTTTAGTCCTCAAATTTTTTCATATAAAAAAAATTGAGATCATATAAAACCTCAAATATTGGCCTGGATATTTTTGAAGGTGAAGCAATTAAATTTATAAAACAAACAAAAAAATAAAAATAACATGCTTCATCAAAAAACATGAAAGAGACCAATTGAGATCTGTAAGTAAAAATCAGATATTTCATTTGTGTGTCCATAAGAGTAACATCATCCAATGACAATAAATCAAATGGAACTGTATTGATAAAAATAAAAACATGAATTTATTGTTATAAGGTCTGGTCAGTGTGAATTGCAACAATCTGACTTTCAAAAAATTATCTTCTTATTTTGCAGAGATCAGTAGGTCCGTGACTGACTCTTATTTAATGAAGAAAGGAATTAACCATATGTATTTGGGTAGAATTCAATGTAGGTATTTTTGGTCTGTGTTTGGCCCAGCCACCTGTGAGAAGCTGGGTTTTCTGATAAAGATGGTCTGTAGTCTTGAGAGAGAGATTTCTGTGTAAATTAATTGGTCTCTCATGATTGGCTGATGGCCCTCCAAGGGCATTTGAAGGAGAAAGAGAGGAGGAGGAGGAGGATGAAGGAAACCCCCAGACTCAATTAAGGGAGACCCTCTGAAATGGACTGCACAGGTGCAGAGAGACCCACGCAAGCGCAGAGAAGTATCAATTATGTAATGTAAGGGGCCGTGCCAAATACCTTTGCCTGGGCGGCCCCACTTCACTCAGGTAAACGTCATTTGGCCAAGTGGATAAAAGGCAGGGGGCTCATGATTTGGGGCTCTCTTGCTTCACATGACAGGACAACGTTTCCTTGGCGGGGACACCTGCCGTCACCTGTGAGCCAGCCGACCCTTGAGGATGCAGCCACTGCTAGGGAGCTCTGGGCATTCCAGGCGTCAGTGAGACAACTCCATGGGGGACACCTGCGCAATTTGGGTGTTCGCACCTGGGGGCTTATTTTCTCTCCTCTCTCTCTATTGGGTTTCTTTCCTGTTTACTTGGCCACCTTTGGTAATAAAACTGCTGCTTGGGTTAAGTTTTCTACGGTGTCTCAGTTTTGGCTTCCACATCCCTTTGGACCCCTATTTTCCCTGGAACATCATAGCATCTAAATTCTGTGAGTTCTCACTTTACTCACTTAGCACACAATGAACTTCCTAGCTGATGTTGGCTTGTCTCTCATACCTCACTTGATATCAATTTCAGTTTGTCTCACACCTAAATGGACTAGTGCATGGCAGATTAATTTGCTCTTGCATAATTTAGAAGTGATTGAGTTCAATAGGTTTGTCTTTGTGTATTAGGTGTATCACAGAGCAATGTGATTGTCTAAATTTGTGAGACATTTACTCCGGCAAACTTTTATGCAGTTACAAAATACAGCTATGAAAAATACAGGGGGAAACTGCAGACAAAATCCATGGCTTAATGCTTTCTTTTCCTCTTACAAACCACCCTGTGGGTTAAAATCATGAGAAATCAGTGTGCAGAAAGGATGTTGCATTATTCAGGGGCAAGTGCTGATCTGCTGGAGGATCAGAAGGCTCCACAGAGGGATCTGGACAGGCTGGATCAATAGGCTGAGACCCACTGTACGAGGTTCAGCAAGGCCAAGTCTGGACTTGAGTCACAGCAAGCCCACACAGAGCAATAGGGTGGAAGCAGTGTCTGGAAAGTGGCCCAGGGGAAAAGGACTTGGAGATGCTGGAGGCACTAGAAGACATTTAGCTGCCTAGTGACTTCTGCCTTTGGCAGAGTGTTAGAACTAGATGATATTTAAGGTCCCTTCCAACCCAAGTCATTCTATGATTCTATGATTCTGAGTGGTGCTTAGGGACATGGTTTAGTGATGGGCTGGACAGTGCTAAGTTTATGGTTACACTCAATGATCTGAAAGGTCTTTTCCTACCTAAATGATTCTATGACTCTATGATGATTGCCTGATTGAATTCTCACCAAATATAATGTCAAGATGATGAGGAATATGGGGAAGAACAAGCTAGGAATGCCAGAAATTACATCATCCTGTCCCTTCAGGCCTTTCTTGAAGACAGTGAGGTCAGAAAAGTTCATACTGCAGAAGAATTTTGCTAGCAATGTTTCCTCCAGAAGGGGATTGAGGTGGACTGAGTGTATACATTTGTTCTTTGGTTACGGAAATTTCATTAGGAGACATGGACCCATCTTAGCTGGAGGCTGAATGTTTCATGACATGAGGCTGAATTTTTGGGTCTGTGGCATGAAGAGTGGGAAATACTGTTCTGGACTGAGAGCTGAAACATTCTTTTTATGCAGTGTCAGCACATCAGCAAGAAATATACGTCTGATGTTCATTATCTTATTCCAGGAATTTTAACAAATGAAGCAAATTATTTTGTATGGTATGATGTATCCTGAAATGTTCTTGTTTGGAACTGGTAGGATGGAGTCTCAGGAAGGATTTGGTTTAGTATGTCAGACAGTCTGAGAGCTCAAAGGCTTGAAGCAAAGCTCTGCAATCATTTTTGAAGGAAGTTAGTGTTGCTAAGAGACTGTGCTCCTCTCCAACAAGTGGTTACTATACATCTTAGGGGATGTGCAACTGAGTGAGAGCAGAATGCTTGTCCTCAGCTTGTGGAGCTGGCATAGCATTACTGCAGTGACACAGATCCAGGGGGACCTTGGAGAAATTGAATATGAACACATTTTAGGAATTACTGAGTAGGAGTAGGGTGTTTAACCACACCCACCCTCCATATTTTAATTCATCAGGCTGGAAATATCCAAAAAACCAAAGAATTGGCCATGACATTCAAATAGTTCAGGAAAGATTTAGATTCCCTGAGTTTTATTTCAAGCTGACAGATCAAGAAACTCCTACTGGCATGTGAGCTAATTAAAAAAAAAAAAAAACAAAACCAAACAACCAAAAAAAACCCCACAACAACAACAAAAACAACAAAAAAACCACCCCACCACTCACACAATAGGCAGAGCTTTGGTAGTGAAACTTGGTTCTTCCACTGTAATTCAAATGCAATAGTTCCAGGCACAAACAAGTTCCCTGTGTTGCAGTTTGCTGCATTAGGTAATGACAGCCCAGCATCAATATTGCAAAGGTACCTGGGGCACACACAGAGCTGCTGTTACGGCTCTGGACATGACCACTTACTGCAGGGTTTAGTGTTCTCTTTCTAATGCCCAATGACTCAAATCACCTCCAGTAAACCAAGATAGTTTCATGGGCCTCTGTGAAGACTGAATGTCTGACCTTCATTTCCAGGTGGCTGATGGTGATTTCATCACCTTTCTGTGCCACACAGGGCGCATCCACTCAGTGACTCAGATCCAATCCACAGGTGACTGCCAAGGCTGAGCTCTGTTAATTTTGGGGTAAGGTGCATGGAAATGCCCTTCCTCTTTGGAGTGAGAGAGAGAGATTACCCTGTGTTTAACTGTCTAGTTTTCAGCATGGGTAGAGAGGGAAGGACAGAGCATAAGATTATCTAAAACAGGGTTCCCATCAGATATGTGTTCATTGCCAGGGCATGTCAGTAGGGATTATGCACTCTTAGCATGGCAGTTTGCACAGCTGTTGGACTAAGTGTCATCACATCTATGGCTTTTGGGGAGATGTGGAGAACTCCAGCAGGGAAAATAAACATCTGTGGCATTTGACGAGGAAGTGTAACTTTTGGTTAAACTCTCCTGACCTGAGTGGAACTTTGATTTCAGCCTTGATCAGTTGGCTCAGATGTTTTGTTTGCAGACCAAGAAGATGATTTATTTGGGATTCCTCTTTTGGGAGACCTCAACACCAGCAGAGATGAAATTAGCTTTTGAAATCTATCGTTAAAAATCCAAAGTAGCAGAGATTGCCCAACTTCCTTCCGTTGGTGAAGCTTGCAGTAAAAATATTTCTTTGAGCAGAGCTCCTATTGCCGCACCATTTCCAGTGATGTTGCAGCCCCAAAAATCATTTATCCAGCAAAGTGTATTCACTGGCACAAAGAAGGTCAGAAAATAGACATTATATACTCTGCGTCATCACTCAGATTTACATTATAGTCAATTTTAATATTAAATTTCTGCTGAACAAAGAAAGGAGTGGATTAAGCAGTAGAATGACACACAGCAGATATACCAGTTCTTCTTGTGTTTCAACCAATAATAGGTTTCAGGAGGGAAAGGTGAAAGAAGTCAATCACCTCTTTACCATCTGATTCCTTCAGAAGATAAAATGCTTCCGTGTGCTAGTGGTTAAGATGCGAGAGACTTTGATAGTCAAACAATATCAACATAAAAAACAAATAGGTCAATAATCAGATAGTGGAGTTTGTTTCCTTATTTTTATATTATCTCTTTTTGACAACTGCATAACTACACCCAGAGAAGTAGTAATTATGTTCAGAATCCAAGGAGGTCCATCATAACATGAAAATGTTGTGACATCATAGTCCTTGGTTAGGGAAATTATAATGATGGCAGAGGTTAAAGCCACAGTATAGGACAGACAGAGAAAGAGAACCGTCTCAGAGGAGAGTTTCTTGCTCAAAAAAAGCACAGAGTCTCCCATTTTGAGGGAGAATTGTCACAAGGTAAGTCACCTTGCTTTTAAAATGCTTCCTTGCTTGGGGATGTTTTTGCAAATGTTTTCCAATTAGTGTAGGTTTAAAACCACTCATGGGTGAGGTGGAAGAGAGGAAATAATGAGAAACAAATTCAGTGGAAAAAGAAGTGTTGATGGTGTGACTAGGCAATGAAGTAAATTTATGAACTGATTTGATCATGGATATTAGCACCTCCTTTCCTTCCAGTGTGAGTCAGAATGAACATAAACATCACAGCTATGTGGAAAAATGTACCTCTATGGAAAAAAAAATAATTTAAAACCCTTGATATTTACGAAGAAAAAACCCTGTTGAAATAGCTGCCTCATTTCTCTTCTAACTAGGAGAAGAAATAAGTGAGGACTAAGAACAGTGTGTGATTGTTTCTATTAAGATACCAAAAAGCCAGGATCCACTATGTTGTGAACTGTTCTATGATAGGGCAAAAGCACCCTGAGTCGCATTTTATTAACTTTTCAAACATTCTTGGACTGATGCAGGAAATGCTGTTTTTTACTGAACTTGATGCCATCTAACATTTTCACAAGTAAATTCCTATGTCTTATCTTTTTGTCCTTTTCTGTGGAAAGAGAAGACAACTTTGTGATGGTGGTAGTAATATATAGCATTTGGCATGAGATTGTCTAAGAGAACAATTTAACAACTATTTTACCTGCAGAAATGGTACAAAGTGACTGCTATTTCAATTCCCTTCGCTTTTCATTTTTAAAGAAACAAACCTAATTAGGTGTTTCAAGCATTCATTATTTCACTCTGAGTTCCTCAGTCAAATCTTAGATTTCTTTTGTCTCAGCCATGTGTTCATTCCTTTGTGCAATGTAACAATCTTGTTTTTGTAAGTTCATTGGAACTGGCAGATAACTGAGGAAGCTTGAATTCCAAAGCAGAGTCAAAATTTACTTTATATCCATGACTAATGTCAAATCTGAATTCTATCTAATAGAAATATTGAGTAACCCCCTGTTAATCTCTTCTTGATGCCAGCTATGACTGGCTATAATAGCTGAGGTCAGATCACTATCCCTGATGTATATACTCTCCTTGCACAGAGTTTTCTTTGGTAAGGAATTATACTGAGGAAGAAACCCACTTCTATTTCAGGCTGCCATAGTGCAATGAAGTTAAAAAACATTATACACACCCTGACATTTAAAAGTCCGTGACTCATGGCTGCAGGAATACAACTGGTCTGAATTATTAAATTGGTAAACACTTATTCTCCAGAAACTTTCATCAATAGATACCTTCTAAGATTTTATCAAACAGACAATTTTTAAAATATAAAAAGTGATGTAGCAGAATATGCAATGAAAATTTTTGTCAATATATTGAACTCTATGAGTACTTTTACCGAAATATGTTCTTAGAAAGAGAACAAGCAGACCCAGCTATGACTAGATTTTTCTTCATAAGAACAGAATATTGCATGATGTAAATATTATTTTTATTGTACAGATGTGCTGTAACAAAGAAAAATGCATGCAATATTACATTTTCTCTATTATAAAATTGAAAAAAATAAGTATAATAAAAAAGAGTAATCTTTAGCCTGTGTTATATAAACTTAAAGAAATGGTGATCAACCTTGATGCATGACTAAGGCACACATCTGTCTGTATGATTTATGACAGAACACAATCAGACAATAAACTGTTCTTTTTTTAAAAAAGTATCCTCCCTCTAAGAGGATATTTTGTTCTAAAATGAAGCATAGAATTGTTTGTTTCCATATTTTCTTTTCCACCAAGTTATCTAAGAGTTATTATACAAGACCTAGTATTTTAGCAGTCATTATAGAAATCCTTATTAGTCTCTTCTGTATAGAGACTCTTGAACAGAGAAAACATTTAACCTGTTTTATTTCTAATGAATGTACAGGTTTCTTCCTAAAATCACATAATTATAAACTAAAATACAAGGAAATTAGGTAGGTTTTATTTCTGTTCAAAAAATTAGTGTATGGAAATAAAGCAAGTTATTTTCATTAATACATTGTTTTTGTAATGATCCTTAGCTTTTAACAGGACATTTTTAAGGGCTGGAAAGAGTTGCAGCTTCGTATTTAATAAAATTTCTCATAGAAGTACTAGCCATAGTAAAGACATGTACAGTATCAGTACCAGAATTTGATGAAGACCATCTAACTAAACCGATATAAGCTGCTGAATTATCACAAGCAGATTAATTTTCTTTAATACAGTTGTAGACTGTGTTTAAAGTGGTAAGATTTTAAGTAAGATTTAACTTTTTGGCAAATGGGTTTGATTATAAATACAATATTGCTTGAGCTAGAACAGAAGGGCTTGAAACACTTACATTGAGCTCAATTACAAGATTTCCACTATATTCAAGTGTATATTAATAAGCAATTTAGGACTTCATGTTTTCCAATGGCCAGGAGTCCTAATTGACTTCATTTGAGATCAAGGTCATTAATGTGAGTTGAAACTTGTTTTACTGGACACCAGTTAACCTCACTGCAGTGCAGGGAATAACACAGCATGACAGCAGAAATAATTAAATCAGCAGCACTGAAGTAAAAAGCAAACCCACTTAGCAAAGAACTTAAAATCTTTTCCCAACTGTTCTTTGTTTACAGCTGCAATGAATCGCTTTCAAAGGTAAATCTCATCAGTTTATTCTACTCGTGCAGGCTGGACCTGACAAACTGGCTGGTGGGGAATATCATACAAGAGGCTCCCGTGCAAAACTTCTGGATCCCTGCCTCAGGGAGGAAGCAAATTGTGCTTATGTATTTGTCACATTTAATGACCTTTCCAGAAGGAAATCACATGTCCTGTGACATCTACCAGCAGGAAAGATGACTTAAGAAAGAAAGGGAAGGCCTTGCATCAGTGAGATCAGAGTAGTCAATTAGTAATTCTACAATCATGACAAAGTTATGTGATGATGTTTATACAATAATGTATTTAAATGGGCCTAGAGGAAGCTTAAAAAGAGTAGGAGGCATGGAAGATAGATTCAGTCATAGCCTCTGCTGTAAGTCAAATACCTCATAGCATTAGGTTATGTTAGTCTACAATTATATCTGCTCCTGCAACTCTTTTATTCGTAGTGGTACCTTTATCATGGAGCAATCAGAAATGTCTTAAGCAATTCTGCATATGGAAGAAATGCAGGTGCTCCACTTAATGGAATTTTATTTGAGATGAAAAGAGAATATTTATCACAATAAGTGATTTGTTTGAATGACACTACAATATAAATGTTAAAAGATCTAAGCAAAGCTGATCAAGGATAACACTTTAGAAACTACTCTCTATTCTGCTAAAATCTGTAACATGCCTATGAGAAGGTTTCTTCTTTTTCTTCTGTCTTCATATTCTAGTATTTGCCAGTGTATTGAAATGGAATGAAATTTATACCAGAATGACAAGACAACTCTATTATTCATTACTCTATTTCTCTCCAAATACCAGAAAATTTAACTGTCCCATCTTAAAAAGGGCATAAATGTATGTGTATCTGCACAGTAAAGATGCATTCAAAGACAGCAGTACATGGTTTACAGGTAGCAGAGGCAAAGATTTAAAAAATATGAATTAGACACAGATTACCGGATTCTGCAAAGTACTAAATTGCTCAAGTGTAAGACTGGGCTCCTGCTAATGCCAAAATATCAAATGTATTGGAGACCTCTGCTTAAGGGTATCTCAAAGCCTGTTGCAGTCAATTCATACTCTCAGCCGATAAAATTTTATTTGGACCTCACCTCCATAGGAATCTCACATTAGCCTGTTCAGGGAATGAAATGCATAAAATCATCTCATTCACTGGGAATCAGATTTGGGGAATGCATAGCATTTTCACACACCAGTCTCAGTAGGACAGAATATAGTTCCTCTTGGACTCAAATATGGCATCTTGCTCCCGTGCTTCTGGGTCTTAAAGGTAACCATTGGCTTCCACCTTTTCTTTCTTTTGTTTTGTTTTGTTTTTTGGGTTTTTTTTTGATTTTTCAAATGCAGCTAGAGCATAAAACTCTGGTTTTATATTCTGAGAAGACCACCCATAAGGTTTCCTCCTACACTTTTACAAAGCTGTTTTTCATTGGGAATAATGTGTTTGCCCTTATATGTGCCAGCCAAGAAAGGCTTTCATTAATAGGGCCAGTTCTGAAAATGCATGTGTTCATTTTCACCAATAATTTCTAAGACAAGGAAATGTTTCTACCTCTCTTTCCCTGCTGGTGGGTTTCCAAAACTTTATGCACATACACAATAGTATGTATGATATAGATTCTGAGAATGTTTATGTCAACTGGAGACCACGAAACCTGACTAACAGGAATTCAATGTACTTTGTCCAGACACACATTGAGACTTTGCTTTTTGTGAGTCTAATTTGAAAAGTCACACTTTCAGAAACACACCTTTGGAAGGGACCTGAGGAATAAAAATGATACATAAAATAGCATGTCATTTTTCTATCAAAAGAATACGTACCCTCAAATGCTATCACTCATCATACAATTATTATATCTGGGATAAAGTTTATTTCTGCAGAACCCAAAAATGTACTATACACAACTTTCTATCTGCTTGCAGCTTATCTCAAGACTTTGTGACAAACACTTCTAGCATTGGTTTAAAGCCAAACATCACCTCTTAGGACTTCTTGCTTATGCAAATATTGATTTTTAGTGTCCATGAGGAATATTTTTTATGAAAATGCATTTACTCACCTCTCTAGCTTTGTGTATTTGATGAGATGCTGTGACAGGACACTTAAGTCAGGCATAATTATGATATGAGACTGCCTAAACTTTTTCTTAGAGTGAGAAAAACAGCCCAGATCTTCAAACTTGAGTTTGTTTAAAAAAAAAAACAAAAAAACAAAAAAACAAAAAAAAAACCCACAAAACAAAACAAACAAAAAACCAAACCAAACCAAAGCAAAACAAAACAAAAAAACCCTAGACAAACAAACAGTGACTCAGAGGAAGATCGGAAAACTTTGGTAAAGGAAATTAAAATAAGGTGGTTCAAAATTTCACTGTTGTCCAGTACAGCTTTCAGATCAAGATCTTATTTCCAGTCAGCACTGGGATTTCTGTTAACTGGGGCAAATGTCCTTTACCATTGCTTTTCTCTTCCTTTTGTCTTGTAAGAAAAATCAAGTAAGCAGAATTTGCTATTAATTTTTTTGCTAGTTTAATAGTAGGACATTTAGCAGGGTGGTCTACTCCTTTCAATCCTAGAGCAGTTGTTTGGGGAGCAGGGAGCTAGTTTTGGACTTGGCTGCTCATATTTGATTATCAGAGCCAGCTGGAAAGGGGTCAAACGGTGCCTATAAAGGACTGAGAAACCTCAGTTGTAAAAAACCAGCAGGAGGTAGTTTGGCTCCTGTGATTGGCCCTGAAGCAGTGGGAGCACACAAGAAAAAAGCAGTGAGGATCTTACAAATTGTTTGATAAAGATTAGTTTTCCTTTCTGCATGCCTACATGTGTGTACATGTGGGTGGGTGGATGAGTTGGTTGGTCTCTGTGTCTGAGATATAAAATAATTGTTTGAGTAAAATGTCTGAAAAAGTACAAGAATGTTGTCATTCCCCTCTTGCCTGGTGAGATGGGCTAGTAAAGATGAAAATCAGTGGTACTTTTTCTATTTATTACAGCGAAGTTTAGATTGAGCTTCATATGCATAAGAAAGAAGTGCATGTACCTTCAATAGGAATTTCAGAAGGGATTAATAATATTCGGCGCTTAAACTTTTGGCACTCCTCGTGAGAATCTTAAAAAAAAACTTGACATTTTCTTTTTTTTTCTTTATTTTTTTAAGTGTATTTTCTGTGATGATAGAAATTCAGTTTAAAAAACAGGGGGAAAACCTCAACACTATTTTTTTTTTGATAGAAATAAATTCAAGACCTTTTCCATGTCTGATTTTAAAAATCAGTCTCTGTAACTCACAATTTTAATTAGAAACTTTTGTACAGACAATGCTTTTCTGCCCAGATGATACATATCTAAAAATACAGCTGTTGCTGTATATCTGGAAAAGTTGATAGAACTTTAACAGAAGCATTGCAATAATAATATTTAATATCACTCAAATTCTACCATAATTCAGAATATTCTTTCTTCATCTTAAAGTCAATATTTTAGTTATGTGAGTACCTATTGCAGGAAATAAAGAAAATTTGAATTTAAAGTGTTTTAAAACCACTTTGTTTTGGAGTGAGGTGTTTTTTTTTTCATTTTTTTTTTTTTAGGAAAAAAACAAGCGTTGTCCAGAGAGGACTGGATTAGCAGGATGTTCACAGAGTTTGTGTAGTGATCAATAAAGCTCTAACAGAACTGGAATAGCAAATCTGTTCAATACTCTTAGGACACTCTCTTACCAAATAATTGATTAGGATGAAATTAAGAGAAGATAAAACATAAGACCCCTTAAGGGTATGTTTAATAAATTCTGTATCAGTTCACCTCTTAAATGGTCTCTGTCAAACTCCTCAGATCTGGCTTTGCTAGATTTGGTGGGTTTGCATCAAGTTTAGGTCTTGCTTCCACAGGCCCTTGAAATGTCTTCTTTCACTGGCCTTCACCAGAGTTTTAAGACAAGGCAGAGTAAAGACTGAAATTGTTTTTTAGCCTGAAAAGAAGAAAACCACTAGGAAAAAAAAAAAGAAAAAAAAAGAGTTTTTCTGAGGAGCAAATCAGCAGCTATTATCCCTTTCAGCAGATAAGGTAATTCATTTCATTTTAATTCACTGACAGTCTAGGTTACAGAAGATCAACTCTTGTATTTTTGAGATATTGAAACTTTTCTGTCTAATTACTTTAATTGTGTGTGTTGGCTTCTGTTTGACAGCTGATGTGGACAAGTTCACAACACAGGTTTCTTCCACTGGCTGATTCTTTTTTTCTGCCAGCTTTTTAAAAACTAGAGGCTAGAATGTCTCTCAGCAAACTTCTTATAGTACATTCACACAAGAAAAACATTGTGTAATGTCATTTGTCCTTATTTCAAAAATTTTTTAGCTTAGTTCCTTCTGTGTCAATCACACTTGGAAAACCAGAGCACTTCAGGAAACTGTAAATCATGATACAAATACAGAAATTTTTTTAGAGACTATACTCACATGTAACAAACAAGACTTTGCATAATTTTACGTGAGAATGTTGCTAGCTTCTTTGCCAAGGAATGTTAGGCATTGTGCAAGCACATATTAAAATACAAGATGTATCCTACAAATCTGTAGGGTCCCATAGCATCTGCCATCAGAACCACAACAAAATTAACCAATACAGTCCCTGTGTTCAAACAGAAATCTTTAATTTAAAATGTTCAGTGAAATGAATCAACTGTAGAACAAACTGGGTTTAATTCCATTTGGACTTGATCTTTCATGGATACATTCCATACAGAGAGTACTGAAAAGTATTTCCCTCTGTTCATCCATAGCCCTGTCACTCTTTAGCATCTTAAGATCCAGAACATACTCTGTGTCTTAGAGCAGGGAACCCCAGCCCAGGGTCTCTGTTTTCATGTGATGATCGCCAGACAGTGAGTGGCAAGTCTGTGCCAAGAACAGTCCATTTTTATGAGCAAATTTCTTATTAATGAGTTGCAGAAATTCTTAAATATTTGTTTTTTGCCTTCTTCTCTTGCACATTTTCAGGGTAAAAACAAACAAAAAAAAGGAACAGACTGGATGAAGAAAAGGGTTTCATATAGTCTGGGTTCAGTGTAGGAAAGTCAATTATTTGAGTTTTTGCAGTGAAAAGTGAGTCTCAAAGCCTAAACTTAGGTGCCCTGAGCTAGGCTTTCTAATCAACTTCCTTAGCTGTAGTTAGTCTTTGTGAGCACCTACACACGTCTGAGTAGATCTTCAAGTACAAAGAGTGCATAGCAGCCGTGCCCAGCTCCCAGGCAAGGGCAGCCTGATGTGTGCTGCAGTGTTCTGACTGGTGGCAGATGAGGTTCCCTGGCATGGGGTCTCGCTGGCTGCCTCTTTGCCATGGGGCTGTGTTTGCAGTGCTGCCCACCTGTGCTGTGTGCTGCTCACACAGCCCTGCAAACCTGCAAGTCCCGGCTCCAAATAAACATCCCCTGGCTCCAGCGCCTGTTCCTGGGCAAGATTAACCAAGTGGGCCATAGTAAAACCATGCTATAATGTTTCAAAAAGTGAAACTAATTTAGTTCAATATCATCTGTCTAGGCTTGCCTTTAAAAGATGCAACTTCAGTCCAATAAAAATCAGTGCGTTTAGAAGCTTGGAGGGGGTGGAGGAGGTTGGTTGAGTTGGGGTTTTTCCTGTTAATAATAGAATCCTAACTAACTGCAGTTGCAAACCAAGATGACTTCACTTCATTACAGCAAAAAGGCTGATACTTTATATAAGTGCAATACGACTGTGTTTCATCACAAGCCCCCTGCCATGCACTTTCCCAAATCTTATTGAATTTAGAATGATCCCTGTTACACAGTCAAGGCTTTGGATGCTTTAAAGCAATGCTATGATAATTGATTTAGTTCTTATTTACTTTTCAGAAGTAGGTATGCTTTTATGTGTTTTTCTGTAAATTTGTTGTATTTTTTTAAAAATAAAATTCTTTTCCTTTAGGAGTATCAAAACAGACATCAATCAAACTGGATAATTTTGTTTTGACCACTAAACACTTGTGGCTGTGTGAGGTAAGCTCTTGAGCTCTTGTCTTCTTATTTTTTTCCTTTCCTTTTTTTTTTTTTTTTGACGTGCATTTAAATAATTTAAAGCTAACCATTCCTTCTTGTTTGTTTTCCAGTAATTCAGAATTCTGTGCAAAATTACTGTATTCCCTAAAGATCCTGAAATAAATGTAAAGAATGAGAATACTGGATTTGTTTAATTTTCTGTTAAAACCTCAGCTAGATGTTCATCTAGACACAGCTGAGCTGATTGAAGCAGGTAGATACCATGCTTTTAGTAAGGCACTGACGTGCCCTATAGTTACATGTCTTGACAATGTCATTCCTGAGTGCTGAGGCTGAACCTGGCTCATTAGGAGATGATTTGTTAATTTTGATTTATTGGGAAATTTTGGTGGATGGTCACACCAGGATCCTCCTTCCTATGGAGCTGGGAATCAAGACCATGGTATTTCTGCCTCAGGGTCAAATAGGTCCATGGTGTGAATGTGTGGTAGGACTGTAGATACACTACAGAGCTGAGCTGTAAATGCTGTTTTCACACCTGGTAGCCTTTCTTCTTTTTTTCCCCCAGAAGAAGCATCCTTTACAAGAGTTCACTCTTGCAGCTTAAGCTCTTGGCTGGACACTTGGTTGTTTGGAATAGTTTTAGTTGTAAGAGCTCAGTTACTGTATCTATGATTGATTTAAGAAGCACAAATTTTGAAGATGAAAACTTCAGCTGGGAAAGTCATGAGGCCTTTTAATAGGATCATAAAACAGAGAGAGAGAGAGAGGATTCCTTACTGAGTGCTCTTGTGTTTTTTAATGTTCCCTTTTTTAATAGGAATTGTGACTGACTGTGGGGTAATTTCACTTGTGTGAACCCTAGAGTAATGGCAATCACTATTCATAAAGGTTCTTCTCACAGAGGTTGGCTTTGAGTACCAGTTTTATTCAGATATTTTGAACCTTTTTCAGATCAGCCTCTCTTACCTAATTAGAGTGTACTTATTGTACAGATGAAACTTACTGCTAAATGGTGCCAATACTTGTTTGGAGTTGCATGTTTCTAGTATATGCTTCTGCAAAAAGGCTAAACCACCTATTTTCTTGGAGAACTTTTTTCTCCCCCCATGTATCAGGTGTTGCATATGGAGCAAGGTGCACAAGGGTCTCCTCATATTCCTGTCCTTTTCCCCTGGAGTTACATTCACAGTGGGGGAAAAGGGAGGGAAGACTTCTCCCTCCCTTACAGGACCATGAGTTATGATAATTTAGCCCGAAGTGTTTAAGCCATGCTCCAGTGCTACTGAATTTGAGTTTGGCATCATTTGAAGGAGCTTGCTGGAGTGTGAAAGGCAATGACGTGGGTATCATTAAAAAGTATTGAAAAATTATAGACCACAATTCAAGAGGCATCCACATTCAGGTGGATGAGGTCAAGGCAGGTTAATACACAAGGAACACTTTTGTAGCTGATGCCTGTGTACGTCAGGCATAGACATATTAAGAGTAGTTTCATTGGGTTTATCCTTCACCTTACTGGCCAAACTACAATTGGCAGAACAAATTTTGCAATAATAAAAGTTGATCTTCCTAGTCATATTTTTAGAAGGGATTATCCATTGGCAGGAGCCCTTCTCTGTGCCTTTTTCTCTCTATTCTTTGTCTTTGATGAAAGCTTTTCATTTCTGGCTAACTGAGAACCTGAGCAATAACAGACAAGAAAAACAGAGTGGGGTGTAACCACTCAGAAAACACAGGTGACTAAAGTTCTAAAGGTATGATAAATTTTAAGGAGGTTAAAATGCTGCTTTCTTGAGCAACTGTTTCCATATCTTAATTGACACTATTAAAAATGTAATATAAAGGTTTTACTTTGGGTTCATTTAAAAGTAAAAGCAGTATGTTAGCAAGTGGCAAACTTCCAAGTTAACCACACACTTTAGGATGGGATGAATGTCATTTCCAACACTCTGAAACTACGATTGACCCCAATGTATAAATATTTTTTGATACTCAATAATATTTTAGTCCCATTTTCATGGCTATATCCAGACTATAGATGAAAGTTAAGTATCTGTTTTCTCTTTTGGCAAACAATGATGTCCTGATTTTTCCAATCTAAATTGCCCTCCAGGGCACTAATAAAACAAGTCATGGCTCACAAAGTAAATTTCCTGTGTACTAATTGAAAACGGTTTCAAATTTATTAGGGTTTCAATCATCTTCTCAAGATCTAATGCTTGTGCTCACAGTACTCAATCTGACTGTTAATATACTTACCTGAGAGGTGGAAGAAGCATCAAAACTAGTTCTCAGGTATTTTCAAATGGAGATGGGGGAGTGGAGAAGTGGGGGTAAAACCAACAACAACAGAAAACCACATATTTCATATTGTTGAATGTGGTTTGAGACAACATCTGAAACTGAGCACTTATTCTCATTAAATATTTGGTTTTATTGTACTTGCCAAAACCTTTTCTATACGTGTTCCCAGATGCTGGCTGTAATGTGTGATCTACTAGGATTTGCTGGTAGACTTTATTCTAAAGTGGGAGAAAAGGCAGAAAAGCCAGAGCATTGGTTTCTTCTTTTTTGCTAGGTTCTCTCTGTCTTTGTTGTACAAACAGGAGAAGGAGAGAGAAGGGCTGTTGAAATGTTCCAACTTTCTCCCCCTCCAAACCACACCACAGAGAAGTGTAAGCACTATGCAAACTATCCCCCAGCAACCCGCAGAGAGCCTGCCTTCTGCTCTGGGCTTCCTCTCTCCATAATATTGTACTGGGAGGGAGGGCACTTGTCAGATTTTCTGGCACCACGTTTCATAGCAGAGTTCCTCCAGCAAGAGAACCACAACCTCTTGTGCAGACTGAATTAATAACAGGACAAAAGCATTTGGCCTCCATGTGGATAAGGGCTGGCTGGAAAACTAGAACTCTGGCTTCTGAAAGATTTCAGGGTTTAGAAGTTTGTTTTATTTTCTTCATCAAGCTAAATCAAATTGTGTAAAGGAAAAACAGGGTAGGAAACAAAATAAAAGAAACACAACCCCCCAAAAATTACCAGCCCCTATGGCCTTGTCTCCATAAAAATACTGATAAGTGAATGGTCTAAAATAGCTTCGTTGTTATGAAGATCGCCTTTGGTTAAAAAGCAAAGTAAAACTCTTTTCCTCTCATGTCTCCAATAAAACCCAGGATAAAATCAGCCTCTTTTCATTGTTTTCATTGCAATTGTTTTGGTTTGTGCAAATACTTGAATATTGGAAGAGAGTCTAGATGGTTTGATGGGGATATAAAAATGAAATTTCTAGGGATAACTGTTCTATATATCAAGGGATGTGAGAGACTGAAGCTCAAATCTCATCCTTGTTTTGGTTCATGGTGACCCCTCAAGAAGAGGAGGATGAGTCAAAGCCCTGTTCGTGACGCATCTTCAAGGATGTCGCTCTCTGAGTGCTCCATGTCCTTGGAGAGATACAGTCTTTCTGATTATTGTTGCGTATTTATGTGAAATTATCTTCACTGGACCATGACACACATACATTAATTCTCTGTCCTCATGTTTTGTCTAAGCAAAAGTACAGTCAAGGCAAACATACTCCTTTGGGATAGTGTGTGATGGATCTATCTGAGAAAAATTTCAAATACAAATCTTCTAGAAAAGTATTAATTTTCATTAAAAATAAATAAATAAATAAAAATTGTTCTAACAAATCATTATTTTTAGATAGAAAAGGGACATTGCTGGAGAAGTTGCATCCAGCTGTAATGCAGGTGGCCTTTGCTCTGGTTATGTGCCCTGAACAGCAGCAGTCCTCATGAGATGGATTCCAGCACCAGATGCTGTTTGTATGTGCTGCTGTACCTACTGTACCTTTCACCTACCCTGCCTTTCCCCTTCCAACACAAGAAGTAGCACTCAAAGCCTGCAATCCCTATTTTATTTAGCTCCAGTTCTAAACACTGTGAGTTCCCTCTGCTTACAGAGGTATGTTCTGCACTAATATACCTAAGGGGACTACATTAATATCTGCTAGCTATTTTGTCCAGCTACAGCTTCTCTGTCAAGGCTCATGTTCATGGCAAAGACAGCAGAAGACCAGATGAACAGTGGTTGCAATGCTATAAACTAATTCCCAGATGTAGAAGAGACTAGTTGTAATGGCTGTACTGTACATGTGGAAATTAAGTCTAAACATACTGCAGTCCCCATACACTTGTGAGCCAATTAAAATGTCAGTCATGACAGCAGCATAGTAGACACTGTGTTTCTCCTTCTGTTCTCTTGTATGCATATCTTTTTGGTATGTTCACGATAATTTATGGGAAAAAAAAAGATAATATAGATATTTCACCATCATATGGTTTCTGCTACGCTTAGTACAATACTACACTTAATTCCAAGAACTTTAAGAGACACCCATTGAACTCCAGTAATAACAGTTCCTTTTAAACTGTTCTAAGCAGGATTTGCACTTTTCCAGTTTTACATACTAACATTTTTCTATAAAACTGCAGTAGATAATTCATTATTTTGCAAATGCTATAAAATAAAATCCATGTTTTATGCAGATGCATCATTTCTTTGGCAGGATTGTACTCCATGATTCCAGTCAGAATCATGATGTGATTATGAAATCTGTCAATAGTCAGATAATGTCTACTGAGAAAAATCTTGACACCCTTTCTGTAGATTCTTTCAGATATGAGCCTAGTTTTGAAATCATAGAAAAAATATGTTTTATTTTAATGGACAGAGATTCCAACATGACTGATTCTCAGTTTTATTTCCCATCAGTAAGGAAGAGTAAAATAGCTTCAAAGTTGGTATAAATTATGTCCACTTTTGTAACATTTACAGTGATGGAAGAGAATAAAGGTATTCACTGGTTGTTTTTTGGTTTTGTTTTGTTTTGTTTTGTTTTGTTTTTAATTTAAAAAATCCTAATGTTAAAATCTGAGTCCTCTAACAAAGGTTATCTTGTATTCATCAGAGAAAGTAACATTTTCAATTCTTCCTTTCAAATATTCAGTTTCCTCATTATCTTTCCCATGAGAAAACAAGAGTGGGGAAAGAACATTAATTTAGAAGGCACCAAGGTTGCAAGAAAAGGTCACAAAATCATTGTTCTTCATACTACCATGCACTGATGAGCAGGGCTGCTCTATTTAGTGACAGACCTTTATCTTTCAGTGAAGTTTAGCTGTATAAGCAAGTTTGTATTTTCTTTGTCTGTAGAAGGGAAATATTCTTACACCAAAGCCATAGTCTCAGTTGCCCATCCTGGAGCTTATTGAAAATGCTGGCAACTGATTGGGTTTTTTTTACACTGAAGAGTCAACAACCTCTCTCTCTGACATTTCTTCCATTTCAGCAAATATTGATGCTTTATACTCTGGTTCCAAAGTGCTATTAAGTATCTACCAGTGTTCACACACTGTGCATTTGAAAAATTTTCTTTTACATGCAGGGACTTTGGTGAACCAACATACACAGGTATAAATGAAAAAGAAAAAAGAAGTTTATATTTTTGTAAGGCAGAGGATGATTTACTCTGGTTAGTGAGAAGCAAACTCTTGAGAAATAATTTCCTAGATTTAACAGTCTAAGGCTCAACTGCCTGTACTCAGAAAAAAATTAAAGGCTGTGATTATATGTAGATAGAAGACAAAATCACTGATTTCCCTCTCTCTTACATATCATGTCATTGCATCATTCTCCTCATTTTCAAATGGGTAGTTGCAAAATTAACCACATCCTTTCTCTTTTTTCTTCCTTTTTTTTTTTTTTTTTTAAATCAAGAATGTGATTGTGCACTGTGAGTTTCTGAACTAGTGTGATGCTGAGGGGAGTAGTTTAGGCGTCCTTTCTTTCTACTGTCTTTCCTTATATCATTTCTTCTTATTCCAGCTAAACTTCACTGCTTTCTGGACTTCTCTTTGTTTAGGTCACATATCTGGTCTGCAATGTTGAGTTTAAGTATGGTGTTTGTTGTTTGTTGTTCTCAGGATCTGGAAAATGGAAGGAGAGAAATGTTAATAAGAGATGACTTTAATATTTCAGATCATTATCTGTGTACCACCATAGTCATTTGTACTTGTTGGAAGCCAATTACAAGTATTTGGCATATTTTGATGGTATCCTTCTAGTTCGTGATGGGAATCCATCTACCATATCTTGTTACTTTGTTGGAGTGCCTATCTGAAATCTAAACTTACAGAAATATTGACTACATTTCATTTCTGAAGACGTTTGGAAATGGGATGGGAAAATTAGAATGACATTAAACATTCTGAATAGCAGATGAGTTCAGTTTCATGGGTTTGGTCTCTAATACCTTTTATAATTACTTAATTCAATTAGCTTCCCTAATATTATGAAATTCACTGAAGGAGAACCCCTGCTTAGATAAATAAAGAATAGAGTTTGTCCCCAGATATCATAGAAAAATAGCTAGACACCACTTCAAAAGATTTTAGTACTTGGAAGCAATGCTTAAGAATATTAAAAATTGCTCTGTGGTCACTAGTGCATTTCTGTTCCTACAACACTTCTATTTGTTTCAGTGGGGGTCCAAACATTTTGGAATCTGAGTTGACTACAAATACTGACTAGAGACCTCCTTAAAAAATAATCTATACCTTATCCTATTACTTTGGAGCTCTCACAAAACATTTCCCCAAGAAAAACACACTCATCAATCCCTTTAAATTTCAGAGTAGCATTGCATATTTGAATGATATATTAAGTACCGTCAAAAACAGATGAAATAACCAAAGGAGTATGTGTTCCAATTTATAGCTCAAAGTTCTATAAAGTTGTTTGGAATAACTTCTGCTAGATTTATCTCGCTATTGTGTTTCCTTTTGTCTCTGCATTCCTGTGCTAGGAATTAGGCCTGAGAGGGAAAGCTATACTTTTAGCCTAGCCAGGGGCCAAGTACCAATCAGTCTATCTGAACATTCCTTTTCTGTTAAAGGCAAACCTCACTCTAATAGAAAATCTCAGCTATGTCCCAGGACAATGTTACTTCAAAGGTCAACATGTCACTCACGTCTAAACTTCAGGGACATAGTAAAACTGACATTCGAAACCACAAGCCACAGCGTTTCCTTGAGATTTTTTTTTTTAACCTGTAGCCAGAAGTGGCTGCAAAGAGTCACACAGTCAGAAATAAACTGTGGCCTCAATGAGGACAAAGGCATCCAAAAGGAAAACAAAAGCAAGGTAATGTGTGCAAAAAAAAAAAAAAGTTTCTAAAATGCCAGAAGAACACTAGTTGCTATTCTGTTCTCAATATATGGTAGCTTGATTCAAGAGGGAAATATAGATTTTTAGGAATGTCAGCATGAAGATAAACATCACACCCCTAGGTCAAGGGGTTGAGGAAGAGGATATGTTCACCACATTTTCTGGCTTTCTGCCCTACCTATGAAGCTGAACATAGTTGTACAACAAGTTATATGCGGTTATGATAATCATATTTAGAGACATATTGGCTATTTTGTTATTTAAAAAGTACATCTGCATCTCCCCAGGAGGAAATGCAGATTTGTTTCTCAGCCAGCTGACATAGCAAAATGAAAATCTGGACAGTCCCTTACTCAGCTGCACAGACATCCTTTTCTCACTGCCTGCTATTTTGAGTCAGTGTAGGATGAATTTAATAGTTACTTAATTTGTGTTGACTGCTTTGAGGAACAGCTTAGATAGGTCTGTATGACTTTTTTACCGAATCAGTGTTAAGAACCTAATTTTTCCTTTTTCATTCTTTTAATGCATTTTCTTAGTCTCACATGATTCATAATACCATTAAAAATATTGATAAGAGTCCATGGTACTAAGGTAGATCTTATTTGTATTGCACATTGCTAGATTATTTATCCTACTATATAAAATATATGTCACATATAAGTGTGTCACTTTTCTTTGAAGCTGTATCTGCTTGGAATTCAATGCCATCAAAATTAGGGAGGGTTCAGACCCACATACTTGTTCGTACCAAAAAAAAATCCCTCTTATAATGGAAGTCATGTAGAATAGATTTATGAGGCAACCTGTGATTGTTTTTGCTATCTACTCTCAGAAGTTACATGGGCATCAAGTTTTCGTTTTCCATCATTTTTTGTGCCCATTCTCTTGTTAAGACTTGTCTTTATGATTACAACCTGGGAAATGAGCTGACTGTAATTAGGCACTACAATCAAGAAACAGAGGTAATTTATGAAGAAGTCTGTATCTTTTTCTGATATAGATGCTAAGTAGCAACTTAGAAAAGCTGCTCAAGCGAGTTAATACACATTCTCAACTCTCCTGTCAGTGAAACAGTGGCAGCCATTGATTCCCTTTACGCCTCTTGACTTCTGAATTGAAGTGGACAATTAAGCAATCTTAGCTTTCTCATAAGGACTGTCTTCCCAGTTGGAGCAGTGTGAAAGGAAGCTGTGAGAAATTTTTTTTTTTTAAAAATAGGGCAAAGAAATTTCTCCTCTCTTAAGTGAGTGTTAGCAATTAGGTAAACTGATTTGCAGTGAGGTCATCAGTCACAATTGGAAACTAATTTGAAAATGGATTAGCTTAGGAAGTAGCAATTTCTTCTCCATGGGATTCAACAGCAAGTGATTCAATTCTGTAACAGACCTCATAAACTGGCTGAGATCAATGCCTACCTAATGTGCCATTACACACTGGGCACACTTCAGTGACAGCGGCTGCAGGGATTTCCCTGCTGGGTCTCCTCTGCCCCACACTCGTGTTTCACAGGTGTGTTAGCTGATTATTTTGCCTGAGGGAATAAACAGTTTAGAAGAATTAGAATGGGTGGAACTGTTGAGAATGAGCTTTTCAGTCAGAGATCAATAGCAGCAAGTGAGAAGGATTAGTTAGAATCTGCTGTGTGAATTCAGGATTCCACAACAGGACAACAGAGACAGGAGCTCCTGGGATTTACAGTGAGGGCAGGACCTGAGTCTGGTCAGATTTTGAGGGCTGTGTGTTCACATAGGAGGAGAAAGACCCTCTTTTCTGCCCCACACCCCCTTTTCTCAAGAAGACTCCCAATTCCTATCAATGATCTCTGAACTGCTTTGCCTCTTGAGAATTAGTACAACTCTATTGCCGCATCTATCCTTCTTGGGCCCACATCTTCTTTCCCAACCTATGCAAGTTCAGGTCCAGCTGAATTCCCCAGCTGCACGTCCCTGTACTGTGATTCAAGCAGGTTACAGAGACTGGAGCCTGTGACATCACACAGTCAGCCAAGCAGGTTGCAATGGTGCTGATGGCAATGACCTGAATGAAGTTGCTCAGGCATTTACCACCAATTACCTCTGATGAATACAGAGATTTTTGGATACCTGCTCAAGTGAAAGACTGAATGTGCTAATTGCCACCAATCCAACAACAGTGACCAGTAATGGTCTGGAGACATTCAGGTGCAGGGTTCAAGTAAATTTGTTTGGACAAGACTGAAAGGCAGAGTTAAGGTCCTCCTGGGGTGAAACTTCTGAAAGAATTTGTCATGCTAACAGTGGTAAGAATTCTGCAGTTCAAGATGAGGCTGAATTAATAAGTCTGGAGAAATACAGTTCTCTTGCGGTGAGAATTTTCAGAGTTTTGAGAACTTTCTGCTCTAAGTGTGGTCAAAAGCTTTGGGCTAATATATTTAGAATTTCATAGTGGAAGTCTAGATGGATAAATAAATCATCTTTGTTGTAATACTTCTACGGTGTTTTCTTGAAATTAATTTTGATTTCTTAAAATGCTTACAGGATGGGTGGACAGCTTTAAAAAATTAGATTTTGAAACGAAAATTGATCTTGAGAAACAGGAGGGAATCTTTCACTGAAAAGTGTGAAAAAGCCAACAATTCCAAAGCTTAAAATAAGTCTATAAAAATCACTTAGTTGTTTTCTGGCAAAGACTATTAACAAGTTGATATTTCTAAGCTATAAAGATAAATCATGATGATCATCTAGTTATTGAGTTGTGACACCAATATAAATTTGAAAGCAAAAAATAGATGAATAATTGAAGTAGATAAGGTATTAAACTTCAAACCGTACTCCTAAGACATGTGCAATTTAGGGTTACCTTTTACAAGGGAACAATCAGACACAATTCAAATGCAAAGAACTAAGACTTCTAAAATTGAGACTATTTACCCAGATATTTGTGGTTATATGAATGCCAAAACCTTGTATACAGCAATGAGTCACATTCAGACTTCAGACCCTTAGACACAGTTGCTAACACTTCTTTTGTCAAAGCATTACTCAAAAAGATGCAATAGAAATCTTAAGATAAAATTTGAAGAACTCTTCAAATAGAGTCCTTAGAAACATGAAATATTTCTATTGTCAGACATTAAATTCTTAGGAAACTATCTGATTGCTGTCCTTTTTAAGGGTAAACAGACAAATATATAATATGGCTAGAGTCTGGTCCCACATGAGCAAGCTATTTTAAAAAGTGAAATTTATTCTGAAACGTGGCTTAGATGCCTCCTGGAATTTTACTGGGTACAAAATAAAAAATTAAAAGAAACAAAATCTCAAAAAACAGAATTAATATGGTCTCTGTGTCAGTGGCCAAAGCCATATAAAGGTGACACTCATGTGCACTTCCTTCCTCATCATTCTTTCCTTGGAAAGGAAGCACATCCACCTGGAACAGTGCAGAGTCATGGTGTGTTCTTCTACATCTTGCTTGGTAGCCAGCTGAGGAATTAGAGTGCCAGAGAACTGCATAGGAGATATATGTTTAGAAATGGCCTATTATGCTATCCTAAGTTCTATTTCCTGTTAATGCTGTTATTTCCTGTTAAGGAAATTCAATATTTTCATAGAATTACAGAGCAAATGTTTCAGATAAGTATGAACATATGTAGTTCCATTGTTTTAAATGTAATTTTACATATTAAATTAATGATAATTTCAAGTTTCAGAAACAGGTATTCCATGACACACTCTGAAAACTCAAAAAAATTAATAGTAGTACCTTGACTTTGCTTTGCTTTGCTTGGAATTTGCCATCAAAATGACAGGAACAAAATAGTAAATAGAAAGATGAAGAAAAAATTGAAATCAAATATTAGGGCACAAAAATCCATCTAAGTTTCATGTAAATTCTGACTAGTTTCTAAGATAATTGTATGAAGCCAAGGACTGCAACAGCAACAATGTAGATGTTGAAAATCAGGATTTCTGTGGTGTTTTGTACCCTACTATGCCTTTCTGCATCTTCACAGCAACAAATACACCTTTTTTCCCATGTCACTATTTTTTCATAACATTTGTAAAATCTATAAAATTTGGGAACCAAATCCATGATTTGATTTTGGAAGTAAATATTATTTGCTATTTCCAGAGCTGGCTTCACAAAGGCTTCTCAAAGGCTCCTATGAAACCACCAAAACCCTGTAGCACTCATTAAGATGACTTTCTCTTAATAATTGATAGTATCACTTAGAAGGTCTCTTGCTTACCTACTGTCATGCTAGTGGAACTTTCTGCTTGTCTTTGGCAGCAGGGTGCTGAGTTTGGCAGCTGGATGGGGCTACACCTGTTTTCAGCCTAAGAAGGGGAATTATTATGAACCAAATCTAACCTGCCAGTGATTGCTAGGTTTAGACTGTGCGGTCACTTTCATACTGCAATTGTACATCAACCTCTCTTTAACAACAAATTGACACTTGTTCATTATTGCATAGTAAATTAGAAGTGAGGTGAAATTTCCTGACTTTTCTGTAGAAGTAAATCGGTGATGTCAGTGACAGCAGTTCCCACTTTTTTGATCCTACAAAGTGAAAGAGGATGGTTGGGTGATTAGATGTAGTAAAATTAGGTTTTGGTGAAGTGGTGACTGTAAAGTAAATGCCAAGTAAAATTCACTCCTACAATAGCTCCATTGATCACATAGGAATAACATCAAAGATGAATTTTTTTCTAAGTTTGAAATTAAAATTTCCTTTGTTTCTTAACTATTGCCTTCAAAACTCCTAACTGAAGTTCAACTTTTCAATGTGCCAAACTCATCCATGCAGAGAATGAAAGAACTTTGCACCAAAGTCTTCAAGCCAAATTGACTTCACCTTTTTAAGAAAAAGCATATTAGCAGATGAGAAACCTTGTAGTTCTTTGTCCAGGAAAGTCACAAGTGCTCAAGTACTTTGCTGATATCTTGCACAATGGAGCCATCAACAACATTGGAGTGGGAACATCCATTTCCCATATAACCAGCTCAGGCTTTATTACTCTCTACAGACAGCCATTGTGTCCATGGCCTCTCTCAATCCTCCTTCTAGGCAGGGGGGCCTTGGGATACTTGATCTGTAACTAACTGTGATTCACCAAAACTTTAACTTATCACAAGTGTTTCTGGGTGTACTGGAGACAGATTCATAGTCAGGATGTAAAATTAAATACATGTGCTCCCCAACCCATTTTGCAGAGCAGCAATCAGGGTGCCCAGTTTGTGTAAGCTGGCATAGTTCCATTGAGGGATATGGAGGTATGATGATCAATAGTACCAACATGTTGTCTTTGGTGTTTATATTACACTTCTGGCCATGTGGACTTAGCAGAGACAGGAAAAAATCAGAATGAGTATAATATCTGTCCCTGTACTATAGTGTATTACCCATGTACTATATGAAGTATGTAGAAGATTCAAAATGAGTGAAGGAGTTCAAGCCAGCCTGAGTGTCTCCTTTCTCACAGGTTCTCAAAGAATATGTGCAAGTCACTCTGTAAGTCAGGTTGGCACTTTAATAATTTTAATTGTTAATGAATATCACCACATTTCATGGAGACTGGTCATTGAATTAAGCTTCTACCGACTCAAAATGTTATGGGGGAGATGAGAATATACCACATGCCATTGCTGTGTCTGCTCTGCAATACCTTCCCACTCCCTAACCACCCTGAAGGTGTAAGTCTGTTTCCTAAGATATTCTGCTATTAAAGTATCAATGTTATTGTTCTGGTGGGTTTTTTATTTATTGTGCTTAGTAACTTCAAATAGGGAATATATCATGGCTGTTTGTATAAAAATATTTCAGCTTCATAAACACATGGAAACGTTTAAAATGAAATACTGGTTTAGATAGCTGGAGAAACACCAAGTTCTTGTTAAGTATGCTTCTTGGTTTCTCTGTATAGACACAAATCTAAAGCAAACCAATAAGCATTTGTGTATGAGTTTTCCACTGAGCTTCTTTGGAGACCATTTCAAACCCACTATGTGCATTAAATTATGAACCATAACTTACTTCCCCATATCTAATCCAACATCCACAAATAACTTTTCAGCTATTTAACACAACTTGGATGAAAAGAAAGCACATCTTATTCATGCAAAAAAAAATGTCAGTGGAGAAAATAAAGTACCCCACACACAAAACCAGAAGAATACTTATATTGATAAGCATTACTCAGAGTTTCATATCCTATTGGATCACAGGTCTTACAGGGTCAAGAGAAATGCATATTGGCTAGTAAAGATTTTTTAAGCTGTTATAAGTCTCCTCTGTCCTAAAGGGAGAAGACCCCTTTAGGTTTCAGAAGGCAAAGGACAGAGACATGTCACTGACACCAGTTGCCCTAAACTCTTTCTTTTACTATCCTCTTGGATGATCCATTACTTGAAGGAAAGACAAAGTTGTTTGGAATCTTCATACACTCCTTATGACTTCCTTTACATCTAAAGAACACACAGGTATTGTTTTCACTCTAGATTGCTTTCCTTTTGTAACTTCACAAAATTTGCTTGGGAATTTGGCTTGTAATCATTAGTCTCCTTGGATAGCCACACTCTTTTCTTGGTAAATAATGACTCACTGTGATTAATTCTCTGACTGACAGATAGTATTGACAGTAGACTAAGTAGGATGAGAAAGCAAGATGTTAAATAACCACCCACTGGATTCGTAAGGGACTTCCAGGAATGTAGAACATGATCTCTTTCCAACAGACTTAACCATCCGAAAGATTCTTCAAGGTTAGATATTAACTGGATGTCCAATCTATAGCTACTAACTAAATCAGCATCCCATAATGCCCAGAATGGATAAACACACCACTCCCAGTACTCATTCTAAGCATTCATAATATAGTCAGATGAACTTCAGATTGTTTATACAGTGGTTTTCACATGAATAAACTCTGGAATCTACCCTAAGTTTAGCTCTTCTGACTTAAAAGAATTGTAACAAATATCCTTTATCTTTCTGCCCAGATCATATTTTTTTTTCTTTTTCATTTAAACTAATGAATCAGAGCTCAGGCCTGCTGTAGCTATGTTGAATACAAGTCTCTAAGACTGGAGGACAAAAGTTTGTATCTTCTTTTCTTAGAGCCTGAGGAAAAGGTTTGATAAGCAGCAAGGACAGGATTCATATCCCACAGTCTGGTAGCTTTGTTTGGAGCAATGTGCCAACTGGGTTTAATGTGTAGCCTGTCCTATTAACCCTTGATCTGTTCAAGTCCCCTGCTGACAAATTGTTAGATAGGCAAAATTTTCCAAGTCCCTCAGGTCCATAATGGAGCATTGCAAACTGCATTCAGGCCTGCTCTCCTGAACATTTATACATCCATGAGCTTGGGAACCCACCATGTTTTCTGCACATGTACAGCCACACGTTGCTCAGACCTTTACAGCACATGCTTGCTTTGTGTGCCCTGCACACTTCACCATGATGCGTGTAATTACACAGGTCTTTTAAAAGGTAAATTCGATATTTTTAATAAGCCCTTTGAATTCAATTCTTCAGGTGATTTTCTAGTTATTGGCTGTTTGTTCATTATTTTGGATCCCTGTTTTATAAATTATGAGTACTATGCACTTGCATTTCAATATTTCATTTATTAGTGGGGGCTTTTCCCTTGTTCTATTAAACACATTCTAGAATATTACTTTGTTTCCCCACGTGCAGGTGTTATGAGGGTTATTTGTATTTTAAATGTATATTTATAGTATATACCTGACTGTAATTTCATATTCTCCGCCCCTTCCAAATGAAAAAAAAAAAATCATGATTTAAATTTTTCTATTTAATGCATCTCCCAGGAACTTGAAACACCTGCTGTGTTAACCTATGCCTTATAAGAATGGAGAGTTTATATATTAGATTCAGTCTTGTGGATTAAAATAAAGCTTTTCTTTATAGAGGTTCCACCTGGGAACGGCTGCTCTACAATTCTATGAAAACAATGAGAAAATTTGTTTCCAGCCCAAATGACTTTACAAAACAGAAGAAATTAGCATGAAAATGTAACTGAAACAAAGCTGAGAAAAAAAATGAATTGCCATAGAAGCATCACAAATTTCACCCTGCCAACAACATTTTGAGACCTGCCATTTTTCCTATAGGTGTCCACATGGCTTTGATTTTCTCCGGATTAGAAAAAAAACATAAACATTGGCAAATGCAGTGAAGAAAGAGTGCTGACCCCACTGTGTGAACTAGCACTTGAAGATTTCTGCCATGATAGACCCTCAGTTTGACTATAAAGATGTATTCATTTGGTTTTAATTTGAGGAAATTTTATATTTCAATAAAATTAAAGTGAAGTTCCCTTCATTCAGATTAGTGAATTGTAACAATTGAGTTTTACATAGATTTGATGACAGTTAACCATGGCTCTGTCATTGTTTTGGTTGAGGGTTTTTTCTTAATATTTGAGCAAACACACACAACTTTTTAAGAACTTACAAAAAAAAAGAAAAATGGAGAAAATCTATAAAACAATAAATCAACACTTTGTAAGTTTCTTTGTAGCTTGTGTACAATGGAAAATCAAATTTAAGGTCATATGCAGGACTGTAGGCAGCTAGTTGCAAGAGACAAGGTGACAAATTTAGTCTTAGAAAACTTTGGCCTCCTGGTATTGTGGTTGCAGTTGCAATTTGGCTAAGTTGTGGTGTTGGCAGTGAGAACAGATTTATGCACAGAAAGCTGCCATTCTATGAAGGCTTTTATAACACAAAGTGCACTTCTCAAGTTGTACCTTGCCCTAAAAAGAGCTGAAAGAAAGAAACAATTGAGCACCAGGAGAATGGTACCAGATGCTGGCCTTTTGACATCAACCAGTGGGCCATGGCTGAGCACTTCCTCAGCAAGCCCTGCTCTCAGCCACTTCAGCTACCTTAAGAAACACTCATAATAAAAAACACTATCAAACCCAAGGAGTTTCATGAGCTCCATGTGACAACAAAAGGAAAAGGGGAAAAAAAAAAGGAGTTAACTAATCAAGAAGGTGATAAAGCATGCTGCTCTATTTGGTTTCCAACCTAAATATATGTTTTTAAATGACTGCTTCTTACTTTTTTAATACCAGTAAAAACCAGTAATTAGACCTGCTGGCAGGGCAGCGGGGAGACTGTAGAGGGATTGTGCTAACTAGAATATCCTCTATATGCCACACTTAGGATGGGCTTCAGGAGTTCTGCCTTCACAGTCCTTCATCTGCTGCTCTTTTTCTTCTGTGCATCCTGAAAAAAATATAGGAAGTTGTTTATGTTTGAGTTCTCCCTCTGTAAAACTGAGATGATAATTTTAAACTTCTTTTGTTCTTTCATCTGTACTTTCTATTGGGATTTTAAGTTCTTTGGGGCTGAATGTGTTTTTATATCTTCAAATTCCACAAGAGCAAGGCGAAAAATCTGCTCATAAACACAGAGATGCACATTAGGAATTGAGTCCTGTAATTTCAATTAACTTCTTTGCACATTTATAGTACCTTTTAGCCAAAAATCTCCAAGTAGTTTACAAACCATGCATTCTGCTCTGTTCAGCCTCACAATACTTTTATGAGTTCATTAAATATTATTCCAATTCTGTAGATGGAAAAAGCAGGGACACAAATTCTGTGACAGAAAAATCGTTTGGCCACAGATTTTTCAAAGTGCCTGTGCTTGGTCATAACAAATACTAATAAGTGCACCATCCCTTCTTCCTTGCCCTCTTCCAGCTTATTTGCAAAGTAATTGTATGAAGAGAAAGTAGAGACATGTCAAGCCATAAATGATGCTCCCTCTCTAAGGAAAACCACAGGCACATATTGGTATATTATTACACCACCACCATGCAAATAATATGACTGATGAAATATATGGAAATCAGTTTAAATGGTAGAAGTTGAGCACACCCATCCATGGTTTGGATGCGGAGAGAGTGAGGTAGTCTTCTTTAATGCAGCAAAGGGTCCCTTATGGAGGTATGTTAGCTTTAGCCTTAGACTTATCAGGGTGAGTAAAGCGGAAATGACTGAAGGGCAGAAACAGAGTGATGGTTGAGGCGTCCATTTTATCACTGCTGGATGAGTCCTCATCACTACCTGCTCATTAGATGATAAACAAAAGATTCTGTTGACACCTACTCCATAATAGATACAGTATTTTCTTTTCCCCCCACAGAAATATTTCTTTTCAGAGATGAGATTAGATTGCTATATTTCCTACCTATACTATATATTCCTCATTACATGCTCTTCATTATATTACATATATCTATACTTTTGTTATATATTCTGCACTATATTACATAGTATTTCTTCAGGGAAAGAAATGATGTCATATTGAAAGCTGAAATCTTGAGACCTGGGTTAAGTTCTCACTTCTGCCATAGGCATCTTATGTCAATTAAACCCTCTCAGGTTTTGTTTTTTTCTGCGTTGCATGTTGCATAATTCTTTAGAAACTGCTATAACTATTTCAAGCTGAAAAATATTTCCTTCTGCTAAGACTATTCCAGGACAACTCTAAGTATATGCATGTGCATTTATCCATATACCCAAGTAATCAGTGTAAACAGACACATACATGTGTATGTCCGTATAAGTTCATATACCTATAGATGGGGACCATTTCCTCCAATTTGGAAATTCAGTCAACTCTCAGACATAGATTGGTAGATTTTTTCTGCTAGCAATATTTCTCAAGGAAGAGAAAGTGAAGAATAACTTCTCTACTTGGGACCACTTGGAGAATTTAAGCAAGTATAATGTCATTACATAAACTGGAAGTAAGCCAGGACACTGGGGTTAACACCATTGCTCAAGCAAAAGGAGCCAGGGGACCATTCACAGCTATAAAAGTGGCCAAGAGCTGTGGTTTTAGGTTACACCCTAAACACAGGTAACTCAAGGACATTGCTGAATGTATCACATTGAAGACAAGCTTCACTTCTGTAGAATGGCCTAGCATATTTTTATATGTGAATTCTTGAAGTAACTGTTGTTACTGTTTGAGATAGAGATAAGTGAAGAAGTTAAAGACAGAATGAAAAATTACATTCAGTCTGAGACAGTATTCAATTATTTTCCTATTACTAAAAGAAGCATCAAACTTGGTTTCAGTTTTATTTAGCAAATAAAATGTGAGTCTTGCTCTATGAGCTTGTTTTTGTGGAGAGATCTCTACGTGATTAATGTTTTCAGGTTTATTTTCTGTATTCTTTCTGACTGTTTTCTAAAGACACACAAAACTTCCTTGGGAAGAGCGTATTGTTGCACTAAAAGTGGCTGTACAGTAAAACTTCGAAGCACTTAAAAGTTCTTATAAAAAGTTTAGGAAGGAGATTAGTTTTGCTGTTGACCATTTTCATTAATTTTCTTGCCTTTGCTCAGTTAGTTGCTGAACTAAACTGTTTGGCATTCAGAAAATGTGTGTCCTAAATGAAATATACTTATAGACTTGATTTGTTAGATGCCCTTAGATCACATCTAACTTAAACTGCACTAAATTAACTTAAAGCACTATTAGCATACTTTTTTATATCATTACTGCTACTTTTGATAAAATTATGGCTACAGTATTGCTTCAGGAGACAGGACTCCTTGTTTCCACACTACAGCGCAGTGCCTTCAGTCACTCTCGTTTGTGATGTGTTCTGGGTGAAGGTATTTTTCATCTATCCTGACAAACTATGACCAGGAATGCAGGAACAGAGGGGTTGGGATTCACAGGTGGCCGTATCTAGAGATCAGAACACTCAGCTGGAAAGTAGAGTCCTGTTCCTTTGGTAAAGTCTACTCCTCTTTGCCTATCTTATTATTTTAATTTTTTTTTCCAACCCAGTGATGTAAAATGTGAAAATAATTCATGTAAACCATCTAATCCAATAGGATTACTCGATAGCACAGGATTTCTTAAACTGACCTGAGTTCTTTGGTCTGAAGCGGATGCACAGCATTTGTGTGCTCTGTTGCAGTGCCGGTGGCTCACATTAGAGCTTTGTCTCCAAACTGTCTGAGACAGTAATGTCTCAGGGGAAGCCAGATCATGAGTTGCATGAACTGTGGAAGTGTGCAGAGCCAATAGTACTGACAGAGAACATGGGATATCAGGCACTTTCAGAGAGGAGATGGCTGTCTGTGCAGAACAGTGTGAGTCTTCAGAAAAAGTCAGTGAGTAGAGCTTGTCTTTCACTGATTTGAACCGTACTGCATTTTGCTTCCTTTCCCGTCTTTCCCAGCCTGACATGCTCGGCTTGGCAACACTCTGGCATGTACACTGTGGAAACTTCTGCAGCAGTCCATGTACAGCTGTGCTCAGCAGCCACACAGGTGCTTCTGCCTGTACTTTCTGTCCTGCCAACATTGGCATTATGTTCTTTCAAGGGCAGTTGGGGTTTTTGGCAATCCCATTCGGATGTCCTGCAGCTAAAGAGTGAGTGGAGCCCACCCAGCAAGAACAAGTGAAATCATGCTTGCTCCTCACTGACTTCCTGCTCATGCTCAGCCTTTGAGGAAGAAGTCAAAGGGGACAGTTGAATCATCTAGGAAATGTTTCTCTATTAGTATGCTTATTTTTCTGTTTTGTACCTTAGCCTGAAAGGCTTGGACACGGCATCTGGCATGCAGTGAGGTCCCGCCTTTCCCTCAGCGGTACTGTCAGATTCCTGAGGCACATGGAGGTCAAGAGACTGTCCACGAGGTCATCCAGTGACTGAATGCCTCAATTCAAACTCAGTCCCAGCATCTGCTTGACTCTTGATTTTTTTGTTCTGACCATGAGACTCACCCGAAATTAATTGCTAGGGAATTCAATGCTATTTGGATTAAGTTGGTCCTTTTATGTTTGTGACAATAGTATGTCAGTCCTTTCATGATGAACAGAGGGAATCTGGTACACAGCATCAATCCTTACAGAATAATCCAGTCCTTATAGGATGAACAAGCTTCAGAAACTCAAACAATCACACATACACAAATGAGGAAGAGACAGTCTTGGGGCTATTCATTGATTCAGTCAAACACAAGTTTTCTTTGCTAATAGCTCTTGTGCTTCTGAGGCATTTTCTGCTGAGATCATGTCAGAAAAACATGGCAGAAGTCACTCTGGTAGGAAATGACACTCTCAGTGCTGGTTTGTATCATTTCCTTTTTCTTTTCTTCTGATGTTTTGACCTTGGATGGATGCCAGCTGCCCATCAAAGCTGCTGCATCGTTCTCCTCCTCCACTGGACAGGAGAGAGAAAATATAACAAAAGGCTCATGAGTTGATAAGAGCAAAACAGATCTGACTTGGATAAAATCAGTTACATTTACTACCAATCAAAATCAGAGTAGGATAATGACACATAAAACAAATGTACAACTTGCTCCACCCCTCCCTCCTTCCCAGACTTAAGTTATTTTCCAATTCCCTACCTCCTCCACCACAGTGATGCACAGAGACAGGGAATGAGGGTTACGGTCACTTCATCTCATGTTGTTTCGGCCACTGCTCAGAGAGAGGAGTCCTTCCCCCAATCCACTGTGGAGTCCCTCCCACAGGAGACAGTCCTCCAAAAAGTTGTCCAATCTGAGTCCTTCTCAGAGGCTGCAGCTCTTCACAAACAGCTCCAGCATGGGTCCTGCACAGGATCACAAATCCTTGCCAGCAAATCTTCTCCAGTGTGGGTTCCTTTCCCTATGGTCCACAGGTCCTGCCGGAAGTCTGCTCCAGTGCTGGCTTCCCATGGGGTCACAACCACCTTTTGGGCATTCACCTGCTCCAACATGGGGTCCTTCACAGGCTGCAGGTGGATTTCTACTCACCCATGGACCTGCAGGGGCACAGCACAGGTTATACCACAGCCTGCAGGGGAATCTCAGCTCTGGTGCCTGGAGCACCTTCTGTCCCTCCTTCCTCAGTGACCTTGGTGTCTGCATCATTATTTCTCTCCCATATCCTCACTCCTCTCTTCTCTGACCACAATTACGTCTTAAATATGTTGTCACCAAACTGTTACTACCATTGCTGTTGGGCTCAGCCTTGGCCAGCAGGAGCTGCATCTTGGAGTCAGCTGGCATTGGCTCTGTTGGACATGGGGGAAGCTTCTGGCAGCTTTTCAGAGAAGCCACCCATGTAGTCCCCTCCCACTACCAGAATTTTGACATGCAAACTCAACACATTTTTAAGTCTTGATTTTTACTCTTGCATTTTTGAAAAATAAATGTCACACTGAAGTTGCATCTAAACTCCAAGTTAAAGTCCTGAAAGTGTGAATATTCAAAGTTCAAGAACATAATGTTTCTTCTCTAGAAACAGTCTTTAAAGGACAGAAGATAAAACACTCATCTTGATTTTATGCTTTATATATATATATATATTCTTTTATGACAATACACAGTTCTGTTATATTAGTTTTTTGTTGTTATTCCATCAACATACTGACATCATCCAGAACAAATTGTTAACAAGGAGATGGAACTGAAACATTTTTTTATGAATGGAGGTTCTTGAAGTCTGCCTTTTAAGTCATTAGACCATTGAGAAAACTAGGACTTTCAATCTTACTAATATTTATTTGTTTTTATTTAGTAAAAACTTACAAATTACTAGTGTCACATAGATAGGAAAGAGTTATCAGGGATGGAAGTTCCTAGAAAGATGAAGTAACTTGAGGTCACGGGGTGTTTTTTGATCAGCCATTTCTCACAAAACAGCATTGCACAGATTAATCATGTTGTGTTAGGGACATGAAAGCCTAGTTTGAGAATATTTGTTTCTTTTGTAGGAGGGGTAGATAATTTTACACTTTGCCTATTGCTGTCAGATACAACCTTTCCCTTCCATCTTTGCTGGAGTCAAGAAGCTGAGCTCTGTTCTAGATCAATCTCAGGGTGTAAATTATGCGCACACACAAACCATGAGAAATCTCACTCCTTTCCATTCTTTCTGGCAATTCTTTCTTTCCCTGCTTTCCTCCACAGGCTTTGAACAGTGTGGGCATTTAAAACTCTAGCAAAGCAACAGGCAACACAGCACAGACAGTTCTGAGGAGAAGGTAGAGAGAAGTCACCCATGACAGGTGTCTATCATATTACCTGACACTATTTGGAGGTTACTGTAACAAGAAGGGTGTCAAGAGCCTAGGCAGACCATAGCAGAGTTTCTAGGTCTTTGTGACTTGCTTTGACAGATAGATAATTTTGTAATAAATAAAATAGAAAAAAATAAAAATTTTGTAAAAAATAAAATAGATTATATCTGTTTTTCTGGTTTATTTTACTCTGCAACCAGACTCTGAAATCAATTGTCATCCTCCTGTTTTTTAAGGAAATTTAATTTGGAGGTATGTGACTAAGTTTTGAAAAGTTAGAAACATCTAAACTTTTTGTATTCTCAAATGATCCAAATGCACTGATTCTTTTTTAAACAGTTTCTCATTCAATTTTTTACTAGCTGTTTTAAAATGCCTGGGAATGAAATAGTCTGCTTGCAACTAAGTGGCAGCACTTGTCCTGGAAATGAAATTCACATTGCTAAAGTGTTTATGGAATACATGGAATGAGAGCATATAAATCATGGTCTCTCTACGTATAGTTCAAAACCAGTAATTTTAAACACTGCAGGCATTACTCTGAGTTGTGCTGAAAAATAAAGCACCATTTCATGAGGGCAGGTGGGATGGCACGTACAAAACTCTTACAATGTGTACCAAAAAAAAAAAAAATTCTAACTTTATGTGCACCTAAATAAAGAATACACTTGATCAAACTTCACTTCTGAGCCTCTTTTAAAAACTTCAAAGATGCTGCTTTTAACAGCACTGAGACATTGGTGGTCTGGAGATCACACACTCACTTTTAGCTCCTCATTTAAAAATGGGAATACAACACCTTATTTACAGTAACAGAAAGAACTAGATTTCCATGAAGAATGACTCAGAGTGGGAGATTTTTTTTCTGTTCTTGTCTTGGCAGAACTGTCAATTTGTTCCAATCTTTTCATGAATTTGCTTTTATAGCAAAAAATGAAAGTGGTCAGATGAGATTATTATGATGTCTGTTCTACTGAATATATAAATGAATTATACTAATTTTTACCATTTCCTAAAATGATTTAGAAAGGCTGGCTTTGTGAATGTAGTTCTTAGCAGGCATAACTAGATGGAAAGAAATTACTTCAATGGGTAGAAAATAGAAATTATTTGTCATGAACTCCACTTTTGATACTCTAAAAGAAGGACTCCATTGTAGACATAAATATATCCTGCTATGGTGTTGCTTCAAATAGCATAATTAGATTATACTTTTGAACTAGAAGGTTCTATAGTCTGGGGTTTGTGGGTTTTTTTATCCTTCTTTCTTCCATTGTTTTATAAAAATGGGCTGCAATTTCAAGCCAAGGATACCTGAAGTCAGCTTCCACATGCTGTTCCCAATTGCTGCTAGATAACTGTGTTCAACAGGAGAGTATTTGGCTTCTCACTGTACAGTACATAAATCTCCTGCAATTGCTGTTTCAATTTTTCTCTTTCCTTTGAACTCTTGAATGGAGGGAAAGAATTTCTTAAAGAGTTCAGTAGGAATGTCCCATTACGAAACATCAATCATCAAATGCCCATTGTACATGGAAAGTGAGGTGACTGTAATAAAATTGACATAACTAAGCAAGCAGCATCTGACCTTTAGGAGCCAGAACTTATGATCAGAAGACCCAGTCTTCCAAACCTTTTGGAGTTAAGAGTTATCATCTCCCACAAAAAATACCTCAGTAAATGAAGTGCTACATATGAATGTATGTGATAAAAGAGGTGGAATAAATTCGTCCCTGACCCTTAGTAGGGGAGTGTTGACAGAACAGAGGTAGAGAGTGACTTTTGAAAGGAAGGAAAAAAGGAATGTATCTTTGGGTCTAGATGGGAGCAGCTGCTCCCCTTATCTAGCATCAGTGTTAAAGTAGTTGCTGTTCCTGCCATGTCAGCCAAGTCACAACACAGCATGCAGTGCTGCCTGCAGTTGATCCAAAGAAAAGACACAACGGGTACCGTCAAACTGTTGTATCCTCAATATGAACATAAATCTTCCTTGTGCTTTGTCAACCTGTTTGCTTTTGTCTATGCTCTGTTTTCCATGTAACATGCTGTCACTACCATATTACTCTTTTTGAGCTTGCCAGTTCTTCAAGTGTTTCCAGGGCTGGTTGGAGGAGGCAGAGCTACTGAGTGTTCTGACTCAGCATCAGGCTATTTTATTAATGCCTTTTTCTACTTCTTTTTTTTTTTAATTTTAATTTAGTTGCTCCTTCTTTTTCTGATTTTCTTTTTTGCTTTTCTGTTTGAGAAGAGTCAACCACATACACAAGAGATGTGACTGATTAGTGTAAACCAAGACATACAGTGTTTTATATTGTGACAGAAGGCCTTCAGGCATCCCTTGGAGGGATTGCTCTTCCCATTCAGCTGCTGCAGAATTTGGGGAAGGTAAGTGACCATAGACCAGGATGTAGTTGACTCCATGCATATACTTTGCCAAGAATATAAATATTACAGTCCTTTCCTAAAGCTCTTGTGTAAATTTAAAATACCGGCCAAAGGAAAACTACATTGAAATACAGTATTTTCAGAAAACCTTGAGAAAATTCTCTCCCCACATTATGGAGACCTTACTGAAGTAATTCTTGAGTTATTTATATACACTTTTGATCAGATAATACATTAAATCAATATACAGTAGAGTTGAACTGAATAGGGACTGTTCTCTGCAAAGTAAAAATTTCAAAAAATTCTAGAGCAACCTTATGAAAAAATAATCCCCTAAAACTTAGCCAAATCTGGATGTGTGCTTGACATTTACTGCTTCCTTTAGGTTTTTCTGTTAGAAATGTTTTGGTGAGTTAGGATGACTTGACTACTAGCTTCTGAGGTTAACATCAGGCATAAGTGGTAAGAGATACTTCCTTATTATGCCTTGATTCATGAAAGACAATGGAGATACCAGAGTGAGAAGAAAGTAGTAACAGTTAAATCTTTCTATTTTTTTCTATCCTGCTCAGAAATAATATGTGCAAAGAAAGAAATAGGGTAGGCTGCCCTTTATGTGTTTTTACCTCCATTCCTCTCTCTCTATGTTTACATGGCGTGCACTCCTGCAGTCCTACAGGATCTCACAATTCGCATAACAAATTCAGAGCCATTTCTGGCAGGCAGTTACTATGGTCTCCGTTTTGCAAACAGGAAACTGGAACTAAACTTCAGGGCAGATCATCCAAGTAAGTCATAAACAGAGCAATACATCAAATTCTTCCTTGGTCCATCCGCAGAGTCCTACTTGGGAGAACACTTCAGGAGGTGCTTATCTAGTGCTTTCTCTCCTTTTTCTCCCAACACACCCTTTTCCCCTGAGAAATTATAGGAAGAATCTTTCACTTGGCCTAGCTTAGTAGTGTTTCTGTTCAGGGGCAGATTTCTAGGTTTCAGAATTCACGATATTTATATCTCACAAACAACTTCATAAATAAAACAAAAGGAGGAGTTAACCATATGCCATCTTCCAATTTATGTTTTTAGGGAATATAGTTCCAAGAGCTCTTTGAACTTGAGAGCTAACATGCATTTTCTACTCTGCAGATGTTACAACAAACTATAACCCAGCATTGCTTCTCTGGAGTGTGGTATACTGTGGCTTTAATTCAGCCAAGTACAGCTTGTCAAATGTCAGGTTGTTATGACAGCAATAAACTTGTGATTCTCTTGGAGCAGATGTTTTAATTTGTTAGGTGTTTTTTTGGGGAAAAATCTGCTTGCATTTAAATAGATGTTCAGACTGAGAATGGAATTTGCTTGAAAACATCTTTTCCACCTGTATGAAAACTTTATCAGAGAGGCTTATGACACATGTGTGAAGTGGTGTGAGAAATCATCGCAAAGATGGCCAAAGTACCGAAATCTCCTTCACACCTGAAAGGTGACCTTTCTGAAGTCACTTCAGTATAGTAGTCAGATATGGACGATGGAGGACCCTGTTTAATGAATCTGATATTGCAAAAAAAACACTGAAATTGAGTCTGCTAAGGCATCTTCTTACCAAGGTGGTCCTTGCTGCTGTGAATTGACATCATACTCTTCAGATCTTTCACTCCTTAATGTGTTATTGCTGTAAACCTTTTTTTTTTTGTAGTGATCAATGAGGTCTTCGGTTTTAAAAGCAAGTGCCAAAAATGAAAACCTTTGATGGTTTTCAAAGGCAAGGAAGAATTATGTACCTGTTTGAGCTGTAGGTAAAGAATGTTACAGCTGTGGGAACACTAATTCAAACAATTAATTGATCTCACTTTGCAGTGAAATATGTGTGGGACCTTACTCTGCCCTCAGTACATGATAGAATTGTCCCCAGGCATAATGCTGACATTAAAGTTTGTATCTTGCTGAATCCACTTGGGAGGTGAAAATTTAGGGAACAATCTGCCCAAAAATAAATAGTACACAGACAGATGTACTCAAAAGACTGGTCTAGAATTCCTCTTGTGCTCAGACTTCATACTTCAGATATGGTCAGTATTGTGTCATATATGTAGGCGCTTTATATTTTTGTCTCTAGTTCTATATATGAGCTGGTGAAGCTCCATTTGCTGAAGTATATATGCTCTTTAAATTTCTTTTTATCTTTCTAAAATAATAACTCCAAAACAAGTCAGAAAATGTAAGGCTCAGACCAGGTATGGACTTTTCTAGGGTTTCCTTGAAAGAAATATATTAATAATAATAATAATAATAATAATAATAATAATAATAATAATAATAATATCCCCCAAGCCCCCCCCACAAACAAACAAAAAATAGTAAAACCAAACCCTGCTTTTTTAATGAGTCTTCTTCCTCTAACATTTTTAGGAGTTCACTGTAGTCCACCTAGGGTTAAAATGGCTCAGCAGAGGCAGATGTGCGTACTTAAAGCCCCACAAACTAACATAATTTAGCCCAGAGTAGACTGATCCCAGAACCAGACACTCAGCAGCATTGTAGGGGCAACATGGATCCATCAGCAGTGGGAGTAGAAGCATTTCTCCACATCATTTTGAATGGTTCATTTGTTGGAATGTCAACCTACTAGATACTCTAATAACTAAATAAGGGGCCAAGTTATATGGTTGAACATCAATTTTTTTTATTTTTTTATGGTTAAAAAATTCTTGCATGTTCTCTTCATATCAACATTTCTACTATTGATACCTGAAAGGAGTGGTTAAATCTTGCTGCAGCAGCTGAGGAGTCAGAATAGCAGAAGCCTCTGGAAAGAAACTTACCTGTTTCTAGTTTTGAAATTTGTTTGAAATAAGAATTTCAGTAATCTGTAGCACTAACATTAACTTAATGGGAATTTACTTTGGAAACTTCTTTTTCACCACACAATATGGCTAATAACATGTTTCTAAACACAGCAAACTTGATGAAACATGGACTTTAAGGGGAGCAGACTCTCTCACTCCTGCTTTTTTGCCTCTACCATACCCATACATCTGTGGGAGTCTGAGGATTTTAAAACCTGGGAGTCTGAAGATTTTAAAACTTTACTAAATGGATGGCCTCCCAGATCCATGCATCATTGCTGTTTTGCTGGTAGAGTGTTTTTAATTAAAAATCATGACATTTGACCTTTAATCTATGGCCATAGTATAATTACATTCACTCTCCCTCATTTATGAATGCAAATCAGGTCAATTTAACTCAGCATTGTGTTTACTCTGCATATTTTTAAAAGACACTTCTTGCCACAGCATGTCTTTCTCCTAGACTCCTGTACTTTGTGGTAATTGCAGTGCACGCTGTCATGCTGGAATTGCAGGTATGGATAGTTTGAGTGGTGATGGAGTTTGAGTGGTCTGGAGATGCCTTGGATCTGTCAGCAGCCAAAAGTGATGAGATAATTTCAATAGGACAACTATGTTTTGAATGGCTAACAGCACTACAGACAAAGCTTTAATAAAACTAATATACCTTGACAATAAAACTAATACATCTTAACTGAAGTTATCCATGCTAGCCAAGGATCCAGCTCCCAGTTTGTTATACAAGCAAGGAGCTGCTGGTTGCAGAAGGCTCTGCTCCCAAAACTTGTCTACAGAAAGCCATTCTTCACTGTGCCTTTGAACCCTCACCATGCCTTGAGGTAAACTCCTCCCAAGTGCCAGTGAATTAAATAACCCTTGTATGGAGCTACAGAGGGAGAAGTGAGGGGAATTTCAACTGGTCATTATCAATCACACAGCACAAACAGTTTGGAGAAGTAATCAGTCTCTCTGTCCTTCACACAAAGAGGTTTACAACACCAGAGGAGTTTATTATTATTGCTGGCCTAAGATCATCAAAGTCATTTTGTTTCGTCTTGAACAGTAGTCAGAGGGGTTAAAGGGAGGTTAAACTGCCTAAACAAAATGGAAGCAATTACACAGTGGGATCATGGAGGACTGTTTGCTTTAACCCTCACTGACAAAAAGGTACTATAAGAAAAAAGCTCTCTGACTCTTCACAATCACTAAAAGCATCTGTCTAAGTTTGTGCAAAGCTTCTTCACCTAAATCTTTGGGGGAATATCACTGCTTTAAAAATTATCAGCTTCACAGTTCCCAACACAGCCTCCGTTCATCTGATCTTTGCAGCATTGTCATCACTTTCCAAGCCACGGTGCAGAACAGGACTTACACGGTTCTGGAGATGTGCCTGTAAAAGTTATGCTTTAGCTTTTTCTACTTAGTGACTTGGCAGGAAAAGACAAGGCTCTGTGGAAGAGCAGTATGATGGGGAATGCAGATTTGGCCCATTCCAAACTTTAAATTGCAAGATGGGGATTTGACTCTTTTACTCCATTCAAGGTTATATGGCAGCTGAATTGTCAAACTTGGCCTTCCGGTGACCTGCACCAAGTGATGGGATGAGATCTGCCCCTCACTGGTTTTGGTTTTTCTGTTCCCCAAATATGGAAGGTTGCAGCATAAACAACTTTCACTTACAGTGTCAGCACTGCTGTATTATGGTGCTAAATAGAGTCTTTATGGAAATCCCTGAACTTCCATTGCTATTAAGCAGAAAAACACATCAAAGAGTCAAATGTGATGTGTTAAAAGAAAGTATAGAAAAACCATTTCAATTCTATAAGCAGACAGTGTTAATATATACACAAATAACACAGTGTTCATTGAAACTTATCTTTCTGAAAGCGGACAAGGCTTCTACAGGTAACCCAAATGAAGAATTGCACGTCTAATTTTATCATTATGTAAGACACTTGCAAAATGGCTCCTTTGTACCCTGAAGGAGGGTTACTGAAATAGCTTCTTTATTGATCTGAATCTTTGCAAAGTTAATGGTGAAATATTTCTGTGATCTGGTGTCACACCTCCAAAGATGAGGTGACTCTTTCAAAGAGTTCTCTATATCCTGTGAAGTGTTTATCTTGTCCGAACTTGTTGCAAGGCTTAAGAAAAAAATCATCAAGGAATAGGATAGGAGGAGAACACTCTGTTTACAATTTGTAAAAGAGTTTACAATTACATGACATATCTTCTGTTGTGGAAAAAAATAAAAGAGAATAAACCTTTTTTTTTTTTTTTTTTTAATACACAGAAAGCAATCAAAACAACTTGTCAATAGAGCCAAAATATTCAAGCACAAGAAATAGATTTAATACAGTTCCAGTAAGAGAAGGGGGTTACACGGGGATGAATCAGGCTTTAGCTTCTCAAAACATTACTGTAAATGGCAAAGACTAAATAATACTCTGAGACAAATATCTGTGCATCTCTGATAATTAACCACAGTCAGCACAAGAAGAAACATATTTGGGCTGTCTTGCTTCAGATTTAAAGCAATGGAAATCTGTCAGGTTCAATGAGACTATTCTTTGTTTAAAGCTCTGAAGTTGCAAAGTACTATTAGAACAGAGCTTACGTTTGTGAGGAGCTGCTTTGAAAATGCTGATGCTATAGAGAAAAATACAGGTAAAGCCAAGTAAAAAGGTACTTATTTGACTGAGGTTCTGAATGGATGGAAAGATTGGCACCTCTCCTGGCTTATATGTTAAAGAAGATAAGAGTCTAATTCTTTTCTGACTTGACTAAAAGAAGATAGCATGAAGTTCTAGAGAAAATGTGCTTTCTGTTACAATTCAGAAACAATTCAATCTGAATAGTTAATTCAAAAATGCCAGTTGACCATGTAGCAGTAGTGTAGTATGCCACTCGCTCAATTAAATAAATGACTGCTGGACCATGGCATGATTTATGTCTTCTCTAATACTGGCTCCTTAAACCCAAGGACATAAATGTGATAGTGCAGGCACTGTTTTATAGGCAAGCAGGCAACTAGATATGAAAAGATTTGAGAACAGAAATAGTTAAAGCTTCCATATATATCATATATATATATGATTATAATGTCAAGATCCTTGTTCTTGGGTCATGTCAGTGTAGCGTAGAGGAGAGTGTTATTCCTTTGGCCTCCAAAAGCAGGATATCCAAATGATGTGTGAAGCTGCACTTGAGTTAGGAATCTTGCACAAGCTCAGATTCAGCAGTTTGTTTAATCACACCTGGAGCAAGATCTTTATATCACACTTCTATCAATGCTTTTTCCTTATATGGCCCTAAAATATAAATTATATTATCCTGAACATAACTGAAGGCTAGCCTGGAAGGTATTTTAGCCTGGCAGGGGTCAGTGGTGTTTAATGATGTTCAGGCTGTAACTTATTGTCACTGTCTCACTGCTCGCAGCAGAGAAAAGAGCAACTGAACTGCCCTGCATCTTCCTGTCACTGCTGCATCTTGTCCTGCTCAACCCATCTTCCAGCAACTGTCTTGTTCAGGTAAAAGACTGCTGTAAATTACTGTGCTATATAATATAAACTTAGGTCAGAATAGGACGCACCAGGAAATGCTGTTGCACAGGTTAAAGTTACCAGCAGGAATAATTCCTTGAAGCAAAGAGCATGTCTGAGAAATGCACATGGGTATTGCACTCGAGTCTCCCCATGAAGAAATTTCTCAGACTTTCAGTGAGGATGGCTGTTGGATGTCTGATGTTGCCAAACCAGGTTGGTCTCAGGAAACGCTGAATGTCACTGATTTTCCTGCTCTGTACAAGCCAGACATCTTCTGTAAGCAAGAGCTCTGTGTGGTATGCTGCACTCAGGATGAGTGACTGTATTTTTGTCCTTGCTTCTAGCACTAAGAGGGCAGACTTATTTAGCAGAGAAAAAGAAGAAAGAATCATTTTTTTATTTGAGGTCTTTATTCCTGATACACACTAGCTTGTACAGAGAGGAGAGATGAGGCTTTTGGACTGCTCCCCAATAATTCCTTGGGATTTCATTCTTTCCCCTTAAATGGACAGGGAGGATAAGACTGATAGATATTTTCAGGGCACTGCTCTGAATTAATGGTTTCAGTAGCAGGCATTATAAACAGCCAGTCGGGGTTACGATTTCTGATCTCACCCTCTCTTTAGAACCTCTGAAGCCAGCTGATCTTTTTCTTCTTTTTCTTTTTCCTCTTTTTTTTATATATTTTATTTCCTTTCACAAACCAATTCCAAAGGATTCTTAAACTATAAAAATAAAATTGCTCCCTATAAAATATAATTGGAGCTGCATTGTAGTTCAAGTGACAACCAGATGCTGGAAAAAAAACCCAGCAAACTGTTGGTCCAATTATATAAGTTTCTTAGTATTCACCATGTGAAGCCTGGTCCAAAAGAGATTAGCTTCCACTAAGATCTTGCTGGTAATTTTTATTCACTCTTAACAGCCTTTTTGATAGCTTTTCTCCTTCTGTATCTACATGTTTTCTCAATATACAGACACTAAAACTTGTGTGTGTTCTGTAGGCTGGGAAGTAAATTCAGAAGTGTAATAGGTATGAGAGCAGGCTCTTTAAAACCCATAGCAGCAACTACAGCAGCTGTATCCTCACCAACCCTTAAAACACACAAGGCACCTCAGCAAGTCAGCAGATTTCCATCCATGTCTAAGAAATGCAAATTAAAGAACATCAAGTCACTTAAGTTTTCAAATCTGGGTCCTACAATGAATAAAAAGGTATGGTTTTCCTGATAATTAAATACTGTGGGATTTACTTTCTTCTGTCTGTGAAGAATTCCAGTCCCTGCCTTTGAGTGAAAGCCCAATCCACCCAAACTCTGTTAGAAGCAGTAATTCTCTTTTGTCTAATCTAGTTATCTAGGATTAAAATAGTGTTAGAAATTTTGCTTGCTTCCAGGTGACAGCAACATGATGAGCAAAATAGTTGCCCTGGCATCATTAGCATTACTAAGCCAGTGGCACATTTTTTTCCAAAGATTTGGAGCTTGTGTGCTCAACTCTGGCATTGGATACAGGTATCACAGGATGTAGTTGAAAGGGAGATTTTTGGACTTTCCACTGTCCACAAGGATCTCCAAGATCCTTCCATTGGATTGTTCTATGAATAAGTACCTTGACAACGGTTAGTGAAAGGGGCTGTGAAAACTAGAGTCAATTTAAGTGCTGGGAACATTTTGATGAGAGGAAACACTGGATAGATACAGGGATTTTGCTGCCCAAGTTCAATGACAGTCCAAATATCCTCTCTTCAAGAGATAATTCAAAGTCATATTCTTCTAAAGTTCAGTAGACATTATCTCTGTTTTCAAATGTCTGATCCATAGAACAGTTATTCTATTTATATAAAATCCAAATATTCATATTTTTTGCTCAATCAGTGAAATTTGTTAATGAAGATGTTTATGTATTATGTTTTTTTTGAGCTTCAATAACAGACTTATTGACACACATTACATCAGAAAGTATGTTTATTTGTTTTGAACCTCAATATCTCCTTCTGTTTATTGCAGGAGAAAAACGTGCAAATAGCCAGGCTTCCCCAAAAACTGGCATTACTTAAGGTCAAAAATGTTATATAAAAATTTAGCCTGGAATGCCCCAGTTTGTGAATATCGAAGACAAAGCTGTTTCTTTATTACATATTTCTTGTATCTCTGCATTAACAGCAGTTTCAGAGGGCTCTATAGGCACAGTCAGAGAAGGAGAGCTGAGCAATATTTCAGTTTCAAGGTGATAAAGACATGAATGGCTGTCGGATGGTGGGAGTCCCAAAGCAGGTGTCACATCCTGTGGCTATGTGTGCCCTTTGCAACCACTGCTTTTCGAATATAGCAGTGTAGTTTTCTGTGATCAATGGGCAGGTTCATAGTCCTTTGGAGAGCTGAGGATTCCCTCCTTCTCATTAACTGATAGTTCACATACCCCTCTTGTGTCTCTTGAAGCATACAGGGATGACCACAATGTATTTCAGTCCCTGCAGGCCCGGAATAAAATTTTTTACTGAGAGAGCATATTTATAGAGAGACCAAAAAACATTAAAAATGGGTGAATGTAAAAAGAGTCTTTGGATGTTTACCTTGGGCTGCTTTTGAATGAACTTTAACAACCAGGGCTGGAAAACCACAAATATCTAACTGACAATGGGGCAAAATCAGAACCACTTGTTTTCTGGTGACTGAGGTGCCTTGGTATCAGCTGTCAGAAGAAGCATTAAAACTGGAAGAATAGTTCTTTTTTTTTTTAAAAAAAAAAAAAAGGAGAGAGAGAAAAACAAACAAAGAAAAGGAAATTTCTTTGAATGGACAGCAGTGTATATGACATTTCTTTGCAAGTGGTTACTATCTATGTAGTATACACCATCTGCAGCATGAGGTATAAGCAACCAAAAGCAAAATCAGAAATACATTTGCAATGCCTTTAACAAGACTTCTTGAGTATTTTTTGAGTTCACAGTTCTTAATCTTTTGAACAGAACAACTTGTAACTAACATTGCAGACCAATCTAACTCTATCAAATACTAGCACTGGAAATACATAGTGTATCCAGACATACGTACCCTTTGATGCCTTCTCTGTCTTCTTATTTCTATCAAAAAGTTTATGGATATTGGAGCTATAGCACATTAAGTAATGTGACATACTCTTCTTGTGCCTCCATAATTGCCCAGTGCCTCCCTGGGGATATGCCTTCTTTAAAACTCCCTCTGTTGGTTAGAGTAGATAGGGTCTTGGAGGTTGGACTAAGTAATCTTTAAAGATTCATTCCAACACAAATCATCTTATGGTTCTATGAAAAAGTGAAAAAATCAGGAAAATTAGAATATTCAAAGCAGAATTTAGGATTTATTTTAAGGTGCCAGCATCCACACCTGCATCTTAGCTGTACTGGAAGGCTGGAATTTAGAAGCAAAAAAGGATTTTGCTTGCCAAGATTCAATGATCATTGCATTTGCATCCTTAAAATCCATGAATGGTGGATATTCTTTTGTTCGTCTTTTCTGTTTCCAAATGGTGCTACTATCAATGCAGCCATTTGCATGGATATCTGTAGGCCTAAAAAAAGTCTCAGTTCTGCACTAATGGTTCAGAGGTTTATACTGCAAATTATTTGGGGCAGGCATTATATCTTGCTTGGTGCGTGTAACATCTGAGTCTCTGAGGACCCTGGATCCCAGCATCCAGTGAAAACAATTGGAATGCAATATTTTGCTTAACTGGGCTTTGGATGCGGCTGTCTTACTCCCTGAAATGCAAAATACAATTAGAATTAACAATTTTTTTCACCCACCCTTTCCAAGAAGTGCCTATATGAATGTTCTTTGTCTTGAAGTCAGCTGTAAATTTTATGACAGCATACATGTCAGAGAGCTTTGCACATAGACGCATTTCTCTGTTGTCAATAGCAGTTTGTGTCACAGTGGGAAGTTTGACTGCTGTCTTCAATGCTCAAAGGTAAATGGCAGAATCACAGTTCACAGTCATAATTTTATGAATAAATTTACCTGTTCTTCAGATCTCAGGGAAATTATTTATTTTGTTTGGACTGAGCATCAGCTCTTTTGGAAGGTTCATATTTAAATTCAAGACAGTTCATTCATATGCAAATACTGTGCCAGGGGCAAGAGGAACAAAGTAGCTGATCTTCTGTTTTGCTACCCAAAGCCTGGTCCGAGAGGCCGTGTTTCTGTTCATATTTGACACAAGTGTTCCTACAGCACTTGTTTTGGATGCAAACATGCCATTCTCTCACTTATAAAATAGCTGCGTTCTTCCCTATGACCTTCTGATATGAAGAACTTACCATGGACTGATGACAATCCTTTGCACTGGTCATCCTGAAATAAACAGCTTCTGAAAGCCACATCCTTGTCCTTTTCATCCCATAAACTCATAGTGTAACTCAAACACAGAACAACAGAAACATAAAATGTCATCAAGATGGTTGTGATTGTCATGAAATATAATAATATCTCAGTGTGAATCTATCCAGGATCCATTTTTCCCCCTCAGACATTCACGAATGCATCAGATAGAAACTCTTTCAAGTGTTTGCCAAGTGAATATAAATATGAACAGCTGGGGCCAGGGAGGGAATTTTTTTTTTTTATTCTGTTATGCATCAACATTTGATTGGTTTGTTTAGCTGGTTTGGGCTTTTTGTTTTGCTTGTTGTTAGATGTATGAATTTTAATGAACAGAGCACTCTAACATGAATAAAACAGGTGGAGATAATGTAGACTAGTGATTAAGAGATAGTGTTGGTGTTCAGGTTATTTAGATCCCATTTCAAGTTCTCTCCCCTTTGGAGAATGTCTTTATTCTGTTCTAAACATATGCCCATCACCCATCTTTCCCTCATGTTTTGCTTATCATGTTTTTGACCCGTCTCTTTTTCTCTACTTTTTGTTATATCTTGTTTCACCATTTGGCCTTTCCTTGCCACGTCCAGTTCAAGTCTTTAAAAATAAAAGGTTATAGAAAAAGTCAAAGGCTATTCATCATTTCCGATAACCTAGGTTTTAAGAGACCACAACATAATTACCAGCTAATATGCAGTTTTCTAATGAGGTATCTTTTTCTTTACAGCAAAAAAAGGCAGAATTGGAAGCCAAATGCTACTGAATTCTGAACCAAATAAGTGAAGTGAAAGTGGGTTAACCCCCCCATGAAATGGAGGAGAGCCCCACCAGCTGTGCCCTCAAATGATCTGATTACATTATGCTGGGAGGATGGCTCCCTTAATTCTTTGCATTTTTCTTACTTTATTTCCATAAATGTCTACTGATATCTTATACAGATAGGGACTGGGCTCTTGATCTGTACAGCTATGGCAGCTTTAAAAATTTTAAGTGCAGAAAGATTAGAGGAAAATATGCAATGGTGAAGGTGAGGAAGACATTCCATCTTCATTAAATAGCTATAGGAAGAAATCTTGCAAGAAAAACAAAACAAAGGGAAGAAAAATTACAAGGCTCCACCAAAAAATACTCCAGTTGTCTTGTCACAAAGAAGGAGTAATACCCGGACAAGGGTTTAGACTTATTCCTGCCAGTAAATTTCATATAAAGAGACCAAACTGAAACACAGATGTCCCATTTCATCAAATGTATATCATGACTGGCCTTAAGCCATGCTGGAGTCTTACTCGTAACTGATTGGGCATTTCAGAAATCCCTGTGTCTCAACTGGAAGGAGCAGCTTTAGGAACAAGAATGTGCGTGACTGGGACCTGCCCTTCAAATACTACTTCTGTTTTTTTTCTTCCAGGGTATACACACAGGGCCAACCACAGCCTGAACCTAATGATGGAATACAGTTAAAACCTGAAGTTCTAACCTGCACAGCTCTGATGAAGCTGTGCCTGGACTGTGGAGTTTGATTTCACAGTACTTTTTTCAAGGATAGTAGAAAAATACATTGTTTGGTTTCTGCTGTATTTGCTGGAGAGCATTTGAGAGAGCTTATTCTCACTCCCACTCTTTGGATAGGCTGAGTCTGCAGCATACAGCTGACTTAGGGGCACCTATGACTTCAAATGTCTTACAAGAGGTCATACAGGAGCAGACAAATCTTTTTTTTCTCTTTTTTTCTGGAGTAATGTGATTATCGAGGTGAACTTTCGTAGCACAAATAGTGCTTTTGTGGGGATAGAAAATGCCCCAGTAGGTTTCTCTAATCCTTCTTGAGAGAGACATCCTGGGGCAATCAACTCATTTATACATTCTCTACATTTTTCCCCCCTTTTTGTTGAAGAAAAGGACTGGTTTGCTGCCAAGACCTGTTTAAGTGGTAACCTATGCAATTCATTCTAAAAACACTCATTTATCATTTCCAAATTAATCTTGTAACAGGATAGCTTCTCTTATTTTCATTGTCATTTTGCCCTTTGGATAAGAGATCACAAACACATACATATCCAACTCAAAGATTCTAAAAAGCATGTATAAAAGTGGGAAAATAGGAATGGCATTGCTATAATTATAAGCAGAAACAAGTAGCCATACATCTTCATTTCTCACATATCACATTTATTAATAATAGAATGAAATGTAATTTGTGCTGAATGTTGTTCAGAGTCTTGTGCCAGAAGCATAATTGTTTTCAATCAGATTGGTAGTTGGGAGGAAAAGGCGCTTTTTTAACACACAGTAAACACTCTCAATTTATGCAAAATAATTAAAATATTATATATTCAATTTCTTTTTTTGGAACAGAGAATGCATTTTTACATGAAAAATTATATAAACAATAAAGAGTTTGGTATGAAACTACCGTGCAGAATTTTAAAACCATATATACACACTGTTGTGAGTGTAAAAAATAATATCTTGGCACTGGCAAGAACAGCTTGCTACAATGAAAAAGTTATAGATGTAACTTTTTTATTGCAAGCACGCAGCCTTTTTCAAGCTATGTCTTGTAAAAGCATTGCAGACAAATTTAAACAAAGGATCGAGGTTTCTATGGCAGGTTTGGACTCTCAATTCTTCCTTTTTTGGGGGGGTGGGTGTAAAATTTTATGGGTTCTGCTCACACACTTAGAGGCTTTTCTCTCAAAGGACTTTCTTGTAGAGGAACACACTGCAAAATGTGTGATTTCTGACACCTCTCCTGTTCCCAGCAGCACAGGCCTAAATTTATGTTCTCTGTCCTGCATCCCACTCTACAGGGACACGAAAAAAATAATGTCTTATTTTTCCTTCATTTCCCCACACTCCCCCTTTTCCTTTAAGTGCTGACATATCTCTTCGAACTGACTGTATTTGCCTTTTAATATTGAATATTTATAAGTGTTTTGGAAAGATGGCCCATCTCCTTGCATAGTTCAAAGGGTTGGAAATTGTTTTTTCAAACACACTCAAGAGCAGGAAGCATTCACCAAACCCGCTAAACCATGATTCTTTCCATTGACTACAATGAGCTTCAGACCAAGACCTTGATCTTCATTCTCCACTGTTAATTTTTTGTAAAAATGGGTTTTCTCACTAAGCTGTCAGTTACAATCCTTTTAACAGTTTATGCAAACAATTTTCAGCTTATGGATTTTTTTAATTTTTTTTTTTTTAAGTGACAATTTGCTTTCTTTATCCATCATTGGCTGCTCACTGGTTTGTCTGTGATGGGTCGCTGAGGTCAGTGGTACTCTTTCTGCTCCGTGAATGGAATGACTCAAGTATTTGAAAGAGACTAATGACTCTAATAGCCAACAAAGGATGAATTTGCTTATGTATAAACATCTTTGTTTGTGTGCCAGTTTAGGACATTTATGCACAGTACAGCTATTCTTCCAGTATAGGTGTATGCAAATTGAAATAAAGCTGGGGGGAAGATGGCAAATGGAGCTTGCATTTCAGATGGAGAGACTTGGGACTAGCCCAACTCCCTGGCGAGGGAGACAGCATGGTACAGTAGGCGCCTCCAGTCCCCCTGTCTACGCTCTGGGTTTCCCACAAAAGAAAATTGCTGCAGGTCCCTTCCAGTCTGCATGTCCCAACAAGTCCCTAGTTAGGGTGTTCCGAGCAGCAGGACTCCAGGGCACACCACCACGCAGGCCCACAGGTCACATTATAATGAGCTGGAGATGATCAGAGACATGTAATGGACAACTCCAATTCCCGAAAACAGCTTGAGAGTGTTTCTGGTGTGCATTATAAAATGAAAAAATAAGAATAAAAGCAAAAGCCTTTTAGAGGTTCCCTTCCATATACCCAGAGCTGTAAACACTGTAAAACATATTTTTCTATCATAAGGGTCTGCTTTTCAGTACTTTTTCCCTCCTTCTTTTTTACTTCTCTCATCAGAAAGTGACCTCAGAAACCTTCTAATTTAAAAATATCATTGATATAGAGACGCTTCTGTGGAACATTTTAATTTAAATAGGTTAGCACGTATTGACTAAATTCTCTTTGGGTGAAAGTGTTCCAACTATCTGCAAAGGCAACCTTCTTCCTAAGTTATTTTTCAACTGAAAGCATTTAAATTATAATTTCTCAATCTCTTATGGTTTTTTTTTTCTTTCTGTCTTTGCATAGTTTGAATTATTTATGTTGGTTTGTTTGTTTTCTCAGACATATGATTTCTTTTAATAAGTGTATCCATGAAAATGTTACATAAAAAAAAAAAAAAGTCTCTAGACCAGTGACTATTTTGAGAGTGGGGAGGTAAAGTTCAGTTATTGCTGCATGTCTGAGGCAGGTAGCAGCAAACAAAAAAATAATATTTTCAACTGAAAAAAATAAATCTTCACATTCATTCATTCTGCATTCAGTGTTTCCTTCCATGTCTTTTTCTTCAGTTTTGACTACAGCATATTATTTTGCCCTAACAAACTTCCTTGGTAAACCACGAAGTAGAAAGTGGAGCTCCACAGCTCACATCCTAGAACCTTCCAGGGCTCTGAGGGCCAGCAAAGCTTTTAAAAAGCAGAAGTAGAAGCAGCAGTGCAGGACCTGCTCAGGTGAGAGCATCACAGACCCCACATCCGTCCCGCACTGTAAGGTAAGGGCAGCACTGCCAAGTGCCCTTACAGAGGACAGAGACAAACTGATGCCCATTAGTGCTCAACGTCAAACCTGTCACATTCTAAGATCCATCTGAAATCAAACATCTCTTTGGAGCCAAGCAAGAGCATCTTCAGAGATAAACAAGAGTGTCAGCACATGGGACCATCATCTGCTATGACTTGCTAGGATGTCTGTCTGCCTTCATAACACATCCAAGCCAGTGGGCTCAACACACCAGAGCTCAGAGCTCCAGTCCATGGAAATTTTAATGTAGCTATTGCCATAGCATGTCTTTTCTCTCTTCAGTAGTGGTGATTCCAAGCTTCCACCCACAGCCTGCTTTAATGACAGTAGTGTGGAGGACAGTGACGCCCACAGTTTGGTACTAAGTCTGTTGTCAGCTCTCAAAGTTTCTCACAGAGTTTAGCTCAGCTATTTAGGGCTGATGAGATCATGCTGTTTAATAGACCAGAGACCACATACGGATGATTTACCAGCACTTTGGGGAACCAGAGTTTCAAAATCATTGAGCAGAGTTAATCCTAGGACTTGATTCTGGCAGGTAAGATCAGCCACTGGAATTGCTCCTGTCTAAGAGGTGCAAAAAGCTTTGACTAAAATAGTATTTTCTGGATTTACTTCTTTAAGATTGCTATGACTTAACTGATGCCTGCTGTAAAGAGAGAACAAACAGCCATGATTACTAGAGATCTTGTCTTTGGTATCAGTACTTTCAGAAACCTACATTTCTTCTTGTTTGGTACCTGCTTTCAGTTTCTCTGAAGCTGTCTCTTTCCTCCAAGCCTATACTGTGCCTTGCCTGTGAATGAATGGAGCTGTGAATTCCTCACAAGAAGGGATCTATCCCTTCTGGGTTAGTGGGTACTGGTGACATTGTATAAACACAAAACTGTAGGAGCCACTGTAGTGTAGGTGATTTCTCACAGCTTGCGGAGTGTGGTTGTTGTGCTGGGTGTTGAGAGAATGGGATCTGGCTGGCCTAATTATTTCTTGTCAGCTGTCAGTAGCCCCATGGATGTTCCTGTAGGAGGATCAGGGCAGGTACCTGTGCTCCAGTGGGTTTCCTTGCAGAGATGTCAGGGCTGGATGCATACAAAGCTGCACAGCCATTGTATTTGCCTAATGCTGTGCAGTGCAAATCCCAGCCAGGGCTTGAATTTGTGGCTGGGCTTAGAGCCTGCAAAGCAAAGGATTCAGGATTTGGCCTGAATCTGTCTGTGTATTTATATAATGACAGAAAAAGCAAATTCCTTACAAGCAAATATGAGTCAAAACAAAAACACTGTGAAGGTCAGCTGAGCACAGCAGTGAGATGATGTTATCCCAGCCACACGTTAAACTCTTGAGCTGCCAGACCAGCCAGAAGGACTCCTGGGCAAAAGTCATGAGAAGATGCCAGCTGGGAAACCACCCACTGACACCCAGCTGGCTTCTCAAAACAACTGGAGCCTCAATGTTTGACACTCCGCTCCAGCCACAGCTGCTGGGCATAGCCCAGTCACAGAGCACTACCACGGGCTTCTCATTAAGTTTTCCAACAAGAAATACTGTGTATGGGCAATACAAATACAAAATACATCCTAATTTGTAAGGATTTCCTTTTTTCATAAGAGCAATATACTTAAGGCTAAATTTTATTTTTACGTTTTTGCAACTTAACTGGCATAGTATTAATCCACCAAGTCAAACTCTGTCTTAGGGAATTATTTTTTTTTCCTATATGTATTGGTTAGCATCTTGATTTCAGCCAAGATACTATAAACAATTCACAGACACAGATCCGATCCAGAGTTCATTAAGGTTGATCAAAGCTTATGTGCAGTCCTCAACTCCTAGTGCTGAGGATAAAAGCACTGAAGTCTTTGTTAAGGATGTGGTGTCCTTGGAAATATATATTCTCCCCTTATTTGTTTGGATTTAATTTAATTTCATTATAACCTCATGTCTATGAATGCACTTACGTTAAGTAATAACAATCTCTATGCAACTCTTGGAAAAGTTTCGAAACTATCTGGAGGCATTCACTATAAATGTGTATTTCCTTTCTGAAGATGTAGTAATGTGCTAGCTATAGTCACTTTGAGAAGTTACATTGCATTGTGATAATTTTTCGTGTAGGAAGGCTCCAGTTTTGACCAGTTCATTGAGTCAGACACTGTACAGTCGGTACCTGAAAAACTTTCCAGGCTACATGATCAAAACCATATATATTCCACAGACAGATTATATAGACATCAGGGCTGAATCTAAAAGTAAAATCTAAAATTCTGTCAATAGGGCTCTCTATCCACTTCTCCCTCATCCATTCCAGGGCAAAGCCTGCATTTGCATCAGCCACCTATACTTGTGTTTCCAGGTGAAAGAGAACTGAAGCCACTGAGTAGAGGAGTTTAGCGCACAGCAGCTAGCTTTCTGTTGCAAATGGTTTGCAATTTGCATGCTACATATTTGCTATTCTCTTTAGAGAAAACCAAAGAAGTTAAAATTTGGAGTTCAATAATAGCCTTCTTTGCTCAATGTCACGCAGAATAAGTAAGTTGGCCAGTGCCTTCAATATGCACCAGTTTTGTCTCTAAACTAGGTTGCCTTTAATAGATAGAGACGCTTAGTGCAGAGAGTAGGGCACTTCACAGTCCCAGGTAACAATTTTAAGTTGTTTTACTTCCTTGCACTTGCAGGAAGCATTACCTGGAGTAACTACCCTCTGCATTACTGCCTGACAGGTCCTAAACCATGCCCATCTTTGCTCTGAAGGCCTATACAAATAGTAAGTGTACTCTACTCAGAGGAGTAGTTTTGTCTGTGAAGGCAGAAGGTAGCACGGACGGGCCCTGTGCCCTTGGTCAGGACAAGCTCTCAAGTGCAACAGGCCCCAAAAGAACTCTTTCAGGTTACACACAACTAGGTACCAGATGCATTACCCTGATTGAACCCAAATAATGTTTTATGAGCCTACTTGTTGCAGGACAACTACTCACTAAGTTGGTGTAACACAAAATTAATAATGTTGGTTGAATACTGTCAACTCATAGAAATGGAAAATGGAAAATCCTATATCCAGCCTTGTTTACTTCTCATGAATGGAGCAGTAAACATCTCCAAAGACAGCAAAATCGTTCCATTATTCTTTTATACTCATAAGCTAAATTACACAGGTAGATATTTTTTTTTGCTTTTCTTCACTTTTCTTCATTTGTGAGTTTTGCTAATCTGGTAGTCTTCAAGATAAAGTCTCCTCACCCTTTAGCATTGGTAGTTCCTCACAGAGCCTTCATTACATGTAGAAGTAATTAAGTGCTCAATTCCTACTATTATGATTTTGCAATATACCCCCGAGAGCTTGATAAACGTCACCAGATTTATTCCCATGGGCTGCTGAAGGCCATCTCTAGCCCAAAGCAGATTTTCCATTTGGAAATGGAATATGATTTTTTACTGGATACCCAGAAGCAGAAGGATTTTAATTTCCATTGTTCTTAGCCATTCACTGGTCTTCAATTAGTTTTACTGTCAAGAGGAAAAAAAGATTATAGTAAAGAATAAAGCAAAATGTCAAATTTTATTGCCTGCCAGGTTTTGTTGTTGTAATAGGAGCTTATCAAACTGGTAATGAGTAGAAGCCTTGTGCTCACAGTTACTAGAGAGACAAAACTATTGATGAATTTTGTGTTCTGCCTAGAAAATCACTATGGGCTACATGGCTACATGCTCCTCTGTAGAAGGAAAACTTTTTTTCTCTAAATATTGAAGCAATAGATGTATTCTCTTTCATAGGAAAAAAAAAAAAAAGAAAAAGAAAAAGCATTCTATCACATTTGACAGCAAATCTTAAGTATTTAGTAAATTGCAACCATTTCCTTTGGGCTGTATTTAAGGAAATAAACCATCTTCTTGGGCTTGGATGAACTTGCAGCTAGAAAAATGTATTCTTTTACTATCTACTGTAAATAAATGAAAAATTACTAGTGGAAACATGACAAATGAAATGTCATGTCCAGCTTCAAATTTGAAATAGAAGAAAGTGTATTTTTTTATCTGATTTTTCCATCTAGATTTTTCAGGGAACACAGTTTCTGCTGCCTTTAAAATTAATTTCTTGTTCTGTTTTTCCTCCTAAATGGCTTATTTTCTATTAGTCCTCTCTTCCCCATAGTCTTGAGGACAGCTCTATATACTTCTGAATTCTTGTGGTGTTTTAATTGGATGCGTCTCCAGTGTGATACTATAAGTATCTCATTTAGCATCGGTGGTTTAACATCCTCTGGAGCAAAGTGAACCAATGACTTAATTAACATCCACTTGGGCAGTTATCTACTCTAAGAACCTGCGGGAAGTATTATTCTATTTGAGGGTGACAAATGAACATACATGAGGTACCACACGCCACCCAGTGGGTGATCTGACAAGAAACATAATTTATTTCATTAGTGGTGCCAAAATGGGCTTTCAGGCTGAAAACCTAAATATGTAGCAGTGTCTTAGGAGAAGAGGAAGCAGCATGGGCTTAGTCTGAAATAATTGATTGTGTACAGTTCATAAAATATATTTCCATGAGAAAGTTTAAGTCTTGTGTCAGTCTTTATCTATCATACTGTAGTTTGTTAGATGTTAACCTAAGTGGTGTATAAAATAAACAGTCATAAACACTTCTGAATTTGGTAATATTTATCAATTAACTTGCGAAAAACAGATTTAAAGGAAAATAACTAGCCTTGAATCAGAATTAGCTTTAGTGTTTTAGGACATATTTATAATTGTTCTGAGTATTGTAGATTTAGAAACATGGCTACAGTCTAAAAGCTCCGTGGCTTTCTTCAGGTTTATTGTAATTTATAGCGCAAAAGTTAGTGGCAGCCTCTAATTACCCACAGAACCAAAGTTTCCTGAGTGAAAACTTGAGATCAAAGGGCATGAAAAATAGCCTTAAAGGCATCTCCCCTTACACAGGCTACTCTTAGCCCCTCTGCTGTCCTTTGGTATAAATTAAGCACCTTAGGATGAATAAAACATGAAGCACAGAAGGTTTAGATTTCACAGAAGATGAATGGTTGGATTATTGATGGGAAAAGGAGCATGGGAAAGTATAAACTATGTAGATCTAAAAATTTTAAACTCTGTAAGCAATCACCTTTGCTTTAGTAATTTTTTTTTAATTTATTTTTCGTCATTTTGTCCAAATCCTTTCTGTTGATAAGGCAGCTGGGTTGTTCTGTGTCACTGAACTGCACTTTTAAGCAAGCTTAGAAGCCTTTCACAGTTCATTCTGTTGATTTCAGTGGGCATATGACCAGGCCATAAAACCACAAGAGCAATCACTGGTTGTTAAAAACCATACAAGCACTTACATTCAATTATAATGAAAAAGGTGCATACCTCTTGTGTCTCATGAAACTCAGACTTGAAGGCTGTTTGATTCCTCATATATATAGCATGAATCCAGTTCCTTCCTGATGTAAAGTTCATTGCCTTTCACTAGTGTTACACGTGCTGAATTTAATTCACTTCTTATCCCGTCACAGTATAAATGTATGTAAGCATAGGAATTGAAAAGTAGGATCAAAACCCTTTCTAATGTAGATGTTTCTTCATAGAAAAAGATTTTACAGGATGAAAGCTGTGTGTTTTGAACAAAATTCTGTATTTGCTTTTGATGAAGAATGTTTTCTTTGAAGGAAAAAAAAAGTACAAAAAGACAAATCAGTTACTGTTTTGGGAAACAGTAAAATGAAATGTTTCTCTGTGAGCTGTGAAAATGGCTGACTCTTCATCTTGGCCGTATTTTGTCAGGAATTGAAATGAAATGTGGGCATTTGAAAAGTTATTTGTTTCATGCTTACCTGTATTGGAAGCAATCAATGAAAACAGTCAAATGCTCAAATTACCTTCCCTTGCAAACCAGAGAGATGTACTATTACAATCATATTTCATTAAGTCCTATGGCCCAGCTATTGGGGCAGTCATACAAACATATAAAAAGGGGCTTACATACTCCTTATGCTTGATTAACATTAGGGCTTTGAACAAAGGTCATCTGCCTTCCTGGAAGTTGAGTCTTTGTCTCTCCTCTTAAGGCTGTTCCACTTTCTAGAATACAATTAAAGATTCATTGAGCTGGGAACAGTAACCCAGGTGTCTCACATCCCCTGGGATGGGTCTACCCACTGTCTTATAAAGTCATTTTCACGCTTTCTTGCTGGGTCAATAAATATTGAAGTATTTTATGCAAAACGAAAGACCTTCTGTGTGAGAAATGCAGAAAAAATGTATTCAAAGAATACTGTAGATTGTGATGATTGCAGCAGCCTCAGGGAAGGCGGGACTTCTGCCTTTAACTCTTGCTCTGAAGGGGAAAAAATCTTTCCCTCCTCTTGTGGCATTTTGCTTATTTCTGGAATCTGGAAAAAATAGGAATTTCAACAAAAAGATGCACTGAAAAGCCCTCATGTGTTCTCTCTGAATGGGTTTCCTGATTCCAAGGGCAGAAAGAATACAGTTTAGAAAATTGTAATAGCAAGGTGGAAGATGTGTTCTTTTTGTTGGGGAGTGTTGGAATTTAGCATAAAATTTTTGTTCAGTTCAGTTTATTTATGCCAAAAGTCTTAGAGTAACCTAAGCAACACATTTTCATATTTATCTTTGTTTTAAGGAAATAATTACATAATCAACCAAAGAAATAAAGCAATAACATTTTCATGATCTTATAAGCTTTTGTAATCTTTTTTTCTCGGGCCTATTTATTTGAAGGAAGAGATGTGAGTTGAAGGGGTTTTTATACTAGATTGTAGCTAAAAGATCATTTTCGGTTTTTTTCTGTGAAGTATGACAGGGAAAAGTGCAATTTTTCAAGCTGTTTTAATCTTATCTCTGAATAGGTGTAGTTGTGCTTAAATTGTCAGGTTTCAGGAAAACTTTGAGCTCCCAAAGCTGATCCAAAGCCCTCTGAGTAGGTGACAGTCTTTCTGTTGACTTAAGCTGTCTATAGAGGGGATGTTATTAGAGTTAAAACCTATGGACTGCAAATCTGTGACTGTGTAATCTAGTATGTTAAGACAAAGGTTTACCGGAAGGAGAGATACCTCAAAGTTATCTAAATATTGTAGAAATTTGATTAATTATGCTTTTGAAGTAGGAATATTTTTATTTATTGTGTGTGTTGGTTTTGGGTTTTTTTTCCTGCTATATTGTGGATGTAACATATTGATTGTCAGGACACTGTAGAGGCCAATGAATTTCAACCAATGTGAACAGTCAGAAACCCTCAGCAGTCAAACGGTTCTAGCAAACAAAGCCATTTTATAATATATCAGCACACTCTTTGTATTACCCTGAGGAATAAAAAGAGTAGTTAGTTTAGGCAATCATGAAAAAATAAATCTTGAGGAGCAAATATTCTCACTTACAAGAGTTTTCTGACAATAAGGCCATTTCTAATGGGAAGGGAGTTCACAGGTCATTCTTATTAAGTGCTTGACTGATTTATTTTAACATAGCTCTCCTTTCTGCTGGAGCTGAGAGAACTGAGTTATATTTTTCCTCCAGAAAGGCCTGCTAATGCTGTGCTGGGCTGCTGAATGGAAAGGGTGAGCACTGCTATCCCATCGTATCAATTGCAGCATACTTCCATCAATGCAGCCAAAGTGCTCCGGAAGGGAGATTTCTCCAGCTTAAATCCACTCCCTTACTGCATCCCCCTGACCTCTAAAGCCTGTCAAGTGCCCCTATAGGAACAGTTAGGTGGTTGCTGTGCTTGTTCTTGCAAACTGGATAAACTATTGTCCCTATCCACTGCCCTTTCCTGCAATATTTATTTAAGGAACAGCCCAATTCTGCTTCTGGGAGATGGCATTTTTTTAAATTTGTCTTAAAGCGCTTGTGATGTCTCTCAAAGCCAGACTGTACTGAATATTAAAAACATAGTATGGGGTACTATTCCTCACCCATATTGTAAACTATATCTTTTGGGACTCCAGCTTTGCTTTTAATTACATCATTACCCTAATTATCTTATTAACATCCACCACTTTATGGAAGAATAAAATAAAGCCTTTTTTTTTGCCCCCATGGCAGGCTCATGACCAAATATTCATAAACTATTACACTAATCATAACCATTTCACTCTTAGCTTCTACTTCACCCACCTGTTTGCCCATATCCACTTGCTTCCTGCCATACTCTCAGACTGCCAGCTCTCAGAGGCAGGGTGTCTCACAGAGCTTTGCACAGAGCTTGTTCCTGATTGGGGTGCGTGGGTGGTGGAACAGTTATAGTGATAGATTTATTTTCCAGGTTATCAGTAACATAATTGCATTATATTAAGCTGTAATATTTTTGCCAATGCACTTTCTTACCTTATAATCTGGGAGGAATGTGCAGCATCTCCAAGACAATTGGGACCAGCAATTTATTTATTAATTAAACAGATTGATAACAAGCAACTGAAGCAGGGTACAATAAAGTCATTAAATCCTTTAATGATAGACACTTCACAGAAGTGAGATAGGAAACACTGAAAAGAGAATTTGATTATGTGTTGTTCTTTTTATTTCTCACAATTACATTAGACCCTTCATGTATTTGTGTCACCCACACACATGTCTATGCTCATTGTTTATCACCATCTCCATTTACTCCTGCTTTGCAAAGGGGACATTTTTCTAATATTGTTTGAGAGGAAATTATAGATCAGAGTGT
>JAWWMP010000041.1:7632222-7655341 GCA_035047865.1 Dendrocincla tyrannina
TTCCCTTTCCCTTTCCCTTCCCCTTCCCCTTCCCCTTTCCCTTTCCCTTCCCCTTCCCCTTCCCCTTCCCCTTCCCCCTCCTCTTTCCTTTCTAGCAAGAAAAATATGAATTAAAATCCATGTTCATTACAGAGAGCACTGGATGGAGAACACTGGATGTTGGTTACACTAGTAAAGGAACACAAGCTGAAAATATGATACAGCTGTGCTGATGTCTTTGCAATTATTTTGAAAATTTGGCTATCTGCCCCATCTGACAGTCTGTGAACATGGCAAATAATTTAACATTGTGCCGCTCCTGATTTGGCATTGTGTATATGAATCATGTGGTCACCACTTTCCAAATTGGTAGAAGATCAGAAAAGAGTTAATGACTAAAGTTTGGTCATGACTTGTTCCATTGTTCCATAATAAAAACCATTGTAGAATGAAATATCAAGGCATAAAGGACATTTGTGTCATGACTCATAGGTCATGTAGAACTCTTTTTTTAGTACATCTTAAGGAGTTATTTCTAACTGTGGAAGTTTCCTGGAGAGGTAATCAACTCAGTAATCCCAAATGGAGGCATGATCCGTGGATTCTTCTTTGACTTCATAGGCTCCTACACCACTGAATAACCAGCCACTTACTCCCGCTTCTGGTGAGTTGCAACAGAATACGCTAAGTCTGATTTCATCTATGCTTTAGAAGTCTATGGAAGTTTTGCAATTAGATTTTCTCAAGTCACAAAATACTTGTTTATTACTTGCCTTGAGGGTTTTTTTTAGTGTAGCTGGAATACGTGGGAAGGGAACCCTCATTAAGTTACATGGTGAAAGGATGGCTTTTATCCTGAGTGTTGCTTCTGCAGAGGTGGAGGCTCTTCATTATCCTTACACCATTTTTGTTAAGCAAGTCTGACTGTGAAAATCCCCCTGGGGAGTAGCACTCTTGATCCTAAGTCCACCTGGGCACTGTGCTTATCAGTATGTCATTTTGGAGCAAAGCTGATAACATAATTAGACGACATGTTGGGCAATTCCCAACACAGCATATCACTTCATCACTTCTTCCATGATTCAACATTATCTCTGAGCAATGGGTGACTCCAATAGCTGACATGAGAGGAGCTTCTCTGTATCAGCATCATAGACAGGCTGTGTTAGAGAATCACGAGTTTCTGCTTATCCAAATTTTAACTCTTGTCCCTTTTTATGGCTGAGCCAGCACAAGTTAAAAGCAAGGGTTTGTGTGAAGACAGAGCTAATGTTAGATTTAATATCAAGTACACTTAGAGTTTTCAGAAGAGGAAAAGCACAAAAGGGCAAAGAATACTGATCCGGCTATGGCAGACACAGCCTGTACCTCTGTGCTTTGCAACCAGATGCCTCATAAGAGCATGAGTTGCATGGTCCTTTTGCTTGTTTGAGAATTCCATTGAGATGTATATAAACATTTACAAATGGGCAGAAAGAGGTTACCTGTATCCCCATTAGCATAACTTTTCTATTCTAGAAAGGAGCAAGCACAGTCCTGTTTCTTGAGTGCATAGAGAACAAAGAGGTAGGGAATATTGTCACCAGCCTTCTCAGACCCCATGGAAGAGCCACCCTACATTTCACACTAAAGCTTGTGAGGCAACATGCACCAGCCTATTTAAAGGCACTGTGGGAATGCAAACACTGTCTCATCACTACCCAAATCCTAGTCTGCTTATTTTGTCAAACAAGGCTTCTAGCTTGCTCGCTGTTTGTGCAGAACACATGCATACACCTGCCACGCATTTGGCATCAAAGGCATTGCAGAGTTTATGTTCCAAAGCAAATATACAACTGATAGCAAAACACAGCAATCAAAAGCAGATAGTTCTTCAACTTGATGTAATGTAAGAAACATGAATTTGTATGAACTACACTGATTTTATTTTTGTCTTCTCGTGCTATACAAGAACACTCTTTTCATGATAATTTGAGCAAACAAGAAGTCTGTTGAAACTTCTGTAGTCAGAACAACAGGAGTTGGATAACATTTGTGGCATGTGGTGTTGTTTGTTCGTTTGTTTGTTTGTGTTACTGGTGGCAACTGGAAATGTTCATGCTACCCGAAGTGACGGGGAAAAATTGTCAGCTTCGCAGCAGTGCCCATTGCCCCCCTCCATGAAGTAAAACACTCTCCTTATCCATCTGTGAAAGTTCAGCCTTGATTTGAGATTTGCAAATTCATTTGCTTAGGATTAGTAATGTTGCTAAGGATTGCATGAGAGGCTTAAAATCCTTGATTTAGTCTTTATCCATCCAAAATACTAAATTTGTTTTACCTCTCCCTAAATAGACATTTACATGTCATAACTGGGATTAAACAAACTCCTAGGTCATACAGTAGACATTAAAAAGATTTTAACATAAATGGGAGTACCTAAAATTTAAGGGATCACCTTAGTTTCCCACTCCAGCAAACTCTGTGTGTGACTAGCAGGTTAATAAAAGGAAATGAGGATTAGTTATTGAACAATTATATGAAGTTGTCTTTACATGGAGATTTTTAAAATTCATTAGTTAGCTCTGTCAACATTCCCCTTCCAAAGTATCATATCAGTGTGAAAATAGTAAAGAGACAGTCACACTAAAGGTTTCATGACTATAAAATTAATCTCCATGGAACTATGGAATTCCCAGCTGAAAATAAGTAAGAAATCAATAAAAGTATTGAAGTGATAAAATACAATTGTTAGGGCAGGAAGTCTTGAACTGTGTTACTATACACAAATGTTATTCAGTCACAAGTAGTGGGATTTTTTTTTTTGGCTCCACATAGCACTCAGATGAGTAAGGTGCTATAGGCAAAATGCGGTTGGTATCATCTTCAATATACTATTTCTGTATCATTATCATACACAGATACATTAAACTGTAACCAGATCATCTTCAATATACTCTTTTCTGTATCATTATCATACACAGATACATTAAACTGTAACCAGATCATCTTCAATATACTCTTTTCTGTATCATTATCATACACAGATACATTAAACTGTAACCAGATCATCTTCAAATATACTTTTGAAACCCTTGCTATAAAACAGAAAAATGGGGATGTCATGCTCTAACTCCAGCCAGCAACTAAGTACCATACAGCTACTTGTGTGGTAATATAACAACAATAATAATTGTAAGAAAAGGAAAGAGAGAGAAAAATAAAACCCAAGATAAGTGAGTGATGCACAACACAATTGCTTTCTACCCACTGACTGATGCCCAGCCCAACCCCAAGCAGTGACTGGAGACTTCTGGCCAACTTCCCCCCCACCTCCCCTCCCCTCTTTCTATACTGGGCATGATGCTCTGTGGTATGGAATATCCCTTTGGCCAGTTCAGGTCAGCTGCACTGGCCGTGCTCCCCACCCCCACCCCAGTTACTTGTGCACATGCTCTCTGGCAGAGCATGGGAAACTGATAAATTCTTGATTTACAGTAAGAATTACTTAGCAACAAATAAAACATCAGTGTGTTATCAACATTTATTCTCATACTGAATCCAAAACACATCACTGTACCAGTTACTAAGAAGAAACTATCACAGCTGAAACCAGGACAGGGTGGATTTTTTTATTAATGATCTAAGAAAGCAAAGATAAGAGATTATCAATGATTTTTCCCAATAGAATAAAAATTGTGAACTACATGAACTGCAGAAGCTACAACCTGACCAAGTAAGTTTGCTGTGTTTACAGCACAGTTGATATCACGATGCTGATGATGCCGATGGAAGTAGCATACTAACATATTTTAGGCTCTTAGACTCAACCCCACCTTTTTTGAAGATAAGACAGCCTGATATGAGAGTGAATGAAAGTCCTATAAGTAATATGTGAATCAACCGTACATATTTTGGGAGAGATGTTTCTTTATAAAGTTAGTGATTCATTCAAGATTCATTCTTAGGAATATCAGTGGCAAGAGTCCATCCAATTTACACTACCTGTGAGTAGTAATACTCATTAGTGGGAATTAAAGAAGCAGAAACTGATTTATCCTTCACCAAGCAGCTTATCGTGGTGATGTTAATGGTACAGAAAGTTAACTGGGAAAACAAATTATAGGAGTATGAAAGGCAAGTCAGAATAACATTTTTCAAATGCTTTCTGCAGCAGGACTAAATACTTCTAAAATTATCGAGAGTGTAGGAAAATTATTTAGATAAGATTAAATGGGTGACACTTAGATATTTTTATTTTCATGTTGCCCTTGCTCCTCTATTGCTGATGTTTGACCATGAATTTGAGTCTGTTCATCTGCTTTCTTATGCTTTTCTTAAAACTGACTCTCAGATGGGCAAGAGATGAGAAATAAACATATTGTCCCAGCTCTTTTATAACTTCATTACTGCTGTATTCCTTCAAAATTGCCCAGAGTTTGTATAGTTAAGTAAACTGTATATTATTAATTCCTGAGTTATCGAACTGAGCAGTACTACCTGTATGAGACACCATGTAAATTTAACATTAGCTCAACAGACATGTGAAAAGACTTATTAAAGACACAGAATCTCACGTCTTCACAGCAAAACAACAAAAAAATTCAGAATCATCACTGACATAACACAGAATTTCAAATATGTATAATATTTTTTTTCACTTATATTTTATTCATTAGTTATGAATGCTCTGACGTGACTAGCAGCCTCAGTCATGTTGTCCCAGAAATCTTCATGCCTTCACATTGGGACCATCAGTCCCCTTAATTTTTGGCTATGCCATGCCCACAGGTTTCACTGTGTCAATTTGCTACAACTCTTACTCAAGTGATGCTTCCTTAGGAAAAATGACCTTCTGAAAGGTCTCTCCAAGAACTGTAAGAACATTACCCTTTCTTTAAAGTTTGTGTCAGTTAGGATAGACAGTTTCATCCCAATTATGACACTGGTGACCATCTAGTCTCACAATAAATTCTCACTTCATTTTCATAAAATGGTCATTTCTCTTGGTGGCACCAGGTCAAAGTAAATCTTTATTTTTCTTGTCTCTTTACTTTCAGTATTGGGTCTGAAAGCCTGTGTTTTTCATTCTCTCTGGAACAAACAGCACCTCATGGCAGATTCATTGTAGCACTCTACAAATTAGTCATGTTTAAGAGCATGACTCAACAGGGTTTTTTATTGGTTAAGGGGTTTTTTGAGTTTCGGTTTAAGTTGGGTTTTGTTTTGGGTTTCTTTGGCACCATTTTCTTGCTTACTTGTAACATTAGGGAGAATATCAATTGGGGGTTGCATTCTATATCTGTAGTGAAACTGCTTAAAATAACACTAGCTAATTTCTGGCAGAATTTACTGTGTAATAGGTTTCTATTAGATGTAGAGCTGGTTTAGCAAAAAATTATTTAATTATTTTATGGCTACATTTTCAGCTGCAATATTTTCTGTAAAAGTCATCTCTAATGAGTCAGCATTATATTCTAACACAAGTATATTTGTCCTTGTCAATTCAAGCAATATCCTCTATGTGTGCTTTCCATCAAGGTGCTGATTTTCCTTTATCATTAGCATGAATTTATCACTCTTTGACTTAGTTTTGGCTCATGTGGAAATCCCTGCCAATGTTCTTTATTTCACTGTTCATTTTGGGTTGTTATAAAATATTTTTGCCCTTCCTCTAGGGTGTTTTTGGACCAGGAGTTGACTTTTATGTATCCTTTAGAATATATATTCCTGTCACACCTTAGCAATTGCCAGGTTGTGTCCTTTGACCAGAAGCCCATCCAGGACTGAATAAGCTCCCTTGAAAAACTCTTGGAAAATTCTGATCTTATCATCCCACACTGGTAACTTTGATGATTTTCCACAGTTCTATCTCAGATATAGCTCTGGCAATTTCAGTCCTCACCTATCCCAAGGTGCGTTTGATGATGTGTTTGTGATGCGTTTGCTCATGTGTTGATAGCTCCATAACCTAGTTATAGGCATTGTTCCACTGCATGTTTGTCCAGATAATGTTATTGTAGTTATTAATTCTTTCCCCATTTTTATCAGTGCAAATATACAGTTTTGTATCTGAAAAACTAATCATTTCCAGGTTCTCAAACACTAGAATGGTTTGTCAGATCCCCTTCTGATAGCAATAAATAATGTCTGGCTGGTTTCATTTTAAAAGGGCATAAAGAGTTAAAATGGGTTGAAGCTTCTTGTTTCCATTGCTTAAGGTCAATACCTCCTTCTGAGGAGACTGAAGCTCATTTTTGGTTAGTGGTTAGTGTGGGTAGTGTGATACATGAACCAGTGCTGATCATTTTCAATCACACTACTGTAAGAAGACTCTGCCAGAACCCTTCTGAGGACTTTCATAGAAAAAAATTAGATTTCTGCTTTCTGGTATAGTAGCTACGTATTACTGTATCTTTAAATAAATTAATCAGTTTTAGAACCTCTTTAAGCTTCTCTTTGATAGCCATTAGATATTCTTTGCACAGTTTAACTTAGGCAGGAACATTTATCACAAATGTTCTGGTATGATTTAGTACTGAGAACTTGGAAAACTTTTTGTTGCGTCAGGCATTTTAGTGATGACCTCAGCTTTATTATAAATGGCACATATACCTAGTTGTGTTAAGATCTCCACTGGATATGTTATGTCTGCATAGAGCCTGCATTATGGTTATTCAGATTTGGGCCTCAATCTCTGCTTCTTTTCAAAATTCCAACAGCTCAGAGCTGTTGGTCATGGATGTCTAACGTTCCTTTTTTTTTTTTCATCCTAAAGCAAATATTACTTGGTTGGGTCCTAGTATTGTCTATAGTGTAGATGTGCAACTTATGTTATATAAAACAGCTATGTACAGCCTAAAGAAATATATAATTTAGTCCCTGGCCCCTCTATATGTTTTCTCTCTTCCTGGATAAGCTGGAAAACTGTAATGTGAGACAGAAGGATTTCTCAGATGATGCACTGGTCCAGGTCTCTATTTTCCTCAAGAATGTCTTAAGTAATTTTCTCTGTCATGTCATTTAATACATGCATAATGAATATAATTATTTTTTTAAAGTGGTCCGTGAATCCATTTTTGTCATGAAGGCCAGTTTTAATGAGCGTGCACTGTCCTTTGGTCCTGTACTTGCATAATGAATCTGGTATTCCTTTGAAGAGTGTAAAGTATATCTGGAGAATGAACATAGCACACCAAGGCCTCTCATTGCTCATCTTTTGGGAGCTGGTGCTACATCAGCCCAGTGGTGACAGGGACGTATATTCAGATATACCCAAGAAGACAGCAGGGAAAGCAGGCAAAGAGCTCCAGGAATGCCACCTTCTCAAAAAACATACCTTGCTTGGGGTTGTTCTTACAAGGCTGACAAGGGAATCACTCTCTTTTCACTAAAAACTTGATTTTTACTACCTCAAGACATTGTTGGGAGGAAAAATTTAATCAAGCTTTAGGCAAGTGAAATATATGAACTCTGATATCACAGCTGATTATTCTGCCAAAGTTATTGATGTTGTTTATCTTTTATGTTGAAAAATGCTCCATTTTAAAAATTTTGTGCTCTTGCTGAGATATACATGTTCAAATGACTTGGAAGCTTCACTATGTAGAGTGAGAACATTTAATGTGAACCCAAGTTAAGAACTCTTCATTCCCGAGTATACCCACTAATTCAACTTCTGTTGCTCTACGTCTCATGGTTATTCCAGATTTCTTTGGCTCCACCACTGCATGTGATTCCTTTCTGGTCATGGGATTTGGGTAAAAGTAAATGCAATACACAGATTATTCAGAGCAGCCTCAGAAGCTCCATGGTGGCTAGGAGGAGGCCTCTGCCTCTTCCCTCTAAAATTAGAGGTGACTGGATGGAGTTGGCAGGGGGGTGTCAGGTATTGGTGGCAGTATTTATCAGAACTTTGATAATTTCTCTGATGGTTTTGATCTTCTTTTCATGTATCCCAGTTTCCTACTTTGGCTACTTCTCTTGCATTTCTTCTGAGTGCAAAGAGGATCAACTTTCCAATGCTGCTATATTTTATATTCATATCTCAGAGCCATCTCCACAAGCACATGAACAGTGTAACTACTTGTTTTTCAAAGTAAAATTGTAAGACAGCTTTTACTCAAGCGATCAGATTTCCATGATATACATTATTAATTGCTGTTATTCATTTTGTTAAGGCGATACCACCTGACACTAGTATTGTTACATTTTTACAGAATCAGCAAACAGTTCACACAGCTTTTTGCTCTGCTTCTAAAAAGATATTACAGAGAATGTACATTTTAAACGCAGGTAGTTAAAGGCTGAAATTCACACAAAACTCCAGCAAAAAAATAGTGATTAATTTCCTATCATTACTGAAAGAACTTGATTTGTTGTGAAACAGCCCAGGTTCCAAAGAGTGTTAGTAGAGGACAGAAATATTCCATTAGTTTTGATTTTTTTTAATCATCTGTCTCCCCAGCCCTGGAGGCTGTTCACCTGTGGGCAGTAGAAACACAGAGCAGAAATACAAAAACTGTGGAAACACAGTAGAAAAAGAGACTCTAGATGCATTTTTCTTTTCTCCTGAAGTGACTCTTTATGTTCCAGAGACAGTGGGGAAATGTTTTTACTCTTGAGAAACAGGTGAAATGGAGTGTATGAAATGTTCTTCATAAAAACAAATTCAGCAAAGCTAAGCTAGTTTTTGAAAGTGAATTTATTACTCGCTGAAGAATGGCATCCTTATAAATACATAGAAGGAAGCAGTACAGATATAGATAGCAGTGCATACAGTAAACCTTGTCCTGTTCACTAAGTGTGTTGAGGATGCATCACCTCCTGATAATGCAGCATAAGACAGTCTATATGGTTGTGCAGTTTTTGTTTCTCCTTTGACAATCAGTGTTATGACAGATTTTTTTTGTAGTGTGAATTGTTGCCACAGAAAAAGTACAAGCAAATCCTCTAAATGATAAACTCCATCTGCCTTGGCCAGATTCCTTAGCTGACCAATGATCTGTAACCCATATTATTGGCTGTTCTGAGTTGAAGTTTACTTCTTTATCAGTATTATAACATTAACCTGTCCTATTCCAGACACTGGTTAATATGTGCATAACAAAGACTTCCTTCTGGAATGAGAAGAGTCCCAAAAAATTTCCTGGAATTGAATTACAGCATGTCCACTAACTCCCAACTGCTGCAAAGGAGGCAGAACCCTCCTGTTCTCTCTAACACAATTTTCTTAGTTCCTGAAAAGACCTTTTATCTGATACTAACTGTGGCAGTAAAAATTCAAAGTTGGAAGTGGATCACAGCCAACTCTTCCACTTGTGCACAAGATAAGTGTGCCATTAACTATGTCTCTTTAAGTTATTTATCTCATGAAAGCAAATGAGTTCAAAGTCTTCCATTTACTGTTATATGATTGTAGATATCTGCTGTCAGGTCTCCACTGGCCTGGCACTGGGCACTTTGCAGGGGCAGAAGTGGAGTTTGCAATCCAGAATGGCTCAGGCATATAGGCTGTTTGCAAAATTATATGGCAGTGGATAAAAATGTATGCCCCCTTCCTCTTTCTTTTTCTCACTCTCTAAGTGTATATGAAGCACGGTATCAGCAGCAGCTCTCTCCTTTACAGGTATGAGTCCTGACATTGTGCTTTCTACGATTAACTTGAGAGCTCCCAGAGACACAAGTTGGCCCAATACGTGTAATACATCGGTTTGAGTTTATAACATCTCATGGGAAAATCTCTTCATCTCTGTTTCTCCCATCATTTAGTTCTTTCAGACTTTTTTCTCTTAGAGAATATACAGGATATAGTGCAAATATCACCTTGATGCTGTTACTAACCATAACATTCTCTGGAAAGAGCTTCAATTTCTTTTCCTACCACTTAGCCTCTGAACTCAGAAAACTTCACTAGGTTATGGTGATTTTTATCAGTTCCTGTCTGTATTCTTTTTCTTCCTGCCTCTGATGAGATTTCCAACTTGGAACCTCAGTGATGGGTAAACTGTTTTGCTCTGTGCTGCACTGACAAGGTTAAGGCTTCAGCAGTGAATAGTTACTGTGCAGTGGAGGCACAAGAAGGGCACCTATAGGTGGTTTTTTTGCATTGGTGGCAGAGGTATGAGCTCACACATCTTTACCATGAACTAATGACAAGCTGTGCTCACATAGATGATGCATAACAACTCGCAGTCACACAGTACTGTATCTCAGCCTAAGTAAGCATCAAGACATGCAGCCAGCTGAGTAGTTCTTAAGACATTCTGAATTGTAGGAAAAAAATATATATACAACTATTCAAGTGTTAAGCTACCTGTTTTCCTAGCTGTTTCCATAGATCCAGAGCTGTTCCTAGGCAGGTAATATTAGTGCTATTAAATCCTGATGCTCAAAGGATCTTGCTTGCTACACTCCGTTTAGGGTGAACAAATGCTCCTGGTGGCCTTGTAGGTAACTCCATGCTCAAAATCCTTCCATGTCTTGCTTTTAGCTCAAAGTTGCTTTGAATAGGCCTTTGGTGCTCTAGCTTGCATGAATTACAGAATCATAGAATAGTTTGGGTTGGAAGGCACCCAAAAGATCATCTAGTTCCAACTCCTTTGCTGTAGGCAGGCACACCTTCCACTAGACCAGGTTGCTCAAAGAACCATTCAACGTTACCTTGAACACTTTCAGGGATGAAGCATCCACAGGTTGTCTGGGCAACCTGTTGCAGTGTGTCACCACCCTCATAGTAAAGAATTTCTTTCTAATATCCAATCTAAACCTACTTTCATTTTGAAGCCATTCCCCCTTGTCATGTCACTACACGCCCCTGTGAAAAGAGTTTTTCCAGCTCTTTTGTAGTCCACTCTAGGTACTGGAAGTCTGCAATAAGGTTTCCCTGGAGCCTTCACTTTTCCAGGTGGAACAATCCCAATTCTGTCAGCCTTTCCTCATAGGAGAGTTGCTCCATCACCCTAATCATCTTTGTGGTCCTCCTCTGAACCCACACCAACAGGTCTATGCCCTTTCTGTACTGAGGATCCCAAAGTTGGATGCAGTACTTCAGGTGAGGTCTCACAAACACCACACAAGGAAACATATGAATGCAAAGGAAAGTGTTTCACAGAAGATACTAAAAGTCTGTAGAGAAATATGTTCCTTGTCATTTCAAGTATTGTAAAGGAGACCTTTCCTTATTTGTGTACTTGCATACACAGACCCCATTGCACAGAATTCTAAATAGCTTAATTCACCAAAGTTAAACCCACAAATAATGCTTTCCAAGAGGTTTCCAGAAATGGTAGCTAATTTTATTTGCCTCCAAATATAACATTCTATGAAGAACATTTTTAGGACACCCATTATTTCAAATTCAGGCATTTTTAATTTGGTTCAGATGGAGGCATTCAGAATTAATACATGCTTGTGAAGATGATGGTACAGATTGCACAAGAGCAGATGTGTCAAAGGGAGCTAAGTAATACATTTCTCAATTGCCAAGAAGAGTATGTTAATTATGTGATTGTGTGCAACTACATTGTTTTAACATAACTGCTCAGTGATATTTACTTGTAACAGGGTAGGTACAACCACTATAATGTGTAAGCAAGAAAAACGCTTGAAATAACAGTGACAGCAATAGTAATAGTATTACTTTAGGTATTTTTCTTTTAAATGTTAAAAAATACAAGGAAAAACTACAGTCACATACACAGAAAACATTTAGAATGTTTTATCACAACAATCCATGCAAGATGAAATTAAAAGGTCAAATGTGTGAGGATGAAATAGTGTGTGCAAAAAGCCTGCAAACTATTTTCTAGTCTCCAGACTTGAAAATGGCAAAGAGCATGTGGCAATTACAGAACCAGTTTTATTGCTTTAAAACAACACAGTTTAATTGGTTTGATATAAACATTGGAGCATATCTCAACTATGAGCAAAGCAGTGTATTCAATCACGTAACTTTTAATGGAAATAGTCTTGAAAATAGATTGCTTAAAGAACATTTGTCGTAACTGCTGGTCTAGCAAATCATGCAAGCACAACTAGATAAATAAGGTAACGTGTCCTACCACTTGTAACTTAATCCTCAAGTGTATTTCATTAGAAGGGTCTTAATTTTCATCTGAATGTCTCTGTCTTAATGTGAATGAGACTTGAGTTTGGCTGGAGCCCAGATCAATCTGATGCAATAACAACAGTAACCATCTCAAACTTCTCCTTTTCAGTAATTGAACTACATAATATGTTAAAACCAGAAACGTATAAACAAGGAAACAACTTAATAATCTTTATTATAAACTATATTTTGAAAGTTTTGTTTCAGGAGTCCTGAAAACGTGATCAGTGAAGAAATATGGTTTTTGAGGCAGTGGCTGTTGCACATACAAAATGTTGGAAGAGATTAGTGAAATAGTTCTTGCATTTTTCATGCTGATTCCACTGGAGATGTGTTGAAAGCCATAAAGATATGCTTCTTTCTCCAACTAATTTATTTCACATATACAATAATTTGTGGTCAATAAATCTAGGATGGATTTGCATAGTAAGTCATTGGTGTGGCAAACAGAATGGATAATAACTTTATCCATAATGTGGTTGTGGTATTTTTATAATCAGTTTTGTAATGTGATATTACTGGAGAGTATCATCAACTAGTGTTCAATATGAAACAACGTTTTCCGAAGCAACACATGCTATATACTAATTCATGTCATCAGAGATCCATCTTATGGTGTACAAGACTCATCTTGTGTGCACATGGCTTTCATGGAGATGATAGCACAGAGAAATATACTTTTACAGTTCTGTAGCTGGCACTCCACATGGGACATTTTACCGAGAAGAAAATAATTCCTTCACAAGCCAGAGTTCTCTTGACATAAGAAAATAAAACTCATAGAAGGGTGGGAACTTCTGAGATGTTTAATGAGAAATAACAGCTTGAAAATAAAAATTTTAGCAGAGACTATTAACAAAATATTAGTTTATTTCTTTCACCTGTTGGGTTTTATATTTAGTGTCTTATAAAAAGCAAAAATATTTAAATTGAGGAAGCAATCTCCTTAGAAATATCTTTTATAGAAGGAAACATTGAAATCCAGTCATTTAAACAATCCAGAGTTTAATATTTGTTAAAAATAATTTCCAGCTCAAATCTCTGTAAAATGGTCTACTGTAAACATGAAACTGAAATTCTAGGAATCTTGGTCCTGCATCTGGCTGAGTTAGTCATCAGGCTTAAGTTTAGGCACAGTCTTCGATTTTCAAGTGTTTTCAGCTGTCCAGAAGGTAAGGTTTACATTACATAGCATCTGATAACCTGTTTCCCTTAGAGACTGATTTTTCCCTGAGGTCTTTCCTCAAAGCTTGAAGTGCAGTAAAGAGCAAAAATTGGCTCTCCCTGATTCTGGATTGTGCTATCTGTCCTACTCTTTACAAAATTTCAACACACATGGGCGTGAATCCAGCAAAGCATGTGCATAATTTGAAACCCATGAATAACTCCAGTTAAAGCTGCCAAAGATGGTAGGATGAACAGAGAAACCACTGAATTTCAGAACAAAAATACAAGATGAAACTGTATCCTCAAACATAAGACTGCAAATTTTAGAAGGGTACTCAGAGCTTGTCAAGAAGGATGTTGCTTTTCAAGTTATTCACATAAATCACTATGGTATCTGAAATTCATTGAACAATTCATGAGAAATATATTTGTATTTGATTTTCCTTTTCTTAAGCTTCTGTTTGTTCCAATTTTTAACTCCTGTGGGAGACTGGACTGAACAGTATACGTAATGTTTTTGTCTTTAGCAAAATCATTACACTTGTATAACCAAGCACTGGGTAGAAACTGAAAATGCTTTTAAAGGTCAAATCATAAAAATGTAAACTACGGAGGGATTTACCTCTAGGGAGTTATATCAAGTGTACCACTCCCTCATATGAAAACTTAATGGATGTCACTTGGTTGAAATTATTATCTCTTGAGCTGAAAGTTGATATGACGTTATGTAAGATATCAGAGTAAAAGGCATTTTTTGGATCAGATTTTAAGCTCAGCCTGTAGTATCACAAGTGGTCATTGTAAAAATGATTACTATGTCACAAACAGAGGATTATGATGTCAGGATGTCAGGTGGGGAATAAGTGCAGAAGCAGATAAATTCTTTTAGAAACAACAGACATTCTGTTTTAAAATACTGTCCTCAGAAAGAAAGATTGAAAGAAAAGAAGTACAGGGAAATACACGGCACAGAAGAATCCTTGTTTCCAAATAAATTATTTCATAAAGTTTTCCATAAGGTGACAGCTGCTTTTTCAAGCACCACATTCTGTTCCCCGTTACATCAGTGTGAATCCAGAGGAATTGCATTTGAATTGTATTTGCTTAGGACTGGCATCGGGGTAACTGATAGTAAAACTTGGCTTTAATAGATTTTCTCAGAAACAGAACCCATTTATTCCCTTCAAAATAGAGAAGGGGGGATTACCACACATCATATGATGTCATGTATTGTTCAACACTTTGAAAGAAAAATGGGGAGCAAGATTCATTTGAAGTCTGGGGTGTTGTTTTTTCCCTCTTCTCCTTCCAATTTCCACAATTTATTATGCAAACCCCTGTTGCTGAAGTACAGTACAGACCTTTTGGGCACAAGGAAGCTTTCCTAACAGTTGGTTTTGCCATCATAATAAAACCTTTAAGGACACTAATTCTAGGCTTAGGCACACTGTTTGCTGTCGTTAGCAACATCAGGCAAGTAGTTTCAAGGCTGTTTCTCAGCAGTTAAAAGGGTGTGTTTAGAACAAAAATGTCATTGGTAAACTTAAGTCTGCAGTGTAACACTGCTGCAAATGGGTAAAGACTGAAATTGTGGCCATCAGCTTTTGCAATTTCGTGTAAAATCACCTTCCTGGAGTCACCGTGTTTTCCTTAACTTTGTCCTGTGGTGGAGTGGGGCGAGGTGGAGAGAGACGTTTCAGCTGCTTAAAGCAAATGACAAGTAGCTTTAGAAACTAAGTACTCACACACCAACCTGCTGCCTTCATTTGTATTCAACAGATGCCTTGATTTTTTCCCCCTCACTGCCTAGTCTGTGCTGATCAGTATAAACAATGGAATTTTTGTCTTTACGAACATATCCTTGTTCTGATTCACTTGTAGGTAGAGACAGATATATTAAAAATAAAAAGTAAAAAAATAAGAAGAAAAGCAACCTTCATAGACACATTTATTGTTTAAAAGGTTGTTATGTAAAGCTTTAAGAAATACTCATGAATTTGGCAGAGAAATTCATGAAAGCAGTATATGATGCATATAAGCTTTAAACAATATGAAAAAACAACAAAAAACCTGAGGGATTCATCTGTGAGATATTGTAAAATGCCAGGGGAAATGAAGATGGCTAATTATGCAAATTTTATTTCATACTATCAATATACAACATGTATTGTCTTTGTGTGTATATATATAGATACATAGTGTGCATATATGAGTCCAGCCTTTTTCCATTACTTTTTTGGTATAATATAACATATGTTTTAATTAAATGACTTTGTATGCATGCAAAACCTGGCTTATTAGTATGTAACTTTTTCCCTTCCTTGTCTGATCACAAGTCACTAAGATGTTGCTAAGTAGCTCATTCTGGTCCAGAACTAAGAATTTCCATTGTTGTGGGAAATATTTACTGGCAGTACCAACATCTTTGCCTTTCCTTCTCAGTTACAAGGAACAGGGAAGGCTGGGAGAGAGAAAAAAGATGTTACACAGTGTCAGAAGGTCTCCATTATCGTAAGATCTCCAACAAGGTGTCAGACTGACTTAGTGCAGTGCTCCTCCTCACATCTGGCCATATGTTCCCTTTCCTTTGCCACTTTTACCACCTCTACCACTGCTGGTAGTTCACAGCGACTGGGTGAGGTGATCCAAGGAGCTCCGAGTACTGAAAATGCAGCTTCATACCCTGCTTGGGGAGAAGAAAAAAGAGAGAAGGTTGACTGCAACTGTTCAGACTTGTGTTTGACCCACGACCAAGGTCTGGTGTAAGAATCCTCATTGTAGAGTTGGAGATGTTTGTTTTATTACCTGATGCTCCTTGTAGTCAATCTCTCTGTATGCACATACAAATGTCAAAGTATTTGAAGTATTTCCAGAATGGATGAGATACAGAAAACAAGCTGGGCTTTCAGTTATTTTCTTAGGGAATTGCTCCAGTGATATATGTGCATGCATGCATCCAACCTACGTTTGGATTTCCACAAACATGATTTATGTGACTGACTGGTTCAGATCCATCCTAACTTTCTTTTGGATTTCAACACTTCAGGAGAGAGAAGGAATCTTGCTTTCTTATGTCTATATTTATCTGACTAAAATATCATGGACTCTGATGTCAGAGAAGCAAATAGCAAAACAATGTAGTGTAAAGATTTTCTGAAATAGTTACAAATTCAATCCCGAGGAGGGACAAAGTTCCCCTCCCCTGCTGAAATCCCTATTCACTGGGGATTCAGAGAGGGAAAGAGTTGGTTAATGCTTTCTTAGAGCTTGTTTTTCCTTTAATTCCCCTCCCTCTCCTCTTCTAGCACACACTTCTACGTATTGCTGACTCTAAAAGCATTCCCAGAGGTCAAATTATTGAAAGCTCGACCAAGTTTTCCTAAGCTATCACAGTTTACTTACTATTCCCAGTTTCCACAGGCTATCTGAGTAGTGATTAAATACCAATCAGTTTTGGCATCTGAAGCCATAAATGGACTCTTTAGCCCTATGTTTTCTGTGATATTGTTTGATCTTCCAAAAACAATTTGCACCCACACACTCTGTTCAACAGAATCAGACTTGCAATTTGTCTATGAAAAAAACCATCCTCATTAAAAAGTTTTCCAGCCTAGAGAGCCAAAGAGGGCAGACGTATGAAGATGACAGTCGCTGGTTACGGTTTTGTTGGTCTTATACCTTTGTCATATACTAATGAACCACTCAGCATAAGGAAAAAAAGAAAAAAAGGGAAAAAATAGTCCAGAAAAGAAAGATGATCATAGCAGATGTTGCATACGCTTACAGTTTGTGATTTGCTGCAATTCACCTGGACTATTTAAAAGACTGTGATGAATGGGTGGCACAAAAGATACTGTTGTGCCTTTCAAGTCTTTGGCAGCTGGCAGCAAATGTTACTAAGCAAAATTACATAGGGCCAAAAGGTTGGCCATGATGGATCCCAGATACAATAGAACTGGGGATTTGCTGTATACGGAGTGATAAGGAGGGAATTTTAGGGCTGACAGGAATGACTTTCATACTATGACAAATGAAGAGGTAAGGATGGGACTTTTGGCACAGTATGTGAGAAACACAGGATCAATTTCTTGTCATGTTAGTGTCTTAGTGTGTGGCCTTGAGAAAATCCCTTGGGATCAGACCTTGAAAAGTATTCAGGGGTCTAAAGATGCAAATCAGAACATAAGAGGACTTTCAAAGACAAGAAGAAAATCCTGAAAACTATATTTTTCTATTGATCTGTGCCTTATTTTTCTGATCATAGTAGTTTGTTTGGTTTTTAGCAGGAAAATATTTTATGTATTGTCAGTTGTCCCCATTCAGAAAAGATTGGATGATAAAAGTAAAAACTGGATTTGAATGTCTGAATCTGTAATGCATTTGTGTGTAATACACTTTGCAAGTTGCCTCTTCAGCTAGCTGTATGGAAAAGCACAGGACTGCTTTATAATCTGCCCTTTCAGAGATTCACCAACCATAAAATCTGTTGCATTAGAGGACCAAGTGATTCTGCAGCTGTTTGTTTGGGAGGAGACCTTCTGGCTTGATTAGACTTTCCTCAACAAAATTCAACACATCAGGCCTGGAATAGGATTTAAGAAGCCAAAAGCTGCTGTTGCTTTGGTTTTCCCTTTATAATGATTTTTCTTAAATTGGGTTTTCTCTGAAGAATTAGAACATCAAATATTTCTTTGCATTTCCCTCATCTCTCATAAAAAAAATATGTCCAGTATTTCCCCAGTGAAGGCCCAACAGCCAATAAACATAAGCAATTAGAGGGATTGAAGTCTCCGTACTTGAAAGTTAAAAGACTTGAAAGTATTGTTCAGTTTGCACAGGTATCCCAGAGTTAATCCATTGAAAACAGAAGCTACTGACCCATACCAGGAATTGGAGAAAATAAACTTTTTGTAACTCTTATGAAAGTTACATTCCTGACACAGAAATATTAAGGTGGGTTTCTTACCATGGCTCCGGGTATCACAGTTGCCATACATCTGTGTATGAGATGAACATCCGGCAGCAGTGGCCAAGGGGATAGAAAAGGTTTGTTTAGGTTTGAAGAGAAATCTGAAAATGTTGCTGTTCAGAAAGGCATATAACCTGTCTACAGAACAGGATGCAAAGAAAATTTTTGAAGAATTTGATGAGGTGTTTAATAGACCTGAAAGCATTGTGAATAAAACACATCATACTGATACAGATCCCATTATACTGCCAAAAGTACAAGCATCACATAGAGTACAGTCTCATTAGTCCTGAGAAATGAAGGAAAAGTTGATTGTGACAAGATGGTAAGATGCAGTGTTATTGAGAGAATGCAGATACTGACTGGTGTGGTTAGCAACCCAATCACATACAATAATAAAAAATGTTATGGATTTATGTAGATTAAGATTTGAGTAAGACTACCAAATGCAACTTAGCCCAAGGGAGTGCTGGGGGAAGACATGTCTAGACTTTCAACATCAAGAATATTTCCAGATCTAGATGCAAGCCTGTGATTTTGGCAACTCCAGTTTGATAAAATTTTAAACTCTACACCTTCACATTTATATTGCTGATGCATTTTTAAGTAACTTTCCTCCATGATTGTTTCAGAACTCAAAAAGTGTCACTCCACAGAATTTTAAATCCTTTAAGAACTAGATGAAAGTAGCTATTTATGACCTCTTGAGCTAATGTGATAATCATCAACACTGTAGAAATAATAGTTGATATCCAGTTCAGCAGGTCTGGCTATCAGAAGCATTTTTCTTTGTATAGACCTTTCATTGATTTCCTTCTTTTTTAATATTTTCTGTCATAAGAAAAAGAGAACAACAACTGTGTCAGCAATAAGCTCTATGTCAAATAGACTTCAGGTTTAGATTCCTGTCTGATACAGGCAAAGGACTTGAGCTTAGAGGCAGAGCTCCATGACATGTCGCCTTCAGGAGTGAGGCTAATGTCTGAAGTTCCTCTGTATTGATGCTTTTCCCCAGTGCCCCTTGATGATTTTTTTACACCATTATCTAATGCATCCACTGCATCTGTGTGAAAAACAACCCCTTTCATATACTCACAGGGACTAGTTTTAAACATTCTTCTTTGTCATGTTTCTAGTATGTCCCCACAAAAATCTGTAGTGTCCCAAACGAGAAAATGGCAGCCCACAACGTAAAAGGAGATTGTGGTAGATGATGTCTGGTATTCTTAAACGAGATTTTGTTTCTTAAGTCCCTATGTTGTAACACTGCATTCTGGTTCTCTCACACATCACATGACAAATGCACTTATAGTTGGTTCTAGACTGGGCCTCCTTTTGGACCAATAATCATTCAGTTATTTGAAAGCATTTTACAAGTATCACTATGTGTAGGATTGGAGCAATTTCAAAGGGACCCTTTGCAGAAATGTAAATATTCCGCTTATCAAGCAATTCACCTGCTATGGAAGAAAATCACAGGGAGTTAAGATTTCACATTTCCTGTGAAATTGTGAATTCACAAATTCCTCTCTAGGGAGGCATTTAGCAATAAGATACAGACTGAAAGGGTTTTTTTTTTTCCCTCTGTTTTTAGCCAGAAATTGCACACTCAACCCAGGAAATCTTTCCCTCAAAAATTACAGGATTAGTAGTGTCATAAACAGATTTCTGGTAATTCTTGTGAAATTATGAGAAGGACCTGATAAGATCAATATAAACAAATAATGACTCATCCAAAACATAGGAAACAGTTCTGAAAACATAAGTACCTTTCTATAGCACATTAAAGACTTTCTTAGTGCAGTTAAACTTTGAAGAGCTTTTTAAGTATAAAAATCACAGCAGCAGCAAGTTTTGAAGTAATCATGAGTCAAACAATACTATTTCTATACTAATACTAATGAGAAGCACCAAATGATGCCAACCTTTAAGTGATTGAAACAGTAACTGTGTGTGAAAGCCCAGAAACATCCCAATACAATTTTTTGTGGGATCTCTCAATGTGAAGTTGGTGCGCATATTGCAAGGTGGTTTAAAAAAAACCTCCAAATCATAATGCAACACAGCATAAGAGCAGAAATGTTAAACAGAGCTCACAAAGATCTATCTGGGTTTTGAAACATAAAACACTATATAGAATGTCATATAAATACCATTACAGAAAATAAAAATAAAATCTGCAAAAAATATGGGAAACGATGCAGAACTATTATACCTTTTGAACTTGCAACACAATAATGGAATAATTGATTATGCTGATAACTGCGGTCATCATTGCTTCAGAGGATAAGGGTATTATATGAATAACTGAGAAAAGTTTGGATTTTACTTTTTGCCTGTTTCTAAACTCAGCAGCTAGATCTCTTTCAAAAGACCAAAGAAGAAAGGTGAATAGATTCTTATTTGAAAGCGAGTTGTTGCCACCCTAATTTCCCAGAGTTGATGTTTCTGGCACTTGCTGTAAGAATGTTGGCCAAATCATTCCTTCCAGGCAGAGCCCAGTTTCGCCTTGGCAGAAGCACCATATGGCAATGGGTGCCTTTGAGATATAAAGCCTCTTCAAGCACCACTGAAGTGCTGCCATTGCCCCTCTCCTTATAAGGGGGTATAGCATATGCTCTCCTGACTAGCTGATTAGCACGACTTAAGAGCTAAATAGCAGGAGGATCAGATTTTATCCTTCCCCGTGTCTTTAGGGTGGTGTATCCCACAGAGGAAGGCAAAAAGTGAGTGGTCTGTCACATGAAGGATGCAAAAAGTCTTGTCTCTCGTCAAAAAACACTATGTTATATCTCTCAGATGTGATCTTGGATAAGTTAGCATTCATTGTATCTAATCCATACATTTTCTGGGGAAAATATATATTGACTGGAGATGTGGTTTGCTTATTTGATTGATGTAAAGTAGTCTGGAGTGTTACACATGCATTCTACATGAAAAAGATAGAATTTCAGCTTTGTGCTATCTTTTCCTTATAGAAAAAAAAAATTAGCTGTGCCTTCTTTATGCAACTAGAAGTAAATTGAGCGTAACAACATTGTAAAATGATGTGCTTTATAAAGTCCTGAATATGGTGCATCTTTTGTGCTTTGTTTCTAATTGTTTGCTCAATACAAAAGGATAATTCATTAGGCCAATTCTCCAAATAATCTCAAAGTGACATGAATTCCTTTGCAGAGTGAATGTCTGTAGCAAGTAATCCATGGAAAACAGACAGGCGTCTCTTGTCATTTTGGAGTTCTAATCCACTGCCTGGAGCATGAAAATGCTCAGGATAACAAGTGTGGGAATGACCAAAACCAACATTATTTTTTATTTTCTTAACAATGATGTTGATCAATAGAATTGCTGAATCTGGTAGATACAATACCACAGGATTAATGAATTAAGCTCAGGAAGCAGAAGAATTTGTTAAAAAGGAGAGGGGGAAAAGCCTCTTCTTTTCCACTGGTGTGTGAATATTAAGCAATGAAAGCAGCAATGACAGAATTTTAGCCCTCGCTTTACCATAGCACCAAGCCTTGTTCTGCATAAGCCTTTACATTTTAATGAGAACCATACTGACACCCGCTTTTTCAACTGTGAACTTCAGTTTTAAATTTAAAACTATTTCCCAAATGCTGGTTTAGTAGTTAAGTCTGAACACAGAAAAGAGATGCTGTGTTCTGTAAAGTTCAGAGTGTAATGTGGTCACCGCCAGTGGGACTAGATAACTGGTTTTCAAACCACAGTAAATAATGTTAAAAGGAAGGAAGAGACTCACTGAAATGCCATAGACTGTCACCATAAAGCACTCACATACTCTGTTTTCTGGAAAACCATAGAATGAAATAAAGAGAGGTTATCACACTTCCTTAGATGATGCCAATGCTTTACAAAGGTCGATTGCCAGTGTTTTTGTCAATACTGCATTAGGAATGTAATACAGGGTACATATCTGTGTGAAACATTCCAAAAAGGCACATTACATTGATATTCAGCACAGCATGGAAATTTTAATAAACCATCACTCACTAGAAGGGGGTTGTTCACATGTGTGGGAGGGGAGAGCTTAAATTTGCTTATATGTTTGTATTTACAGCTCCTTAAAGACCTCTGGGGGTTTTGTGTGCCCTTTTATCTAAACAAACAAACAAAAATCACTACCAAGTTTCATTGCATAAAAATATAATAATCACACAGTCCTAGAAATCAAAGGTTTGGAACATTTTCAACTTATAAGAACACTTCAGAGAATACTCCGATGTAATTTATGAGCCCCTCTAGACCTGTCCATGTCTTGAACTGATTGTTGAAGTGGGCTTTACTAGGAATTTCTTTTCCTGAATTGAAGTAGTGCGGAAGGTGGGGAGGGCGGGAGGGTTAGAGCAACCTTCCCTAACAAGGCTTTAAAAGCTTCAGTGGTAAAGTTACGCTGATGGGAGACTTTGTTACTTGTTTTTAACTGGGAACAACCCGAAGAGGATTACGCTATGGCCAGGAGCTGTTATTTATGTGGGTTGCAGCGTTGTGGGTTGTGTTTTTAAAGGGGGACGTGCATCTTTTGATTAGAACCGTCAAATGAAATTTTAGAAGAAAAATAAAACAAACAAACAAACAGAACAAGCGCAAACCAAGCAAAAACCCAAACCCAACAACCTGGACAATGACACGAAACAGCTGCTGAAGCGTCTAGCTCCGTGCGTGCCTTCCCCTAGCTCGGTGGAGGTTTTCTGTTCTCTCATCTCTGCCGCGATGTGTTTTTCTTTTTTTTATCTCTCCCCCCCCCTTTTTTCTTTTTTTTTTTTTTTTTTTCCCTCCTTGCATGTGCCGTGACAGCCGGGGAAAAGGGAAGGGGGTGTGTGTCTCTGTGTCTGTCTGTATGGTGGTGGTGGGGGGGGGGGGTCACTCCCCCCTACACTCCCCTTTTCCGCCGC
>JAWWMP010000041.1:7655519-7711195 GCA_035047865.1 Dendrocincla tyrannina
GCCGCCCGGGGGCTGGCTCCTTTTCCGGCCCGCGGCGTGTGCGTGAGAGGGGCTTGAAGTTGCCCCGGTGGCGGCGGCGGCGGGGCGCGGAGCGGAGCCCACCCCCATCACCTGTTACCTCCGCTCCCCAGGTTGCCTGAAGTTCCCTGGCGGCGCCCGGCAGGACGGGGAGCGCCACGGCTGCGGCTGGCGGGGACCCTACAGTGGCTGCTGCAGCATGGGCTGGCTCAGGGGGATTGCCTTGCTTTCCTTGGGAGTATTACTAGCAGGAAGAGTCAACTGCCAGCATGTGAAGAATAACGTGCCAAGGCTCAAATTATCCTATAAAGGTAAGTCTTGTTCTCTCTCTTATCCTCGGTTTTCCTCCAAACCCTCTCCTGCTTGCCCCGTCGCTCCCTCCCTCCCCACCTCCCTCCCTGCTTTCCCTTATCTTCCAAAGGGGAAATTGGCATTAGGAGACATTTCTGAAAAAAAAAAAAAATACTTAAAAAGCCCCTCCGTGCTGCGGTCGGCACCAGGCAGTTTAAATCCAGACAAAGAAGAGTTAGTTGCGTTTGCAGACGAGGACTCCGGATCGTGCTGATCCGTGTTAGAGCATTTTTCAGTCTCGTGCTATTTCATCGGACTTTACTCTTTAAAACCAAGAGTCCTGCCTGGCCACCCAGTTCATCTCCCCAGTGCTGGGCAGGCAGTGCAGCCACAATCCCGTATCTGTTTTAAACGGCATGGAAGAGACGAAGATTTGTATTTATTTATTTTTTTTTAGGCATGAAGTGGTTAATTTTCAAGTCATGAATATTCAGTTTGTACAAATCTGACAATCAGATGCCTAACATAAGCAGTAGATGGTGGGTTTGCCAAGAAACTATAAACTGAAAGGAACAGATCAGTCCAGAAAAGGAGGAGAGGACTGCTAGGCACCAGAATATGCTGCCTATGGATGTTTAATGCAGTGCGATGTATTTGAACGAGCGTTGTTTTCGGTGTAGTCTGATGTGTGTCATTAGAGATCACACGGAAGGTGTAACTGAAGAAAGAGAGCTGTGAGATTACGTTTACGTTTGAAATTGTGTAATGCCATTCACACTGCAGTTGTCAGTAATTAACTTTTGTGTAGTAGTGCCAGTATTAAAGGAGAAGAGTGAAGTAGACAGGCACTTCTCTTTATCAGCACAGTTCCACTCTTAAGTACATTTTCAGAAGAATTCCCCGAATCTGGAGAACGTGCAACTGGGAAAGAAGTTTAAAATGTAAGAGCTGTAGAGTATTTTTTCTAAAAAGGAGAGCTATACACCAAGGTGTATATACACATCTCTCTGAAGAGTTGCCTCCTCATAATTCTCAGATTATTGAAGGCTGAGAGAAGGAGCAGCAGCTATGATTCTGAAAGGGGGGAAGGAAAAGTAACACACTGCTTCTGCAGTGGGGGAAAAAGAGAACATGTGTGTGCATGCCTGGTCATAGATGTCAATCTCAGTTTACAGCATAGCGTCAATAAATCTCTTGCCAGTAGAAATACGTTTTCCATTTTTTTAATCTTTCTCATGCTGCAAATGAGAGGGGGGGAAAGTCCTCTCTGATACAGGGCAGGCATCATTTTTGCGCTCCATATGAAAAAAAAAATTAAGCACCTGCAAAACTTGGATGTGTTGTGTGAAATAAATGCATGTGCTGGGTTTTCTTAAAGCGCATATATGCATACTTGTGTGTATTTAAAAGTGAAAATATATATATGAAAAGAACAGTTTAAGGGGTTCAGTCTGTTAAGTTGATTTTAATGAGAAAAAAATGTTTGTATTTAACACAAAATTGATTATTTTGAGTAATGGAGCCTGAAGAAAGCTTCTACTGTAACTACATGTCATGTCAAAAAACTCATTTAAAAACCTCTTAATTGCTTCCAAACTTTTACAGTCATACTGAAACTCAGATTAGTATATAGAAGCAGAAATGCTATAAAAATATCCTGTAATGGAGTGTAATGGCTAATTAATTATTGTTTATTTTTTCACCCTTTTAAAGTTTATCTATGGCTCAAGTCTGCTACCCCTGCTCCTACTGGCAAAATGCACAGAAACTATTTTCAAAAAGTGGCCACATGTGACTACTAAGGGTGGTTTTCTTCTTTTTCTTTTCTCTCTCTTTTTTTTATTTTAATTTTTTTTTTTTATTTTCGCCCTGCTGGTGCTGTATCCATATACATTTTAACAACATTTTGATACTCTGCCAGGATAAAGGCTCTCATTTTCATTTTATAAATATATCAGACATCAAATTTTGATATATGGTCAGTCTTATATGAGCAAAACAGGAAACTGAAAGGAACATTGACACTGTTTTGTACTTGGTGGATCATTGTGAAACAAAAATGAGTTCAAATGCTGAGCAACCCTATCTAGCAAAGATAGGAAATGCATAGTTAATCCAAATAAAGTTAAAGTCTGTAGACTTACAGGAATTCACACTCTGGCCTTTGATTCTCGTATTTGACTTCAAACATGTGTAACTCTAAAAATCAGATCAGACTACTTACATACTTCGCATTAAGTACTGGTGTAAATGCTTGGCCAGGTCAATAGGACCATGTTGCCTGTGCTGCTGCATTGATCCCAAAGTATGGGGATGTCGTTATTAGTCAGGGAAAACTAAGCTTTGTCAGCTGGTGCTTTTCCAGATAAATTTTGCTTCCAGCACAGCATTCAATGCACAGATCAATGTTAACACCTTGCGTGGGAACATCCTTAAAAGCTGTGGGTATTGAAAATATGTCTTTTAGGCACTGACAGAATACCTCACATGCTAATATGTATCTCTCTGGATATACCTCACAGCTGTGTGACTATGTGATACCAAGTGAATCATCTCTATTTAAACTGCTTGCAAGTAGAAACAGAAGCTACCCAGTTACTTAGCCATTCCTCATCTTCATGAAGAGATGTGCTTGAGTAAAACAAACTTATGATATTGAAAAAAAGATAAAAACCCCAAAACCAACAAACCCAACCATGCAGGGTGAAAAGAATGACCCAAGTGACTTCACTTTTCTGTGACTGCCATTGTGCTTTCTTTTAAGATGTGTGCTTGGTGTTTGCCTAAACAAATACCTTGGAGCTAATTGTGGGTGCTTTTTTTCAAAAGAAAATCGAGATGTATTTTAACTTCTTGTTTGTCCCAACTAATTAGATGTCAAACATGGTTAAAAAGCTCAGACATTTGCTTTAAAAGTTAGCAAAATGAGTCATGAAGGGTTAAATCCCTGCCAAACTTGATTTCCTATGGTCACTTGTTTTCAAAGGCCCAGTATTAGCTCTGCCATTTCCCAGGTTGCTGGACAGAAGCTTTGGTGAACCCCTGTTCTTGCTTCCTCTTAACTCCTTGTCACTCAGTCTTGCAGAGGATTAGAAGCATCCTACGGGTCGTGTTATGGATAGGAAAAGGAAGTGTACAAATGCCTATGTTAAGGCTACATCTGTGGTCTGGAAAGGTTCTTTCTGTTTATTGTAAAACAGAGTTCTGGTTATTTGGTTTGTATCACCTTGATTTTGGTGGCATATTAAAGAAAGGAAATTTGAGGAGGGCACTAGGGAAATCCTTGTCCAGCTGAAATCTGTGGTCAAGCTTCTGTTCAGTAGCTTCAGGGTTTTGCTCTGTACTTTTTAAAGTTTCTGAGCATTTTCGTCTTTGTGCATGGATCAGAAAGGTTTTACTCAGATGATATTTATCTTCTTATTTCAGTCAAAGGGAATTAATATGATTAAAAGCCTGATCCAAAGTTCATTGAAGTCCGTAAGTTCTGGATCATAGCCTAAACGGGGTAAAGCCAGTCATAAAACTGAAAGCTCAACTGAGCTCTTCAACCTCTCTGCTCCTCTTTTTGTGACCTTCGAAGACTGTGTCCATATTGTAAAGTAACAAGAAATGGCACTGTTGATATGTCAAAAGTAAAGGAATCTTCCTTTAAAGAATGAAGGGCATTTTTTTTGTTTGTTTGTTTGTTTAGGGGTTTTTTTTTGCTGTTTTGTTGTGTTTTTTTCTCATCTCATTGACTTCAATTCTGGTGTTGGTTGTAAGTCTTTATATTGTGACACTAGGTCAGATTCTGTTCAGAAAACTTCTATTGAGTACAGAGTTCTCAGAAAGATGGTGATCAAGTTGAGTGTGCAAAGTTTAAAACAATAAATACAGCCTGAACTCCAGATGGATTTCTTGTATTGTTTATTGTTTCCGATTTTCTTTTGCTGTCCTCTGTGGGGGGTTGGGGGAATGGTAACAGCACAGAGGTGGAATCAGCTACAGTAACATTTAAATATAAACAAATATGAAAAAAAAATAGTTTTCATTAACAATTCCTTGATTTATGGGTTTTTTTTCCTACGGCAACCTCAATTTTTGTCTCCAAATGAGTAAATCTTGTGAACCCAACTTTCTCAAATCCATCTGTCACATCTGTTTGTCTATTGAAAATTACTAGATGCTCTAAGTATGTTTTGCAAGAATACATGTGTGGTTCTCCTTTGTTATTGTTGCTCAATTGGATACATATTACTTGAGAAAAAGTAAGTGGAAAAGCATTGCGTACAGATTTAGTTGTATTACTCTCTGGCTCCAGTTCAAGCCATGTTAAAAATAAGTGTCTTGTTTAAAGTTGCTGTGATAGTGACAACTACTCCATCCTTGACGTGCAGTTGATTTACAACATTACAGGATGCATTTTTATCTGGATGAAATCCTGGCCCTAGTGAAAGCAATGGCAAAACTTGTGTCTGTTTCAATCTGTCCAACATGCCTTGATGAGGGAGGAATGGCACTGCACTGAATTACCTGTATGTACACTAATGTAAATATGATACCTGGCTTGTAGTTTGTTGACCCAGACTGGTTGTAGTTGATGACCTGCTGGTGGGTTTGATTGTGGTTTTTCCTTTCCATCAAATTTATAACTCACAATTCCATGCCTCCACAAATATTGGGAAAGGAGGGCAAAGTGGGAGAAGGAAACGGGGAGAGAAAGTCTGGTAAGGGAGCCTGTTTCTCTTGAGTTGGGACCAGTATTGGAGTTGGTCTCATATTTCAAGGTATCTGCTTAAGAAAAACCTTTGCTTAAACTATGTTGTAAGAGTACTGTCTGAGGTAAAAACCTCTCTGATATGCCTGAAAAGGAGAGAAGAACAGCCCCACCTTAGAAGAAGAACGTGAAGGGAGGTAAACCCAGGACATTTGGATCTTTAGCTTCCACTGTTTCTGACAACATTTCTGCATGGCTCCAACACTCTCGGATCTCACCATTCAGTCAGTGCAAGAGGCTGGGGGGCAGTGAAGATATCAGGTGCAGCCACAGCCTCGTCACCTTTTTTTTTTTTCACCCCAAAAGGATGAGTTTTTCAGAGAAGTTCTGTGTGTTGGTCTTTCTGTAGTTGATTAGGGTCTTCACGAGATCTGCAATTCTCACAGAGATGGTAGGACTAGCCTGCCTGCCTCTGACAGCCCACAGGCTGACAGGAGGGAGAAGCTGATGAAGGAAGTGCCTAAGCTCAGATCTTGCCTATATAGGGAAATTTTCAGCTAGCTAATTAGGGCCTGAGACAGGCAGTGTAATTGGAACAAGGAGGGTGAAAACCTAGCCCAACATTCTCATTTTGTGTTTCCAACTTTCCTATTTAATTCCCGTGGAAAAAGTGGTTTCTGAATTACAGAGCCTCCCTTTTCTAAGAAGCTGGAGTTGTCTATAATTATTTGTGCTGTACGGTTTGCAAATGACTGAATTATTCATGAAAGGTGCTGTATTGACAGCTATGGAAACTTTACTCTTTTGCTGTGCACAAGGTGTGCAGCACTTACTTGTACCGTTTGTTTCAACATCTTTAAAACTCCGACCTAGTGGAGAATTTAAATATCTATAGTTTCACTTAGCTCAGTGAACTACTGATATGTGAAGTATGCCTTAAAATTTACTTCTGTGCTTGAAGCTTTTGATCAGGACTGAAGTACCCATCTGTTTGCTTAGGGTTTATTCAGGTGTGTTCTTATTCCATAACATTTAGCAAAACAATATTTAAAATAAGAAACCCAGTCTTTGCAGGTTGTTACAATGTAAATGGGTTATTTATTAAAATCTCTCCTGTGTGTGCCTTTGTATGCACAAAAAAAGCATTTCTATGGAGTTCCCACCTGAAAAGAAACCACTAAATTATTGGTATTTTTAACTCTCTTTTTTCTTGAAACTGTTTTTTTCAGTTTTAATGTAATGCATTGCTGTATTCTGATCCTTTTAATATGATTTTTGTTTACTTAATCACCAATTCTGCATACAGCCTTTCATGCCCACAGCTGCTGTTAGAGAGACATCTTTATTTACTTCCTCTGGCCCACACACTTTTACCTCATGTGCACACCTGGAACAGTGGAATGGAAGAACCAGCAATACAGAGTTGCTTCAATATTTTCTACTTCAGCTGGAGCCTGACTTGATGCCAGTTCAGTCTGAAGCAAAATCCCATCTTCACCTGAGGCAGTGCCTAAGTGACGGAGAAGAAAACAAATTCTTCTAAGTGGTGTCAATGGTTGTGACATTTTCCAGTTGTTTGAAAGCTAAAAAGGGTAAAATTGTTTTCAGGCTCCCACACACTTATTTTTAAACAAATGTGTGGGGTGGACCCTGGGAGCTCTATGTCGAACTTTTAAGTGGAAGTTCTGTAGCTTGTTCTGGTTCTCTTAATTAAGGTTACATGTAAAAGTTGCTGCTGGTGTTGTGCTCGTGCTGGTGGGCAATTCAGCAAATTCCTTCCCTTGCAGGATTAAAACTCCCTTCAGGAATGTCTGCAAGTTCACGGTCCTCCCACATACAGCCTTCATATAGGTTAGCTGCTCTCTTCCAGTAATAGCTGTATATAGTAAGACTGTGGGGATAGTACTTTTACTTGACTTTTTCCTATTTTTTTCCAAGTGTGATAGTGTCTGAATGTTCGAGAGCGAAAATGATGGCCACAGAAGTTGAGAGCATCAGAAATCTTAAAGAGTGTTGTAACCTTTCTCCTGCACCACAGGAGGTTCTCTGTGGTGTGTCTCTGTTTCTTTGTGACTGACACAATCAGCCACATTAGGCTCTTTTCACTGTCTGTGGAAGGAGAGGTACCTCCAGAGAGCTAATCTTGGTTAGGGCAGATTGAATGAGACTTTAAGGGTGCTCATCACTTTTCAGTGTCTGTAAAAGGACTTAAACTTCTTGTTTATTTATTTAGTTTCTTTCTCTCTGGGAAGGTATCAAAAGAAGGTAGCGATTAACTGCTATGGAAGAACTTCAGCTGTGTTCTGATCCAAGGCTTCCTAATTTAAGAATTTGTTTCTGCTTAAATGAGTATTTAAAGTTATGTTAAAATTGAGCTGATTAAACTTAAACATACTGTATGCCCTCAGTATCTCTGCCTTGAGATCATCTCTGACTCTACCTAAATTTGTATCAAACCTGTGGTTATAGAAAGAAATATACAGTATCACTGCAGTCTTCATGCTCTTAAAACAATTACCTAATTTACTTCTCACATTTCCCATGCCTCTCCTCCTTAATAAGCTCATCCCAAATCCAGTGACACATGCTAGAAGTGACTGTCTGGGGCTGCAGAGCTTTACTAATTTAATAGCTTAATCATTCAGAGCTTTCAATAAGCTGTTCCCTGGCCAGCTCCATTACTTTCTGGATGTTTCTGCACTTTAAAGAGAAAAACATATTCAAGACTCAATTCTATAGTGTAGATTGCAAATAAAAATCCATATGTATATGTGCAACTCAAAGGACAAGTGCCTCAACCCTGAGTCTACCCTTTTTTGCCTGAACTATTTCAACAGTGAGAACAGGATGAAACCTAATTTATTAATTTTTAAAAATTCTAAATTGACTTGCAGTTTGGGGGATTCTTTTCTCGCTTTGGGGATTAGAGATGCCCCTTGAGCTAGGTTTATCTACAGCGATCCCTGAAATGCGTGAGCACATTTGTGACACATCTAGTTTTCATCCTTTGCTGTTTGATAGCCAAACACAGTAAAGTCAGATGTTTTTGCCATTCTTCTAATGTTTTAAAGTTGTTTGACATTTATTGGGCCACCTGCTTATCTCTCCAGCTGGATGTTGCAGAAACTTTAGAAGTTAGCAGTCAAATAAAATTCTCATGTCTTATAAATATTTTCATGCAAAGTTGGATCTTGCAGGGAGCAATCTGAGGAATGAAGTAGTTATTTGCTTTCATCTAACTTGTGGAAGGAGGTAAAAGAAAGCTCTCCTTTACTCTCCCCTCTAATGAAGCAAAGCTCATGTTGGTTCTGATGGCCCCTCTTGGCTCCTTTTGAAATTCCAGCCTTGTATGAGAAAAGGACACAAAAAAGCTCTGTGAGATAATTTAAAGGATTTAGTGCTGTCTTTCAAAGGGGAAGGGTTGGTGGCCTTTTCTAGAGGCAGCAGATGATAAATACAGCTCACAAGCATCCAAAAGAGCTGCAGAGAGTGCAGGGTACAGCTTTCATCACCAGCTGATGCTGGAATAGCAATAGATCCCACGTGTGGCCAAGGCACCGAGTGAGGTTGTTTTAGACGAAGTGATGATTTCAGGGTGTTAATATTACTTTTACTTGTTTCATGGATTTTGCACTACAACTTCACTATCTTTGCATGAATGAAATTGTTCTGACCCCTATGAACCTCTTTTCTCAAAGCACAACAAAAGTCTTATCAGTAACGATAAGTGTTGCTCTTTAGTATTTCTTGGCCACCTTGGTCTCATCTCCATCATGCCAGGTCTTTTCCAAGGTCTCCATTCTGTTAAGACCATGTGGTAAATCCCATTGCTCTTGAGTAATAGGAGGGACAGCACATAGGAGGGAAATACAACTTTGTCTTCCAGACTGCATTTTTCTCCATATTCACTTCTACTACAGCAGATGAATGGCTCTATCAAAACTTGCTCTGAGGGTCCTGAAGACAACAACAGAAATGTATTCCTGAGCCACCTGCAAATTGCATAGTTAGGAAATTGCGCTTCCAAGGGGTGTCAGAGTCCATGCCCCAAGACCAAGTATATATTCAATTGTACAGGAAGGTATGATAACATTTTCAAAGAGCATGTCTCTGAAATGTCATGAACATCAGCAAAGCAATATTTGCAGGATGTTGGCAGTGCATTTATCAGTATGATAAACCTCTCTCTATGTTTTTGTATCCTTAGTCGATTGTACTCTAACTATAAAATCTGACCTGCAACAAATAGGCAAGCAAGATTTCAACCCAAGTGAGAAGATTCAGAAATTTGTTAAAACTGAAAGAAAATTCATCATAACTCTTTTTAAAGAGGTGTTATAAAGTATTAACAACAATATTATATGTTGAAAATTTTGCTTTTCTCTGCAACCTGCAGTATTGAGATCAAGAATTACATAAATTTCTAACCCTATTTTTTCAGGGTTTTTTACTCATCTGTAATGGGAAACTGCTGGGTATTCTACTTTCTTTTCTGGCATCCTTTTGCAGTTTTGTGTCGTTTATAATTCTTTAAGTCTGCATTGTAGTTCACATTCTTTACTGTACAACAGTCACATAAATTAGGAAAGTTTTGTTCATCTCAGCTACATCACCTACAAATGGAGGTTGGAGGTTAAGAGAAACCCAGCAGCACAGCTGATGATACACAGGAAATCTGCAGTGTAAAGAGAATCCAAGAAAGTACCATAAATGTGAAATCCTATTAATTCCTTGGCTCTTCTGTGACAGCTTTTTCACCTGTAAAGTGGTATTAAGTGATTTCATGAGGAATTGCTTGAGGTCAGAGACTTTCTATGCTTATTCAGAGCTGTATCCTACTCTCAGAATAATCCCTTTAATGTGTGTATTCAAAGTTCAGTCAGAACTTATTTTTGATCAACATTTTACCTGTAAGGCAAAGGCCTTACAGGTACTTTAAAGTGACTATCATAATAACATTCACAGCTGTGTATGCCTGTGAAATGAAACGCATCCCTATTATACAGAAAGCATATCTAATTTAATTCAATTTGGATATTCCAGACAATTTTATATAGGAATCCTTCACAATGTTTTTTGGAGTATCCATCTCTATTTCACTCTAAATACAATACGGAGGTGATTACAGATGGCTTGAGAGAAGAACAGCTTTTGGGTTTAGTCTTTGCAATACTGTGTACTACAGGTATGTGAGTGCTTGTGAGATTCTGCCCTATTTCTGAATTTAAGCTAAGTTTCCTTTTTTTTTTATCGTAACTGATAGCCATAATTTAAAATTAACAGGGAATTAAACATTTTATACAAAAGTGAAACCCTTACTTTGGGCAATTCTTCACCTTTCCACCCACTCTGAACATACCTTGCCAAGCCACTGGTGCTTAATACTCCTCAGCTCCTGCAAATGTATGTGTTTCCTTCCAAACAGATTCTGAACGAAAAACTTCTCTTTCTTTGTGCGCACATCCCTTTTTCTGACTTTCCGTACCCTAAATGTTCCCCAGCGTTCTCCAGGATGAGGGCAGCCTTTCTCAGCCAGTTGGGAAAGCACTCAGTAATCAGTTGAGTCAGTTATAATTGCCTATCATTTGTGACTCATTCTCTGGAAAATGGTTGCTTGACAGCCCTAGTTCAAACCTAATGATGAGGATTAACTGCTATAATAAATTCAGAAGTAGAATTTTGAATCTCTAAAAGATTCACATCCTCATTCCTAAAATAGGTAAGAAAGCACCTGTTCCCTTCATCAGCCTGGCCTATGAAAATAAAATCGGTGGCTCAGATATTCCACATACCTCAAATGCAGCATTTAAATATTATCTTCAGTGAATTACCTCAAAGAATTTTTTTTCTTTGCTCTTATACTTCCTCATGCCACTTACATGAAGTAATTGTTGTTTTGAAATGCATTCTTTATTTCCATAGTAAAGTACCCGTTTTCATGCCTTTAATTAAGAAATACAGAGAAAATGTGAGATTTTGTATGATTTTGATGTACTTTTGAACTTCAGACACAAGTTTGTAGTTTGACATATTAAACTATGGTGTCTTACTTGACCATATATTACACAGTTTTCCTCCAGTTTTGCTGGTGCTAAAAGAGCTGAGTTCAATTCTTGAGGCTGGCAAATTAACCACCAGAGACCAAGGTAAAAGGTCCTGTTTACTTGTGTCAAAAATTACTTTTTTTTCATATGACTTCAGAGAGACAAGTTTCAAGTCTAACGTCTATTATTTTTCTGTATTAGAAATTTTAAGCTACCATCAATTATTCTGGTGTAAACCAAATGTAGCATCATTAAATGACTGCGACTGCAGTGTTGCATGTTCAGACCACTGGTTCTGCTAATTGACGTGGCACCAAAGGGAATGAGGACATGACCAAGCAATGCAACTTGTAGGTTCTTAATACCATTTCCATAGCTGAGACCGTAAACCAGCTCCTTAAGGTCATTTCTCATAACTGCCACTCTCTTAATTTTTTTTTTTTTCTATCAGCATGTAAGAATATGACAAATGCTGAATTTTGTTTCACTGTAGGTTCACCTCCATTACTATGCACAGAAACTATTTTACCTTATGCCAGACATATGGAAGTGATCAATGGATGTAAATTGCATGAAGAGAGGTGAAATACAGCTTTTTAGACAAGGAAATGTGTACTTGTTTCTGGTTACAAGACACTGAAATCACACCAAAAAGGACTTTAGGTCTTAAGTTGTCCTTTAAAATAACAACTGGCGAGTGGGTAGAATAGCAATGATTTTTGATAATCACCATGAAAGCACAATATTGTCCTGAGGTGAACCACTCCGGCAGGTCTCATGGACAACAGGGTTTAAGAGGCAATTGCTTACATGTGCAAGGCCAGACTGTGGACGGTGTTCTATGCAGAGGTGAACTGTTCTGGGACCCATTGTGCTCAGCGGTACAAATCAAGTTTCTTCAGACACAGAGTTTACCTGGCAGGGCCAGCTTCAATGTCTACTTTTAATTTTCCTTCCCTGATGTCATGGTGCACGCAGAGTGCAACCTACTCTAAAAATGTGAGGGTTTGAGGGGCTGAGTTACTTTTTTGGGTTCTGAGTGACCACAGGAGGAAAAAGCAACACCTTAAGTCAGCTATGTTTTTCAAATTGATTTTAAAACTACTGTCCCCCAGGGTGGTCTCTAAGTAACCAATACTCATTTTATGACTAAGGCATTCACTGTGCTCCCCAAATTTTCCATTCTAAGGAAATTGGACTTTTTTTTTTTCATTTATATTCTAGTATTGCAGAATAAGAAACTAATCTAGAGTCTGGCAAGGCTTTATTATAAGGCATTGTCATATCTTTCATTCTGAGTTGAAAAATGGACAGATCATTGGGTTTCATAAATGTGTGGAGAAGCTGTCAAAGCTCCTATTTGCATGTGAATGGTCAGCTGAGGTAGGAAGGGAGATATGTAAATAATTCTCTAGCTAGCTCCTGGCAAAGATCGTTGCATTTCAAAGTGCTATGAAAAGCAGCACCATAAAACTTTAACCTACTCACAGGTATGGAAGCTCCCACACCTTAAACAGATCTGCTGTAATAATGACCACTTGGGGAAAAATGAATCTTAAAAAGCAATATCAGGCCTCCAACTACTATACATTTTCTGCTTCTTTTAATATTTCATAAAAGAGAAGCTAAAAAAGCCACTATCGCTCCTCCCCCAAGGAAGAAAAAAAAAAAAAGAAGGGGGGGGAAGCACGAGAACTAAGCAGTAAGCAGATGTAGACCTTCATTGAAAGTCTGGCAGATAAGTGTGATAGAAGTGGAAGAAATGTAAAGGATTTGAGTATTATTCTGTATTATCTCAGTATCTGACCCAGGAGGCACACAAAATAATTACTTTAATCTTCTTTAAACTTCTCAGCATTTCACTGTTCTGTTCTGCTGTTGTACTTCAGCACATGCTCAACTAGGCAGAGCTGGTGAATGTTTTAGTTTAAATGTGTCCTTCAAAATATACAGTTCTTCATGCATCTAAAAAGGTGAAAAAGTGAAAGTAAACAGCAGAAAAATGAGGAACACAGAGTAAAGTAAAAATATTAATAGGCTCCGAGCCAGTACATTTTCTACATATTTTATTGTACCTCATGTCTGCTTAGATAGAATTAGCATGTATATATATGGACAAAGATTTATTAAGCCCTTTATGCCTGAAACAGCTCCAAAACATGTGATTAGGCAGGCACAAGGACTAGAAAATGTTTTCAAAGTTCACGTCCAAAATTGATATGAGTTGTATAGCTTCCCTTTAATCATGAGAGAGCCTAGGCCTGTTGATGTAGTTTACCAGTATAATTTTTCCTGATACGATTTTGTAGTCTCCATCTACTTACCTCAAAATACCATGATGTATTTCTCTCAACCTCTATATTTCAGAAAATAATTTATGTCACCCCTGTAATCATTTACAGCACACACTTTCTTTCTCATGAAGCTTCTATGTGCTCATTTGATCTGGTTACACTGTGCTAAAAAGAACTCAGAAAGTTAAAAGCAATTTCATTCGCTGAATTTATAAAAGAGCAATTATTCAAAGGCTCTAGGATTTGCTCAGTCGCACTAATATTCCTGTAATGAAATGTGATTTGTCTTGGTATTTACCAGATTAATAACAATGAGAAAAAGGACTGATCTTACAAATTCCTACTCACATGAGTTGTCCTATTGATTTCAGTGCACCTGCCACTTAAGTTCCCTTTTGAGAAGTTACACAAGTTACTCTTCACCTACAATATAATCAACCAACAAACACAAGCAATTGGAAGGATCACTTGAAATTTTTGAGCTCTGCCCATTTAATGGAAAGAAATGAAGGAAAAACAGTTAAAAATATTGCTCTACTCTCAAATGAAAGTTTTCATTCAGTAATAATTCCTTTTGATCCTTCTTATCCATGGCTCCACTGTGCTGTGCAAGAGGAGCATTCCCTGCCTGGCTGTGTTTCATTGAATCTTCATGTCCAGTGGGATGCTACATCAATTGAAGTCACTATGAAAGACCCTCACTTAGTCTGGTAGATATTTAAGTATTAATAAAAATGTGATCAGATTTTTTTGAATGCACGTGCAAGTTTAAACTGAGTTTTTGAGCAAAGGAATGTCATATGCAAGCCCTCTCCCATTTTCGCTGTTAACGGTCTTTCCATTAAAACCTGTGCACAAGTTCATCTGTGTGACTATACATACAGAATGTATTGGGCACTTCCACTGATTCAAGCACAGTAACTTTTGATAAGTAATGTTGGAATATGGTTTCCACAATGCAGTTGATCCATCAAAAAAGGGCACAGCATTCTGGAAACTTTTATCCTTTACTGGAGTATTACTTATTCATTGTAGCTATGGCTCCAGGCACTTTGAGTGAAGGTTGCTACTGACTGCTTCTCACATGAGCTCACTGGCGAGAGCCCAGGAGATCTCCCCACAGCAGGATACTCCAGAGCTGTTTTCCTGCCACTCCAAATAGCTGCTAATGCTAGGAACAGAGCAAGGAATCCCTGCTCCTTTTCAAACATCAGTGTGACAAAGTGGGACAGCCGAGTATGGGGCCATGTGCTCCCTCACCCCAGACATCTTGTCAATGGGCTCTCACAGCTCTTTGCAAAACAGCAAGAGGAATCTCAAGTTGCAGCCACTCATATGTAGCCACTTGTGCAGACACTTCTATTACCTTAAAATTTATTGTGGTCTGTGTCACATGTTAAGAAAATGAAGAAAGTCTCAAATGCAGTAGAGGGTGGTGGGCAATAAAATTTTTCACATTTTATGGTAGGCATGCATTTAAAGAAGGAAGTAAAATAAAATAATGTACTCTGTTAAAAGTAGGAGCGGAAACCATTTGTGGCATAGAATCCAGTAGGAAACACATTTATATTATTTCTGGTTATGGTGCAGTTGGCTGTGAAGTCCTTCACTAAGCTGTAAGGGGCATCAATTTAATTAATTGGAGCTGTTACTTTAATTATGTTAGCAATCAGTGAACAACCCACAGAGCAACTCATGAGTAAACAAGTACGTGGTGTCTTGGAACAGAGACGTCCTTACATTTCTCTAGTGCTGGCCAAGGACGAGGTTGAAAGGTAGAAATTGCATTATATATTAACATATATACAATAGATTCATTTATAAAGAAGGCCACAGTGTAAGGAAGGCCCTCAGCATGTTCAGATGATAACTAATGGACATGCAGACATCAGACATCCATACAAAACTGTCACCCCAGTGGCAGGGTACATGGAGTGTAAATGCAACATGAGAAACTCCTTCCTCTTCCTCGGCTTTGCCCTGCTAAGCCCAGAAGCTATCCCACTTAACTTCCCTTGCATAGGGGGTTTTTGGGTAGAGCTAAACTCAGCCTATCTCTCTGTTAGACTAAGCAGAGGATAGAGACTTCTCCAAATCTGAACGCTGAAAATATCCTTAGGTCCATGCATGCATTTACCTACATAACATATACAAATATGAAGCTATTTGCATACCCATACTTGGCCCAGATCCATAGACAGTACAAAATTACACCACGCCCTGCTGCAAGTTATTTTTAGCTGTTCCTCAATGTAAATGTCTAGTTCATAATTAAGTTTCAAAATAATGAATGATGTGTTTTGTGTTTCAGTGGGTACAAACGTTTGCGTTGCATAGTGGATGATTTAAACATGAAAGGTCTTGCATTCCTAAATCTGTTACAGAATGTGGGTGGGAGGTGGATCATTTCTCCTTTGCTCATACCAGGAAACAAAGAATGAATGAATATTTGTCATGATGTTTCATCAAGACAGTGTTAATGTTAATTGAAGATACACGTGCACATTGTGGCGAGAATGACAGCTTGCTTACTGTAAAAATTTCTGGAAACTGGGACATTGGGTTTTAGTATTTGTGAAGGGTGTTAGCAGTGTTGATACTGAAACCACCCAAACATGAGCCTTGTGTCTGGTAATTAGGCCAGATATGGAGATCAAATGCTATTTTAAAAGAAAGCTAGCAGAAAACAATTAAACATAAAAATCCCAAACCAAACAATAACAACAACAAATCTAAACCAAACTAAAACCCCCATGCTTGAAAACTTAGCAGAATTTTCTTCAGCTCTGACCTAAGGGCTGTCAGGAATTATGTCTTCTCTTGTCCTGAAGTTCTTTCCTTAATCATCTGTGGCTGGTCTTCAGTAGTCACTGAATTTGACTGGCTTTTGGTCTGACTGGATAATGCTATTCTTATGTTCCAATTTTGAAGATCAGCCTGGACATTTTGCCATTGGTGTCAAGATTTGTGCTCAGTCCTGGCCCCAGGGACAAGATGATCTCCATGTACACCTGCTAAGGAACAGTTGGAAGCAAACAGGCAAGCATAATAATAAGAAATAAAGGTTTTCTTTAGCAGTGTCCCCATATCTAAAACTGGAATTCGAATGGAATGTTATCCTTACATGCATTTAAAAAAAAAAAGTACAAAACACAGCAAAAACAAAAATCCAAAAGGGAGCTATTTCTAATAAAAACATTACTCATGCTAGTATCATAACCCTGACTTTGCATTTATTGGCATAAACACAAACTTACAAAGCTGTGTGGATGTTTGCCATATGCAAATCCATCCATCCATAAATCAGCATAGAGACTGGAGACTGCACAGCTGAAGTGACTGTAATGGTAAACGAAACCTTTCACCACCAGGTCAAATGCAGTTCAGCATATGTGGTGAATGGAAAAGCACTATCATACAGGAATTGATCTGTGGCGTGTGTGAAACAAGTGACTGACCAGTTCATGCTGTTCACCACCACAACCGGCTCCTCAAGTCAGAGCTGGCAAATAAGTCAGAGCTGCAGTGGCAAAACACTGAAGCAACCTGGCTGATGACTATTCTCTCTAAGTCAGGCATAAACAGACAATTTGCCTTATGGGACTGTCTGGTAGTGTATTACAAGGATTAGACAGGTGTTTTACATCAGAATGAATTGTCAATGAAAAAGGAAATTTCCATTTAATCAAAACTTTCCACCAGGTCTATCCAAATGAAAACATTACTTTGGACTGTGGTCCTGATATAAGGCACATAAAATTATATTCATCTGACACTAACCTCTTTGTGTTCAGGGTAACAGCAAGGTTTATAAGAGCTTTGTGGTTTTTCTGCTTTCTTGCCCATTCTTTCCTACACAGGACATTCAGCTCCCAGTAAAATCTTTGAGAGTATGTCAGAAATCAGCATTAGGTTTCTATGATAGCAAGATAGCAAAAAAACATGTAGTTCAGCCTCAAATCCTGGCTAACAGGTCCAAATCAGGGACTAGTCAGGTTTATCATTTGTATAAGGAGCAGTTCAGTGTCAGAGGATGCCATGTGAGAGAGAACACACTCAGAAGCATTTTCAGGCTTCTTGATTTTGGGACATGATTTGACCATGGCTGGGCTGTGGAATGTATTTTTCCCCCTTGAAGCCTAAGAAAGTTAGACACCCAGACCAGAACAAACATTGATAAGATGAGAAAAAGCAAACATTACACATTGCTGGATTTAATTTTTTTTTCTAAGTTGTCACTCTGTGAAAAGTTTGGCATTTTGACTGTTTGTCTTAATTTGAAAACAGATGTTGGAATATTGTAATTTCCCTTGAGACGAAAAATTCCTTACTTTTCTCAGCTTTACTTATTCCTGCTATGAAATTGTGTTGTCACAAAGAAACAGTGCTTCATAAAGCTCCTTATGTGAGTTGTGAAGCTCCAAACCATCTTGACACATTCAGCTATGTGTTAATGTAAAAACACAGTTCTCAACATTTATTGCAGCTAAAACAGCATTAAAAATTTGTCCTTAATATATTTTAATACATTATTTTAAAAATTAATATTGTTATTGGATATTGGTTGCTTAACAGCATATTTGCTCTACTTTTAAAGAATAAATCTCTTAAGGCATTGGTAAGTTGAGATATGTGTTTGTCTTCGTATTTCAAGGATGTTAATAATGTCAGGAAGATTTGTCTTGTGCCTAAAACTGTAAATGGGTAGATGATCGTCAATTCCAGAATTTACACAAACTTTTTAAGTAGTGTCTGACGATATCGCTGTGCCTCAGCTTCCAATCTGTACAAACTTTTTGAACACATTGTTTTATTTTCAATTGACATTGCATGTTGTTTGAAGACAAGGACTGTGTTTTTGCGCAATGAGATTCTATCTGGACTTTTCCGAACAAGTAGTACAAGTGATAAATAACAGAAATATTTATTTCAAGGCTCAAACAAACATCTGAGCACTAAGAAAAAACAGTTTTAGTCTTTCTTTCTGGTATAAAGAAATAAAAAAAATAAGTTTTAAAAAATCTTTGGACAATTACTTAACAGTATATCCAGCTTACTTTCACAAAGCAAGAAATTTAGTTACTTGAAATTTAGTTATTTTAGTTACCTTAGTTATTTCTCCCTTACATGTTTTCTTCATGTTATGCAGTTCTTTCGATAAAAAGGCTGCAAATTATTCAAGTTTGTTGCATACATTCATTCCAATATGAAAAGACATGTTTGTCTCACATTGCTGGTGAGGAGAAGCAGTTCCCATTTTCATTTTGATTGGTGCTGAAATGCTTTGCTTGTGCATTCTCTTTTTCCTTTTTTTTTTTTTTTAAATTTTTAATCTGTGGTTTCAGGTGTAGTTTGTCATATCAGTCGACTGGAACACTGTAGATTATCAGGGGACTTCCAGGTGTCACACAAGAAGAATGACTGTTTTCCAAAACAAGCTGTGCAGTCCTCTAGGCTCTGGCATAGATGAATATGTGAGTGTTGCTAGGCATAGAAAACAGTTCTGAAAAGGTAATTCCATGTTGATTTTGAATATTAAGGAAACCATCTACTCATTCTGAGGGGTTTAACCTTTCTTCAGGAGGTAAGTCTGCAACAATGGTCCTTATTTACAAAAGGTTTCCTTTATTTTCCACAAGGAATACAAAACCACAATTTCTCCTTTGCCAGAGTTGCTCCTTCCTTGCTGTAAGTATGCATTGCCATTGTTGATTCATTCAAATATAGATTATTACAGTAATAATAAGTGACAAGTTATGTGTTATTTTGAAATAACATACATTATGGTTCACATCATGTCTTCAGAGACCTAAGCAATGTGTTATTTCACATTGACAAATGCTCCAAATTGTTTGCACTTATGAATAAAATATTCTCCACATAACTTGCCTTTCAAGTGTGCATTGTGCAAGACTGTTAGGATGTGGCCTCACCACAGGCATCTTAAACCTCTGTCATGTTCCACCTGGAGTACTGCTCTCCCTTCTTTGACACTTGTTCCAAGCTTTCTGAAAGATATCATTGGGCTTTGATCAGTCTTTTCAACCAGTTGTGCCTGCTTTCCTCTGCCTTGGTCTATATGAGGTTCTGGATGGGATTCAAGTACTTGGTATTGCTCCATGGAGGTGCAATCTGAAGCCTATTAAATTCAGTAAGAGTCTTCCTATTGACTTGGTGCCGTACAAACCAGGCCACAGTCTTTGGTTATAGCTGATGTTACAATACTAGTTCTCTTTCTGAGCTCAGTGCCAAGAGCTTACCTTACCTGCAGAGTCAGGCCAAGGTATGATACTATTTGCTTACCTGGGATTTCTGACAAAATCTTGTAAGTGATACATCAACAGCTATGCAATCTGGAAAGTGGTTTAACACACAGGAATGATGCAGGGGCCAATTTTTGCACAGTCCCTTGCCAGCTAAATGCAGCCCTAGGTTTGGTCCCCTGAAGCTGAGTGTGCGTGACCGCTGAGAATTAAGAATGGTAACGTTAACGAGTGAAGGACCTGGTGTTACACAAACTGCTTTGGGCCTGGAGTGAACTGTGTTGTGTCACTGTGTGACTGCTCAGGGTGCCGCGAGTCTTCTGGGGCAGATAAATGTCCAGCCCAGGCATGCCCAGTGGAGTCTTTTCCATTGGGCTGCTAGTGAATTTGTTCTCACACAAGAAATATCCAGGACTGTGTTTTATAGCAAAATCCAGAAAAAAACGTGAATCAAATTATCAGCACATCTTTTCCAGTTCCAGTGAAATTTACCTCCTACATAACATTTCGAATATAGAAAGTATTTCAAGAGGAAAATCTCACATGGATTAATGTTTATTGGTTGCCAAGGCAATAGTTTGGAGACCTCTCTACCACAAAACAGATAATATTATAAGCAGAAGTAGGTTAGTATAGGGAGAAAATTTATCGACTTTTGGAAAGACAGTTCTCTGAGTGTCTGTTATACCTTTTAGAGATAATATTAATTTTGCTTTGGTCAGTTTTCCATTCATTGACGTACTTTGGTGCTGTTATTTGTATGTCAGGAGAAATTAAATCTCCCCAGGAAGGCTGGATGCCACTGTACAATGCAAAACAAAGTTTCTATGTGGAAAATCTGACAGTCCATTTAACAAGTCGGCCCTAAGGTAGTCTGGGAACTGAGATGCTGTCAAAGAAATGGTTATGCCAAGGTCATACTATGTCTCCTTAGGAGACCTGGGTAAAGGACACAAGCACATCAGTCCTGAACAACTCAAGTTTTAAGTGGACAAAAAGCAAAAAAACCCAAACAAATTAATTGATTTTATTTTGGAGGAGTAAATATACTTTAGCAGATGCTCCTGGGATTGACAACTGGGGAGAAAGAAACTGAAATATAAAGAAGGAAAATAAACTCTGAGAAATTCTGTATTTATTTCTTTTCAGCAAATCATGTCTTTAAATTCTTTTTTGTAATCATAAAAGAGTATCTGTGTATTGAGCTTTCCCAAACCAAACATGGCTGTGGATCCAAGCAAAAGAAGGCATTGAAAACAACATTTACTCTGAATCATTTCAAGCCTAGCAACAGATTATTTCAGGAGTATTTCAGACAGGAATGAGAGTTGAATCTTGCACAGTTCTGTTCCAGAGTACATCTGTACCAGCTCTTCCTCCCTTTTTTATAGTCTCTCTACCACCATCATGATCCAATCCATGTTAAGAGGAAGGTGTAAAGTAACCATGTTTATTTAGAGCTGAGCCTCCCTGACTCCTTGCCAATAATTGCTTGGTTTTGTCTCTGCCATCTTACGTCTACAGTTCTCTTTACAATTCTTCTAAGCAAAGCCAGGACAAAGTGATAATGAATTTTTAGATTCTTTGATTGACTGATTTCAAATTATATTCAGTTTTATCTATATACTTTGATATTTCTAAAGCCACTCTGAACCTCCATATTTCAAAGGTAGCTTGTCAGCAGAAGTGTTGGATGTTTAACACCTTTGAAAGTACTGTCTTTTAAGAGACAAACCACATCAAAATAATATTGTTCATTCATCCTTTAGAAGTTACATGTTCTTCTCATCTCTGCCCCACACTATACATTTTTTAAATCATGTCCATAGTTCATAGATCACTTTTAATCAGATGTCACAGTAGTCTCTGTACTTTCTAACGCATGTATATGTTCTAAAATATATATAAGGTAAGATTAAAATATTGCAAGAACATTATATTACAATGTCTTCTGGATACCAGAGAAAGAGAGAAGCCAAAAAAAAAAAAAGGCCTTAAACCTTTTGCTAGAAATCCAAGCCAAACTTTTCAGACTTGGAAACATATTATCCAATTTCTTTTTCTTACATAGTAGTTTCTTTTACTTACCACTATGGTTTTCACTGACATGAAGAAGTAAGCCATACTAGTTCTCTGGTATTTTTCACTCCACTGGATCAGAGGGCTGCTAAATCTCTCTTGCCATGAGATTCTATTTGCATCTCAGATAAGAATTTTCTGCCTTGTCATATTAATTATTTACTTGAGAGACTTACAGGTGATATCATATCACTATCTTTGTCAGAGAGATCTGACAAAATGCTAACGTTGTCCAATGTTTTCCAAGAATGATACACAAACACCTCCAGAGTCTAAGAGATGACAGCAAACATATTTTGATATTTGTCAGGGAACCTCAGATATGGAATGCTTTCTAACTCAAGAACCGAAGGTTTAACACCATTTATTCAGTACAGAGGTTTGTTAATTGTTAGTGACTGTGGTCACCTACTCCTCAATTGTATTTATGTCATACCAGCAGGTGTTTGTTTTCTCCTGCTGCTGCTGCCTCAGATGAATTTGACACACTTTTCATTAGGATGTGGAGAACTATTTCTATTCCCATTGTAGATTTGGGTGGAGGCCACATTTGGTCAATCAGGAGATGGGTCCAGCGGCACCAGGCATCTGCTGAAGTTAAAAATACTTGCACTGTGTAGCCCAAATGTCCCCTCTTTCATCATGCTGCCTTTCATGGAGGAGCTTCCCAGCATGGATGTCTGTTATGGATTTGTGACTATTAGCTTTTTTCTGGACAAATGAGATGGGTATGAATGTCACAGGGATTCTAGACAGGGCTGCCAGAAGAAACCTTCATATTATAGTGGCCTGGCAAAGGAGTTTGATACAGGATCCACTCAAGCCACTGTTAAGAGCCTACATGTGCAAGGAGCATCCTATTTTCTTGCATGAGCAGTAGAAAGTTACCCTACATGTTAGTCTGTCATGCTTGGTAGGAAATATATATGGGTATGTTACAATATTCTCTGCGATCAGAAAACTAAAAAAAAAAAAAAGTGGCATTATGCCAGTTGCATTTGGTGCATCTACAAAACATACCCAAAGATCAACTGTGAGCTCATTAAGATGGCTGATGTAGCTGTCATACAAAACATGTTTTTGCTTACGAGAGTAAGAAACTCTCTCTACTGTGAGAGTGAGTACTCTCTACTCACTCAGCTGTGGAGAAAATATTCTATCTCCAAACAGGCATACTAGCCTAGAGTTTGAGAAATTATCCCAGTTTTCCTGTACCTGTTGGTGGTGTCTGATGAAGTGAGTGCTGACTAATGGTCAGGACATATGGACTGACATTGATAATCCCATTCCTATGGGGCATGAGGCAAGAAGCAGAACACGAAACTTGTGATGTGTAGTAAGAGATGTAGGCCTAAAATATTACTGTGGATGTGAATATAGTTTCTGTAAATAGGTCTTGAAATAAAATTATTTTTAAAAGGTAGAAGTAGATAGTGTAGACCTTGGGAATATGGCCCTGTGCTTTAAAAATCCATAACAAACTGAATCCAGACACAGATTCTCTATTATCTGCAGCAGGTACTAAAGGAGTGTATGTGCTTGACAATGTTACTTTTCTGCTGAGATTAAAGCAGCAGTCTCTCAGAAGTGGAGTGCAAAGCTTCAGACCAGTTTTCAGCAAGAGAAGCCGAGTCTCAAACATGATTTGTATCTTCAAAGACAAATTAAAAGTCTTCATGTTTCAACTGTTAAATGGAGCTAGCACTATCAAACTGCATCTGAAGGCTGATGGGTGGAAAGTGTTGATATTATTAATGATGAATGATAACCATGGACATTTTGGAGGGTTCATCTTCAGGAACTTAGTACAGGAACTTAGTACTGATTTTGAGGCAATTGTACTGGTATTAGACTCTGCTTACCGCATAGTTCTGTGGTTTGGGGGAGCATTAAGTTACAGAAAGATGAGAACATTGTGAAACAAAACAATTGTCAATATCTGAAAAGTAAACCTCTTTACCACATTTGATAAAGTGTCTGTGACCCAAATGCGGATCAGATCACATTAAAAAATGGACATGTTTATTACTGTGGAGTTAAACTGAATTCCTGAAAAGTTATATATCTCTTTACCAGGACCAAGTTTGGCATTGTAATTTTACTTCTAAAAATAAGGGTACCTTGCACAGCAGTTCTTGGCTACTCATTCACATGAACACATATCTTTTCTTAAATGCATTGATTTTTAGCAGTAGCAGTTTATTGTTCTTAAAGTCTGAAGATATAAATAAAGTAAGATCTTGAGAAGAAAGAGCATATTTTTTATTAAAATTGAAAGAATTGGAAAATGTAGTCAAGGCTTTAACTATGCACGCACACAGTCCTTCAAATCTACAATAAGGAATAAGGATTCTTAAGAAAGAAAAGTGTGAAGTTATTGTTTTATTGATTTTACAATTTTGTACATTTTAGAGCATTACTAGAACCTCTGGCTTGTGTTGAAGACAGTGAAAAGGGCACCTTGGCATCTCTGTACCTTGCCTTGGATTTCTGTTTTGAATTCATGTCAGTCTCTACTGAAAGTAAAAATTTAAAAAAAACTTGAGTATAAACCAAAATAATCAGGTATGAACTTCAACAATGTGAACTTCTTATACTAAGTGTAAGAGCCTGTTTAAAGGGATTTCTGTTCATTATTCTTTATAATTCAGTGTGATATTGTATTCCATCACCAGCAGCTTAATTTATTTCTTTCACCATCTGGTCTTTCTTTTTTTTTTTTTTTTCATTCTCCAATGCCAAAAATTCAATAGTACTCAATGAGCAAAATTAAACTATTCTGTATTTCAACTAAACTGATTTTATGCTGTTGTTATTCAGAATATATTGGCCTATTTCTTACACTGGTTTTGTTTAGCTAACCAACGCTTTTGTTTTCTAAACCTGTAAAATGTGAAACAGTAAATACTCTGGGAGCTATTAGTGCCAGCACTTTTGTAGCCGTTACTTTAAGAGGCAAATATCACGCCAGTTGTTTTTTTAATTATAGGCAGTAGCTAAAGTCTAGTAAATGTGACTGTCCTTGCCACAGCTCTGTGCAGCTCATCCCGTGTACAGAGCAGGCTGAGCCACTTGCAGAAACACAGATCAGGAGTCAAAGCACTTTCCATGGCAAGCCATATTAATCTAGAGATATCTTGAAATGTCCTTGGGTGTTCCCTGAACAACCAAAATAATGATGTAAGTTTTGTGAGCTCCTAGAACTACAACTGTGCTCTCATTAACACCTTCTGTTCCTGTGGAGATACAAATATACATGAGTCTTCAGAATACAAGTTTTCAGATCAGAGCACTTTGCTCAATACAGAACCAAATGAAAACTAAAATCAGGAATATAGAACTTTTCTTGGAAGTATGAAACAGTAGTGGTGAGGACCACATGTGCTTCTTCGTCAAGGTGATGTCCACCTATCTGTGATGGGCTTGAATAGGGGGCTTTTTGCCACATATTGTGAAGAAATGATGGTAAATGAAAATGTTGAGAAAATTTGCACCAGGGCTTCCAAACTGTGATCACTCTTCTGGTCTAAACTGGAGTATGTTGGGTGTAGGCAATTTACTCATTGAAGTTCCATGTCCCACAAAGTTTTTAGGCTGGGTTGGACATTAAAGACTATATATCCTATAATTTTAATCTTGTTGCTTCTTTTACATAACATGTGTCATTAAATTTCACATCATGGTGTGATTAAGTTGGTGCTTTTAGCTGGCCTAGTTCTAAATGGAGTATATGATCAGCCAAAAAAAAAAAAAACAACATGGCAAAACTCTCATAGTTTTTCCCAGATTAGACTCATGCTCTTTTGTATAAGAAGTAGAGGATAATAAAATGTATTTTATTAGGGAAAATAGAACTAGCTGTACAGAATTCCTTTCCACATGCACTTATAATTTAATACAATTCTTTCTTTCTACTAAATACTATTACTGTAACGCCAGGAATTATGTTGGATTTCAGGTTCATATCCCAACTGTACAATTCAGGATATGCTTCAGACCTGTTTATTCAAATAATTTTATTCAGACTGTGGCTAAAATAAACAGAGAAGCAATTTAAAGAAACTTGACGCAGGTTATACTGAAAGCCTAGTAGACATAATGATTAATATTTCCAGGAAGGCTGATGATTAGACAAAATAATGATATAGAGAAGAGCTTTCAGAAAAAAAAAAAAAAAAAAGATGGAAAAGCACTCTTACTGAAAATTATTGGTAACCTAAACCACCTGAAAAAATACAATGTTTGCAATAGAAGCCCTTAAAGTTGAAACAGAAGTGAAAATAATACAATTATTAAATTAAGGATAATTGAGAGATAAAATAATGTGATTGATAAGTACCTGTTGTTTTCCCTCACTGATTTCAAACAGAGCACAAAATACATTTAGGATTTATCAAACGGATGCGAAGAAAGACAAAGAACTAGTAGGAAAAATATATCATGGCTTTACCCAGTCATCATTATAAGATGTAGCTCTTTGTCAGCTACCGATTTATCAGCGCTGAGAGTGCCTGCCTGCTGCACCTAACAACATCCTCATGCCAACAGTGCTGTTTGCTCTTGAAGTCTCATTTATCTTCCTACACAGGTCGTTAAAGTTCGAACCTGCTTGCTTGAAGTTGTGTCTAGGGTTGCCACTTTCTCTGTATCCACCCCCACAGTGTTCTTGTGCTCCTGAGATCTCTTTATTTCAGCAGCAGCAGCAAAAGTACTGGAGTTTTCACTGACAGAAAACCAAGGAAATTTTTTTTTTTTGTTTTGTCTCAGTTTCTAGTTCTAACTGATTGCAGAAAAAAAGATCAGTTTTCTCTGAACTACAAGATCTCTCACTTTTAGTGGGACTAAGTGGGATAAGTCCTAGAGTTTCTACTCTCAGCTGCATAACACATAGCACACATACACTACCATTATCTTGCATATTTTTCCTTGTTTTGCTACCTCACATATTCTGTTTTAGGTGCTTATGTGCCCTGACAGAAAACTCTAATTCATCATCATACTTGTGCCTTCCTACTTCAGGAAAGATGTTTACCGTGTAGACTGCTGTAGAAGTGGTGGGACATAAATATATATGCTTTGGGCAGGGGTTGGATATTAAACTAGATGACCTTCAGAAGCCCCTTCCAACCTAAATTACTCTGATTCTGTAATAACTGACACACCTGCCCACTGCCACCATCTATAAGAGTAAAGGCAAAGACTTAGGATCATATAGGTATCTCTGATACTCAGTCGCCCATGAAGTTACTTATATTCTGCTTTCAAAAGCTAATGCAATTTTCACACAGGCATTCCAATATATACACACACATACACATATACAGATATATGTGTGTGTATATATATATATGTGTTTATGTCCCACCACTTCTACAGCAGTTGAGTAAATCAGGTCGTTTGGGGCTCTGTCCAGGCAACTTCTAGTATCTTCAAGGAAAATATACAGTCTCTCTAGGCCTCTGTGCCAGTGATTGACCACCTTCATGCTGAAGAAGTTTGATCTGATTTCTAATCAAAATTCGTTGTATTGCTTTTTGTTGTGGGACTGGGCACTTCAGGGAGAGTCTGTGTCAGCCTTTTCTGTAGCCTCTCATTCAGTAGTTCAAGTCAGCAATAAGATGTCATTGTGTGTATGCTATTGTGGGTATTGTGCCAGTGTGTGTATTTAGGGATCAGTACTGCAATATACTCTAGCAGAAAATAATTGTAAAGATTACAGGGGATCAGCTAGTACAGAAAGTGCCAGCCCAATTTCTGACTGGAAAAGGATAATTACACATGTTGTGTACTGATATACTGACTCCTGGATGACATACAAGCTAAATTCCTTGACTTAATAGCAGACAGCATTTAATTTTTATATAATTCTGTATTATTATTACTTTTAATAAAAATGTAACTGGATTCCTTGTAAAACTTGATGTATTTGAACATTTTCCTTGTTCTCTTTTGTTCTGATACCACACAGTGTGTATTTTGACTCCATGCTTTTTCTGTTAGTATTGTGCTACTAGAATTGTTTGGCATGACTGTTCCAAATGACTATCTATATTCCTCCTCTGGTTCACATATACTGTATATATGAGATCTGATTATTCTGGCACTGCTGGGACTGCATCTGGCTTCTGGGTAACATCACCTCTTCCTCCACACAAATTGGATGGAGTGAAACCAACATTCCCTCAGTTCCTTCATTCTGTCATAACTCATTTTGACTTCTCTGCATACAGTATGACTTTTCATACCAGTACTGGAATAGCAGGGTGGACAGTAATGTTATTGTAGCTAGCATGTCTGGTATGGAAGGAGCTTCATTCTTACAGTTTTCTCTTTTATTGCACTGCTTAGTTAGGTAAAATGAAAATAAATCTGATTAATAATAGAGACAGGTTTGTTTCTCATTCTGGCTCAGAGTTGTGGAGATGCTGAAGGAAGACAGCTGGTGTAGACAGACACTCCACTAAGTCAAGAAATTGAGGAAGAACATCTGTAGGATATATAAGAATATTTGATTTCAACAAGGCAGGCATAGCAGTGTCATCTACTCTTCTTAGCCAAATGACTTAAGAATAATTCAAAAGCATTACTATATGTTGTGCCCTTTGGAACTGTATGTAGGAGTAATTCAGAGGAATCTGAACAGTCAAACTGAGTGCTCTGCTCTCCTCCACATGAGTGCATTCTAATTTCAGGTTACTGGAATAGACAAAAATGCATAGCAAAATCTACCTTCTGTGGGGCATATCTTTAAGTGTGGTAAAGAGGAGCTCAGGTGTGCCTTATTAGAGCTTTAAAAATATTACATACTCAAAGCATTCCAAGGTTTCTTGGCTTTATAAGACCACAGTTGGCACACATCATGTAGAGTCCGGCTTTATTTCCTCCTGCCTTCATTTAATATTTTATTTTCAGGAACGCATCTAAAAATGCTTGTCTTTCCTGGAACCATAGTACTATATTTTTTTTTTTTTTGTAAAAGAACTTTTACTCTCTAGCAATTTGCTCTCTTATACCACATATTCATTGAAGTTTCCTTTTTAGTGGGTAAAAGGATCACTTTAAGATCTGTGGAGATTCCTCGTTTCTCCTAACTATGATCTCAGCCCATGCCATATTCATTTGCCCAACAAAAAGTCACAGATTTTGGTATTTATCAGGTCATCTACTTCACCTTTTTCATCACACCCCTAGAACTTACTTCCCTGTGGTGAAATCAAACATCACTACTTTATTTTTTTAAAAAATTCATTTACGAGAACAAGACTTTCTGAGAGCTTCTCCAGACTGTTGATACAAGTTAAGTTGATGCAATACTGATGAAGTGCAGCTTGTTTATGTCTGTCCTAGACAAGGCTGGAGCTGTAAGGGCTTTTGAGAAGCAGCTGTCTCAACATTTTTTTGGGGAACTATATGGGAATCAATCGTCTTTTTGCCCAGCAGTGTACCTTATCAGATGCTGCATGATTTTTAGCAGCCTGTTGTCCACTGTGGGGTCAGCATGCATCACCAGAACTACCATCTATGGAAAATGGCAGTAGAAACATTTATTAACCTTGAATAAATCTGTTCCTTCAAGATGTCTCTCTCTAACTGTTGCTATGAGCCATGCTTCCACTGCTACAGAATCTATCTGTAGTTTGAACTGTCAAAGGAATTTCAGACTGGTTGAGCCTGCTCTTCCCTGTATACCTTTGTGTGTGGGAGTTGGGAGAGGGTGAGATCATCCAGTGCACTGCAGAGCCCCAACAAAGACTCCTGGGTTACGGGGTCTGAACACACATTTGTGGGTCTAACACACACACCGGAGTGAAACTGCCAGAAATGGTCTCTTCTCAGCTGTTCTTTTGCTAAGTAATTCTTCTCTTGCTATCTCTAAGGTAACTGGAATCCTTGTGCTTTTTATCTTTCAGAACATCAAATGTATCCGATAATAGTTAAGTCAGAACAATAGGAGATGAGATGCTGTGTCAGCATGTGGGCTGCAAATGGAACAAAAGAATTTTCTTAAATTCAGTATGTTCTGAAAATACAAAGTTAGTGGCAATGTTCACCCATGCGGTAGTAACAGGCCATAAAAGGAAGAGGAGTTGCTTTTAACACTGCAGTTCTTTTGTCTTTCTATATCAACATTCCCTTGTTTCTTAAATAGCCACAACGTACTACACTCTGAACTCAGTAAGTGCTTTCACTGTTTCTTCCAGGCTATTCTTCTGCAAAATAGACTATGAAACCATGTTTGTTAAATCTCAATGTGCTCTTTGTGGCAGTGGTGCACATGCTGTCCAGCAGCTAGAGTGAGATTTGGGGAATACTGAAATCAAAAGGACCCAAATTTGTTCAGTGTGTTGAAATTGTTGCTTAATCACCATTAAGGTGATTGTTACCTATACCCCTTTTATCTGATGTTTACCACATTGTCTCAGGATATTTTTTCATAGAGGCCTTTAATGTGGGAATATAATAAAGGCAAACAGCATCAACAACAATATGTGTTGTGTTCTTTCTACCTGAAGACTAAATTTAGATGAAAGAAATGGAGGACTATTTTGTAGAAAATATCAATCCAAAGGAACTATTGCCTTTCATGTTTGTAAGATTTATGAATGCTGTTACTTAAAAAGAGACAGTGACTGTTGAGAATAAGTGAGAGAAGAAATGAAAACATGATAAGTAGATTCACATCTGCACAGCTATGTTGCATTTACTTATGCTCAAAATGTCATCTGAACTCCTGTATCTGATATGTCTGACATGCATACACTACAATACATTCGACATTTCAGTCCTCCCTCTTTCAAGGAGAGCTATGCATCCTCATTTGCCCAGTAATGCAGAAGCAGTATGACCCATGTATCCCCCAGCTGCTCAACAAGGACCGGTATGTGCCATATCTCCTGTTGCCCATTTGCTTGCATTCTACTATTGCTTACAGTAAGGGAATTCTTACCTTCAGTAATATCTCAGGAAAAAAATCAGCTTTAAGAGAGATTAATAAGTTTTGTTTGTTTGTTTGGGTTTGTTTTTGTTTGGGTTTTTTTTGGTTTTTGTTTGTTTGTTTGTTTGTGTTTTTTACTAACAGGAGAAACATACATGTAATACCCTGTTATTCGTTTTACAGGTGGGTCCTAATTTACGAAAGCTAAATCTGTACATTGAATTCATAGGGGGAAAACATTATGATTGGAAAGGTCTAATTCAACCTCCTGTTCAAAGCAAGACTATATTCAGAATTAGATCAGAGTTTTTGTGTCTGATTCTATGAAGTTTTGGCAGTATCCAAGGATGAAGATTCTGTAACCTCTCTGATTATTGTTCCAGTTAAGAGTTTTCTCTTTATATCCTCTTCAATATTTCCCGAACTCACTCATGTATGTTACCTCTTGTTCTTTCACTGTGCCCAATAGGTAATCAAAGACAACAATAAGATCACTCCTTAGCTGTCTCTTTTTTTTTTTTTTCCACAGACATTACTCACTCAGGCACAGTAAGTTCCAAACTTGTGGTGCTGTATCAGCATGAAATGACACTCACCATTTTTCCTCCCAGTTCAGGTCAGCACAACTTCAGGATTTTTTGTTTCACATCATGGAGATACTCCACGGTTAGGTTAGGATAAAGAAGGTTTAAAACATTTATTTCCATTTTAAAACATTTCTGCACTGCCCACATAAGTGACAATGAGACTTGGGCCCTATTGTTTATTAGACTGTGGTCAGATATTTGTGTGAAAGGTAATGCACAGTGTAATTATTATTATTAACTGTGAAAATATTAATGTTTACTAAACTGGTGTCTAATACACCCAGACCATAAATTATGCTTAGTTTCTCTCACACAAAATTCTCATCTTCATATTTACACTCCACAGGTAGTGGTCGTGCAGATAAACATTTCAATGAATCAGTCTCTGGAGGGGAAGGATTGGACACAATTAGAGTATTAACTTTAGATAGTAATTGCTTGCATAGTTAAATATTGGTTTATTTAAATATAGCCACCAAATTATAATAGGCTCTAATGCATGGGAATGAATTGTACTCTTGTTATGTTCAGTGAATACTTAGCTATATCCTTTATATAAACATCCTACTCAGAGTAATCCAGTAAGGACATAAGGTGGAGTCTGTTTATTTTAAGAGGTAAACCACCCAGGATTATACAGGAATTAGGATGTGCAGGTAGATATGGAGGTTTCCGATGTGAGGAAACTACAGGTTGTCCATTTCACCCTGCTTTTACTCCACAGCAAAATGTGGAGTGTGTTCAATTAATTATTAAACAATCTATATTCCTGACTTGCAGAACTATTTTTGTGTGTATAATCTAAACCAGGATTTAAATTCTGTTGAATTCAGCAGAAATCTCTGTTTGGTAATTTTAAGACTAGAAAAAACTATACACTTTGTCATCGTAAATGCCTTATTATTTGAAAACTAATTAACTGTACCTGGTATTTCCTGTGATAAATCAATGGTTTTAGTTTCTCGAAATGTGTAACTCTCTGGAATGGAAGTTTGCATGATGACTGCTTCTCACTATTTGGAATTTTTTGGCCAATGCATTCCCTTCTGGATGTTAATCTGTAACATAGCGCCCGGACTGCCACTGAGTCTGAACTCCAGAGAGGAGGCCTCACTCTCCTCACACAACTGGAGGATTCCGTAGCCTATTTCATATGTAGAAGTACACCTTGCAACCTTTAATTATTTTTTTTCCTGTTGTTTCTAAGGCATTGCTGCCTTTCTTGTGCCTTTCTTGATGAGCAGAATGGGCTGGGTAAAGCAGCGAGGTGAGATCTCTGTGTAACACCCCTAATTCATTTAGTGCAGGATCTACTCTGTGTGATGAGTGAGGCAGGGGACAAAATGGTTAGGGTAATTGACTCCTCCATTATGCTCAAAGATCAGGGCTTGTTGAGTCAAATCAAATGGCTATTATTTTAGGGTACTTTTTGTTTACTTTGTTCATATGCTTGCATAAATTAGAAGTCATAACAGACTATTTTCTGTTGAATCATATTTCTGATTTTTACCATAGTATACATGAAAAGCAATTTAATAATTCTCTCCTCCAGACCAGCATTTGAAGGCTATGTAGTCATTAGGGCAAATACTGAAATCGCAAATAGAAGGAGAAATTTGATGTTTCATCCATTCTGCACACTAAACAAAGTAAGGATAACATACAAAAATACGCATATTAATCTAAGTCATGATAATTAATGAACGCTTCTGGTTAAAGTACTGCAATCCAGCTTAATGTTGTTTTGCAGAATAAAATGGGATTTGATTAATTTATGTTCTTAAATATAGGCAGGCTTGATCTCTTTGTGGAGATCCTCAGGGGGACCTGGCAACTTCCACTGACCTACATAACACTTATTTTAGGCAAACTGCTTCATGACATAACTAAAACTTGGGCCCAGATCAGGTGTCCACATTTGGTGTAGTGCATATCATTCGTTGTTTTAGTAGTATTCTGAAACAGAGTTCTGACATAGCATGGGGGACAGTGGGACATGCATAGAACTTTCATGAACCAACACCAAATCCTACTTCCTAAATGCCCCTCTCAACTCAGATGAGTTACACTAAGGCAAAATAGAAAACTCCTAATGCTTATATTTTCCCTACAGAGAACATTGCAAAGTGTGTCGGCTTGAACATTTAATCACAAAATAAGAAATGCATTTGGAGCACTGTGCATAAGTGTTACCTAGTGACATCCATAGGGACCCTGTATTTTAGCTTAAAGTACATAACTTTTTAAAAAATGTTTCTGAGGTTATAAGGGTAAATGTTTTGGAGGAAGTTCCTGAAAACATAGGTCCTGTAGGAATCATACCCTTAATCCATTGGCTTGATTCAGTTTTCAGCACAATTAGTAAAATCCCACTGCCTTTGCTTGGCTTTGGATTAGACCTCAAGGGTCACGAACTGCTTGAACTAAGCAGTGGAGCAGCTGCGAGCTTCCTTAGCTTGTGGACCTTTCTACCAAATTCCTGTTCAGACTTGTTAGCATCTGAGTCTCAGGAGTGGTTTCTGGAATATACATTTGCAGAAAACAACAAACGTGTAAATTATTCTCTTAAATCTCAAAGTTTTACTTCTAAAAAGGGCAACAGTAACTTTCCTCTTAAGGAACTCCGTACTGTGTTCGTATATAGCGCCAAGCTTGGAGACCTCCTCTTTTGTGGGGTGTTTATGCACTCCTTATGCAGCTGTCGTACAATAGTTTAATTAAGTAATATTCCACTTAAACTGCAGTCAGCCACTATGGTCAGGGTACTTTTCCTCTGCCCACCGTGGAGAGTTGGCTGTTCTAATTTCATTTGTTCAAATTAATGTGTTAACTCCCTCTGAGGAGGTAAATAGTGTGTCACAGCTTGAGGCAGGACCTCTGCACACGAATCCTTTTAGTTCATAGCAGGATTCAGGCATGCAAATGTTGACATTTTGAAATTGTTTCTCCAGAAGGTCAAATTAGTATTAGTGGCTACAAAAAGAAAACACATCTACCCTGATGCCTTTCATAATTAGACAAGCTAGAAATAAACCCAAGTGTTTGCCATTATACTAGAAACCATGTCAGCTGCTTCTGGAATTACATTTGTTTATGGAAAAAATAAAGCAAAAGACTTTATTTTGCCTATTTATTTGACATTGCAGAAAACAAAAATGGTTGAAATAGCTTTCAAAACCTTTTCAAAAAGTAGTGTATTTGTTGTATAGTGATTAGTAATGCTCCATGGAGGCTGTGGATTCACTATTTTTGAGACTGTGAGATATCGGTCCTTGAAGGTTTTCCAATATGTATGTGTCAATAGGAAACCTCTTCATCATCAGGGCAAGGAGTCATTTCCCCAGCTATCTTAGAATAGCAACAGAATGTCATGATGCTGCTTTGTAATGTCTTTCTTGGTTATTGCTTAGTTTTTAAAGATTATAAATATGTAGGAAGTTTATTGTGAAGTTAGTTGATTCCAGATCTAATGAAAGTCTTGCTAGACAATAAGGAGTTTTAGAGACATGCTAAGTGCATTTCACTTAAAGAGTTTAAGTTATATCCACATCTGCTGTAAATTAATTTGGGTTTACTAAAAGCAATAGAGCAATAGTTATACCAGTTTCTAGTCAGCTGAAATCTGTCTTTAGAAATTATTTGGAACCACCCAATGTTGCTTTAATTTGGAAACACTGAATCAGTGTCCTGTTCAATTTTAGAGGAATTGTAACTTTATTTTTTTTATGTTTTTTCCCCAAATCTCTGGAGTATACCATTAACCACAATGTGTTAGTATATGACCATCGAGGTAAAATGTGAGTTCTCCTTTAACTTTTAGTGAGGATTTTGTGTGAATGTTCCTCATCTGTCAACAGTGACTCATGGTGCCTTGGATCAATGTGGGCATTTGGAAGCCTGTGCAGCAGTTGACATACATATACACTTGAATATTGCACCCAAAGGAGCATTCTTTTGGAGGGAAATTAGTAGAGTAACTAGCGGACCTGCTGAGAATGAAAAATATCATTGGGTCTGGAAGTGTAACTGGAAAGTGCTCTGCCTTTTCCCCCAAAACATTCCAATTTTTAATGTGCCCTTTACATAAACCAAATTTACACTGAGGCTACACAAGAAAGAAATGTGAAAGAAGTGTGTAAGAAATTTATTAAACTCATTGTGAAGGCATGGCAGTTTGGTGCCAATGGATAATGTTTTCTAAATTCAGGTGAAAAATGGCCCAGTTTTAAAGCACACAAAGTGCAAAGAGATGTAGAATGTGAAAAAATGAACTGTTAAAATTTTCAGTACATTTTGCAGAAATTGTTACATTTTTGTAACAATTTTCTCATTTTACATAATACAGAGCAGAAGGCAAACCCTGCTTTCCATTTCAGTGTACCTGGGCCATTTCACTAATATCTTCAGTCTGCAGGTCAGTCTCTAAAGGCTTCTGTTCTGACAGGGACACAAAATAAATGATATGAATGTGATTGCTGATTTCTGTCTTGGTAGTAAAAGTGCAGTTTTTGTGACGAGCGAAAAGTGATACAATGATTCTCATTTATATTCCACTGAGCTTCAGAAACATAAAACTTCTATTATTTTTCTTTCCTGATGCTAACTCTGAGGATAATGGTGCTATTGTGTTGATGCAAGAAGGAGCTACTATTTATTTAGATTGACAAGACACCTAGAATCAGTGGTGTGGACTAGATCTTCTTTGTGCTAGTTCAAAGCGAGAGGAAAAGAATAAAAAAAAAACCAAACCTGGAAACAGCAGAATTTTTAGCACAGTAGGCAGCTACACCAGCTTTTCTCCCCTCCAAGTTAATTTAATTGAACAAAATATTGCTTATTTTTGTTGCTTTTGGAACAGGTGTTTGGGGTTTTTGTTTGTTTGGTTTTTGTTTTGTTTTATTTTGGAGTTTTTGTTTGTTTTTTTTTTTTTTTTGAGTTGTGATTTGTGTGCATGTCACCCCTTCTTACTGACATTTGCTGCAGGAGGTACGAGGAGATGTGGGTGAACATGCTGCAGCTGGGCCATGTCAGCTAAGAGCAGCCACCAGGAACCTGCTACAAGCCAGTTCAGGTGGGACTGGCTGAGTGTTCTTGGAGTCAAAACATCCTAAAGTTACTTTCAGTTATCTTTGAATCCCCTTCTGAGGCTGCTCTAAATAGAGGCTGATGTACCAGGTGATTTGCTGTTCAAACAAATCCAACTATATTTACATTGACATGTCTTTAAGCAAATGAACTCTTGCTCTAGTGTCAAGGACCATGAAGTTGTATCCAAACCTCCTCATGCATTAAGCCCATCCAGACAGGAGGTGCTACCTGAGTCCTGTTGATAATCCAGTCACGTTCCCTCCTCCAGCTCTACTGGAAATTACTGATGGATCTTTCTGAGGTTCACTTAAAAGATGAAATATGGACAAGTTATTTCAAAACAAAAGGCATTCAGAGGGAATTAGAGGTTGACATGCTGTTTCAGAAGCTGGGTTCAATCAGCGTGAAATGATGCTGTTTGCAAATACTTCCACTCACCCAGGGAGGCCCCAAAGGCTGTGAGGAGAGGAGATGGAGTGGGGAGGAGGATGGGTGAGGGAGGTACCATGGGCAGCCACATGGTACAGGCCAGCTGAGAAGGGAGCTGGAGCACAGGCCAGCTGAGAAGGGAGCTGGAGCAGTCATTCTGCTGAATTAGATTTCTAGTCTTGCATCTTCACTTTCCTTGTCAAGACAGGTCATGGCTGTACTTTTATCCACAAGTGACTAGAAGGGAAATATGCTGTCTCCAACCACAGCCAAAGCAAATACATAACATAGGGTTTCTGTAACAGGGATTCTCCGTTGTAGAAGATAACAGGGTTAGGTCAGCCAGAGAGTGATAGTTCCGCAGAACACTTGCTAAGTCTCCTGCAATTTGATTTTCAGGAACTTAGTGAGCTAGAGACTGTGTCTCTAAATTTAATAGCCTCTTAAGGATTTCTTTTTCTTGTTTTATCACTTTGCCCCTTGAAACTATAAAAAAATTTACCATTTACAGCATCCCGTGTCAGGAATTTCTATAGCTTTAACTGCGTGTTGTGTGAACTGGATTAAGACTTTTTTGGGAGATTTTAAAACTATTAAAGCTCTTCACATGGTAATTTTTTGGTGTTGTCAGAATTACAGTTCAAGTTTGCTTCTATGTCATAAAATTTTAGTTAGAAATGCACTCCTCCCAGCCCCTTTATAGTATGCCCGTAATCCAAAAAATGAATGTAAAAATTGTATGTAATGCTTATTTTCCATTTTGAATGTAGCAATTAATTAGAAATTCCTTGTTCCTTATTTGAATTTGTAATAATTAAAAAATCAGTGAAACTAGATCTAGTTTGGTTTGTGTAACTTGAAGGAAATTTAAAACTTTGATTGATAGAGCACTATTAAGCATGAGAAAATTCATTTTGAGTTGAGAAATAGTATTGTTGGTTTTACTACTGTTTGATTAATAATTATGTTTATGACATTTGGATGGAAGGGAAAAACTAGAAGTTCCTTTTTGATGCACAGAAGTTTGTAGGTGCAACTGGAAGCATTTTATAAATAATGTTTATAATTTGAAGTAGTGTTTATTCTAATGGATACTAAATATATTCCAGACACTGCAGAACCACAGCATTTAGAATCTTTTCCATAGTATAACTGCATTGATTTTTGTTAGGGCAAGTTAAGAGCAAAACTGGGCATCATCACTCTACTTTGGCCCAGAAGTCCGTGCAAGGAGGGTCAGTGGTTAGAAGAAGTCCCAGCTTTATTTTGCTGCAATTAAAGTGCACAGCAGAGCTGTGTGTATCTGTATGTGAGCTACACAGACTGTTTAACTGCAGTTGCTGCTTTCAGCTCCTTGCTGATATTCATCCAAAACTCCCTTATGGATTAGAAGAAACAAGAGCTATCAGAAGAGAGAAAGATGTAAATCCAGACATGAATTTTACTCATCCATTCTATTAATGGTAAAAGACAATTCCTCAAAGTGCAGGATATGTGATCAAAATGAAGGGAGGATCCACTCTGCAAAAGCAAATTTTAACAGAAGGAGTGTTGATAGCTATGTCTGAAATTAAAAATATGAGGTCACTGATGTGTACCCGTATAAGAAATCCTGGACACAGTCCATCTAAGACAGCTGCTATATAAATTAGAATGACTATAATGATTCACCTACTAGCAGAACTAACCCAAAACCTTTTTTACATCTTATTAATCAGAGGACTTTGAAGAGTTGTTACACAGATAGAGACAAGAATTTCATACATGCTTTTCAAGCGTAAAAATACCTTTTTTGAAGCAGGTCAAATGAATTTTCCATCAGAAATCTGCTGAAAACTTCTGGTTTGCAATTTTGCCTATGCAATTAAATTTCTGGGGAAGCTTCCTAACCCTATTGTGCATATTAAATACTTCACCTTAGTAAATAATTCGTGCAGGTTTATATTGTCAGTTCAGTAATAAAAAATAGAATAAAATACATCAGAGAAGGACTTCATGGAAACATGGAATGGTACAGTTTGGAAAGGACTGTATAGATCATGAAGTTCCAAAACCTTATCATGAGCAAGGGCACCTACCACTAGACCAGGCTGCTCAAAGCCCCATCCAACCTGGACTTGAACAGTTTCAGGAATGGGTCATCCACAACTACTCTGGGCAACCTGGGCCATTGTCTTACTACCTTCAAAGGAAAGAATTCCTTGCTAATATCTATGTAAACTTCCCTGCTGTCAATTTTAAGTTTGTTTAATTTGAGATCTAACGTACCTCTGCTGGATTTCGCCCTGCATCCCAGTGTTTGAAGCTATGGAGACACTCTTGCAGCCTTTTAAGCCAGAGAAAGTGCTCACACCCTCACCCACTGCAGGTCACCCTCAGTCTGACTCTGTCTCTAAATAGACATCTAAATCCTTCATGGACATACCCCATTAGTCTCACCAAGAGCCAATGGCAACTTGGTTGTCAAGTAGAAAATTCACACTTGAAAATAAAATCACCACTCTTAAAAAATTTCCCCTCATATGCCTACAAAACTTAACACCTCATATTTATTCATTCTTTTAAATGAGCTGACTCTGGTAACCTAAACCAAGATTTCTTCAAGAGTGAGGAAATACTTTAATACTTTTGCCCTGAAAGAGGAATACACATGCAGGAGGAAAGGTTTTATCATAACTGCAACTCCAATAGACATATGTTGTTACTCTTGAATCCTAATTGTCCATGGCGTGTGAATCACAAAAACATTGGCTGGATTTTTGACTTTCTAAACTGAGTTTAGAAAAAAGGACACTGTTGATAAGAGATGAATGGTAGAAAGAAAAATGAACTGACCTCACTAGGCCAGCTTTTCAGAAGGGAATTTTCTAAAACACTGTTGTATTGAAGTAGTTTGTTACTTAGTAGTCGCCAAACATCATGACAGGTTTTGGCATTACCCAGACAGTTTTATTTTCATCTGAAAAGTTTTTAGTAAGAAACAATGATTCTTTGGAAGACGAACTGACTTTAATAATAATAAGTAAACAAACCTAAAACTTCACAAATTTTACTTGTGCAAAAGTCATCATGCAGACATTTCACCTTTGCATTAAGTATATCTGACTTTCATTGTCATAAATATGACAAAATATAATCACATCCTTTGAGCTAACTTCAAAGTAGCTTGCCTGCTAAGCCTGAGGTGACACCCTAGCCATTCAACATGCAGCTTCACTGAGGCACAATTAGATGAAGAGCAAAATCAATTAATCTTTGCTAGCCTCGTAGGCAGTGTTGTTAGGCACTATGATTACATAAACAAGTTTCAGGCTAACTCAAGTGCACCGAGACTGCAGCATGGTCAATGATTTGAGCAAGCAGGTGAGCCTATAGAGAGCAACAGCTTCTTTCCTGCTTTGCTTTTGTTCTGGGAGAAAAAGGTTCATGAATTGGAAAAACTGTTCTCCGTGCTACACTGGGATCCAAGATTTAGGCAGGCCATACAGAGGATAGGATGTGACAGTCTTCCCATCTCATTCCTGCTCATACATCTGTGCCCTGGGAAAACAACTGTCTGTGTGTTAGTCATTGCAAAGGTGTTCATGCCTCTGTGATATGGTATTTAATGAAACAAGCTGGTACTGTTTATAGATAAGGTAATCAGTCCTTGAAATGACAACTACCCACAATTTCACTTTCCTGATAACCAGCACCAGTTCTGCTTGCTGAAAATTGACTTCCCAGAAGTATCATACATATAGTTGAAAACTGATTAACTTCTGACTAACTCTGATAACTGAGTTAATGAATGGGATTTACCTGGCTGTTTTCCTGTGCTAGCTCAGATGGTGCAACTTAGGGTCATGCAGTGCCACACTGGGCTAACCAGCCTCAGAGGCTGAATGTGCTTACAGTGTTTCTACTCTTTGAGTTGGCATGTTTATAAATTTCACATTAGATCAGTATTTTGCCATGATATTTTGCCATTTTAGAGAACCTTGAGAGCTACAGATGTCCTAAACATCTGGGTGCTCACGGGTATGATGCATTGCTTTCATTATTTCTCCTCACTATTTCTTATACCAGCACAAGTGGGAGGTAGCAAAGATGTTATCTACTCAAATCTCAAGACAGGTAAATTTTCTCTTGGACAGATAACACCTTAAGAAAACCAGATTGTGGTCTCTTTTTGCCATCCTATATTTCTACTTAGTTCATCACACACACACACACACAAAATAATGCTATAGGTAATATAGGTAATATATATCTGTGATTCTGTGATAATGTTGTCCTTAAACACTTGTGAAGTTCACAGGTAAATATGTGCCATAACCTTTCTCACAAAGCCAAGGTCATAATATGGGATGTTACTGTAAAGTTTCAAATATATGAAATCAAGGTTTACAAGTCTTTGTTTAGATCAGAGGTTAATATTTCTCTTTTTACAAGAAAAAACTGAACAATAGGGATAATCTGGATTCACTTGCAGAGACAAAAAGGACAAATAGTGCAAATAATAAAGGGAAAACAGGTTGGCTTTAAAAACCTCAATGTTTTATGTCTTTGAAATATCATGCGACCCCTTCAATTATTCAAACGAAAAACACTTTAAGGGCTGTCATATAGCTAAATAGTGCTGACAATAATGAGCTAAAATCTTCTCTCAGTTTTACAGTATAAAAAACATATGCATCAGTATTTTAAGTCAAAGGATTCCATGCTTACACTGGTGCAACTGAAACAAAACATTGGTGTAACATTCCTCCTTCCAAGTATCTGGTTTTAATCAAAGTATACTCATGGCCCTCAAGCTTGCTTTGCTGTAGTGGAAGGTAGGCAGAAGTGTTTCATTTCTAAAATGTTTGGTTTACATCATGAATGCACAAAAAACTGTATATCTTGTCCTAGCTACTTCTAATTGATAAATTATAATAGTTCCCTGAACTGTGGTTCTGAACTGCATGTTCTTTCAGAAACAAAAGTTTTACGTAAAAACAAATATTGTTCTGTTTTTTTTCTCCTTCCAGTAGAGTTCAGTGAAACCAGGTGATTGGCAACTGTTATGATAAAGTAGATGAAGAGGATGAAAGCTAGGACAGCTGTGAGGGGCTCTGTTCCAATTGTATTTTGATTACTGATAAGATAACCCTCCCTTTTCTCCCAGTGATTTATCTCATTCGAATTACAATAATACGGAATTGCCATCAACAACAAATGCTGTGTAGTTTCAAGTTTCTCTGACATGTAGTGTAGTAAAAACCCAAAGGTGCTGATTACAGAAGTTTTCATGTTACATTTCTAAAAATGGATAAATCACTTGTTGCACTATGTGATCTCATACACTTCATAAGCCGTTTTTTTGTTTCATTTGAGATAAAAGTGATTACTTTCCAATATTTCCAAGCAGCATAATTCTAAAATTATCTGAAAGCTTAAGATGAGGGTGTTGATAATTTGTACATGCCTTTATTCTTCTGCTCCTAATACAAAATCAAAATATTATTGCTAAAAATAATTTAGAAATATTGGTACAGTTTAAATGTTACTGAAAGACTGATAACCTGACCAGTTAAATTAAAAGATGTAACACAACATATGTTTCTGAAAGTATTATTTTTTTCCCCTCGGGTGGAATAGTAAAAAAAAAGAGGATAAAATAGTTTTCCTTGTTTTAATGTTTTTGTTTGGTTTTGTTTTTGTTTGTTTTTTTTTTTTGACATTTGAATTGTACAATAGATCGTTAGCAAGTTTCTTATTTTTTCTTAGAGTGATGTCTGAAGTGTCATGGAAAGAAAGTAATTGTGGTATAAAGTAGACAAATCCTGGAAAGGGCCATTGGGCATGTTACTAAGCAGTAGGCCTGGCACAGGGTCAAGCTCACCTGATTTTAGACAAGCACCCATCTGAGTGTTTTCTATAATATATGAAAATACCCCACTGAAATACCCCACTTTGTGCATGGCAGCTGTTTTCTCTCTCGGGTGGTGAACTGACTCACAACAAATATGGTGCCTTTTCCATGCTTACATTGCTGGTTTTGCCTAATACAGTCTGCTGACTAATGCTTTGCAGGAAACTGTCTTGATTTCCTGCCAGTCCCTGCCTTTTCCTTAACTCTTTGACTGGGGCAGAAGTCACCATGTACACTCACAGCAATGAAATGGGGAAGCTGCAGGAGAGGTTGGAAGTTAAAATACCTACTTCTTTCCTTGCATGGTAGAATTAGTATCTTAGAGTTCAGCAAATTATTGCTCAAAGAGTAATGACTAATTTACACCTGGGATTATATAGAAAGACATACATGCTGATATACAGAACAGGCACAATATGCATCTTTGTGAGCAACAAATGCATGTGCAAACATGTGGCCACCTGATCCTCTGTAGCCAAAGTAAAGGCCTGGCGAAAGAAGAAGGAAATGTTCTAGCATGATGTTGTGGGAGGCACTGCTCACAGTTCAGCAAAATCCCTATTTGATGGCATAATGACATTGGTTCATCTTTTATCTACTGCTAGGAGATATACAGTGAGATAATTATCGTTGCTGGCAAAGGAATGAAGGTCGAGAGTTTTGTGCAACCAGCAACCCACTCATTGGCTTCCTGAACGTGTTATGACGAGCAGCACTGCCGGTATAATCCAGTCGCTCTTCAGAGTCACTAGTAATAGGACAGGTCCAGATCTGAATCCTGCTGAGGAAGCTAGGATACCTTTCCTCTGAGTTTCAGAGAAATTGGTTTGCCCCTTTGACCCTCATCAACAAAAATAACCTTGGTTGGTGTGTCATTGTGAAGTCTATAGCAGGAACATAGGCCAAAGCTCACAAATTTTCTGACTTGTTACAGAGAGAAGTTCTCTCTTGCTAAAAAGATAGTTTCCCTGCTAGTACATGGGTAAAAAATAAGATGGTTTTCTTTTGTTATGTTCTCCTCCTGACAAACTCTGCTGAAGGAAAACAGACATAAAACAAGGTTTACAGTGGAATACCAACTATGGATAAAGCAAACTTTAGAATCTGCCTGACTGTATTCGTCTTAGCTATAGCTGTGGTTTTCTGGCTTCTTCTTTAATGAAAATGTGTGATAAAAATAAACCAAATCTACATTCCTCGTGCATGCATATCTCCATGGATTTCGCAGCAGGAATTTGGCCCTCTGTGTGTATACATACTATTAAGTTACAATTCCATTAGCAAATTAAATAACCATATATTAAAAGAAAGGCAAGAGGTAGGGACTGTGTTTTTTTCTGTAAATTTGCCAACTTGTCCTGGCAAAGTGAATGTTCTGACTGAAGTCAGACTGAATCAAGAGAAACATCAGTTAATAGAAGAAAGGCGAGGCAGAGCCTACAGAAAGGCACATTGAAAAAGGTCAAATACTTCAAACTTGGACACCGGCAGTGAAGGCCGAGTAAGATGGAGCGAGCAAGACAGGACTGTGAGTTAAAGCTATTTGAAGTGAAGTGATTAATAGGAGAATCTGGCCCACAAACCCTGAGAAACTCAATCTCCAGTGGGTTTGAGTGATCATCACTGTGAAAATTCATTATAATATATTTTTTTAAGGTATGGCACATTTTAAACCATTAGTTTTGGTGATCTGCAACATTTAATAAGTGAAAAGCAAGCCCCAGTGACAAAAGCAGTGACATCTCCACTACCTTCAGAATATCACTACCCACTCTAAATCTACCTCATAGAGCTTTTTTTTATACAATATTACTCATAGTGTGCAGTGATTAGCTATATAGGGTTTATTCATTCCTGTCCAAAAGTACAGGCATGACTAGCGATGAGGATGTGTCAAAAGGAAATAAGAAAATTACCTCTGGGCAATTACTGAAGAAATGGCACCTGACTACAACAAATAGTGGAATAATGTCACATTTTTGCAATAAAAATAACGGCATAGATCATAGAGGAAGTAAAAAAAAAAATTGCTTAAATACAGGCAACCATTACCTGTCTGCATAGGTCATGGATATGCCATCATTTAATAAGACCAAAAAAAAACACCCCCCCAAAATAATTAGGGTATACATAATAGACAATATTAATCTCATTGATTTATTGGAGGCATTAATCATTTTCCTCTTGTCTTTACAATGGTTTACTTTGTTGGTTTATGTTATCACTGATCATCCATGTACCTCACCAGCATGAGTGATCGACACTTAACAGAATCGATGGATGTCAGTACCCTTCTGGGAGTGTGCCCTGTCCTTGCTGTTTTTCTCAGCAATGGTCACTGATTGGATACTGAAGGCACAGGATAGTAAACACTTTGAAACTAATGAATTGGGGGAAGTGGAATACTTAATTTGTATTGATTGTGCAAATGCCATTGCTTTGCTCTTCAGCAGCCTGTTCCAGAATGTCCTGTAGAACCATATTCATCATGGATGCATGCACGTAAGTTAGAATAAACAGCAGAGGAACTGCAGAAATTATTTAGGTTTTCACCTCCTACTTGTGATGCAGCTCAAACCTAACTAAATTAGCGTGATTGAGAGTCATCGACACACAAATGACATTTTTCTCCTCATCTATATTCTCAACCTGATTCCTGAAGGGAGAAACCTGATGTGAAATTATTTGAAATATGCTGCTTAGGCCTAATCTTTTGGACAATAGACCCTGGAAATCTAGTCATCTCCTGCAAAAGTCAGTAATGTGGCAGTATTACACATACTGGATTATGTGACCTAGAAGAAATGTCCTAATCTTAGACAACGGAAATTAGCTTTTAGTTTAAGTTGCATGTTCACAAAAAATCTCAACAGAGTTTAACATTGTTGTATATTCTGAAAGTCACAGAAAATTAAAAGAAAAAAAAATATTTCCTTGCACAGCCACACCTGGTCCTTTTAAGTTATACCATGGAGACTTATGAACAGTGAAGATGATGATGTAATTTACTTTTGGCCATAATAAACCTTAGACTCCAATGTTATGATCTCACATTTTTCATGAATATTAGAAAGAAAAGAAAACATCAATCACCATCTGTAGGTGTGAATATTTAGAACTCTGCATTTGCAAAATCATATCAGACTTCTTTTAAGCCAAGTGTGCCTAACTGATCTTATTTCCATTTTTATCAGTTTTACCTTTGTGTAACATTGACTTCAGCAGACACTTGTCTATGCTACAGTCACAAAGGGCAGAATCATACCTATGTGAGTTCAAACCAAGAAAGATGAAAAAATTACAAAGGTTTTTGACAGCTATATTATAAGAAAAATGATCAGATACAGATGACAGCAAAGCATTTCTAGCCAAGAGAGTTCTAAGACAAGTTAAGCAATCAATCATCTACATCACTTGCTATTCAGTGAGTCGACATTCAACATTTGAATCAGTCATTACAAAGTAAAGAGAATTAGTAAAGTCTCTGACAAAATGCAAATAAGTGAACTGGAGGACAATACAGTCAAATTCTAGAACTTGGCAGGAAGCCAGAAGAATTATTTTGACAAGACTGCTTGGGGTGATTTGATTGTTATGTTTAAAAGAAAACAGAAAAAAAAAGGGAAAAAAGAGAACTTCAGTCTTTAGCAGTGCAAGTTTTAAAAAGTGTTCTGTGATACAAATGTATAGTTATATTTAGTGAGAAAAAGTGTAGAATAAGGAACAAAATGTAGTGCAAGCTCTGACACTTTGCTATACTGCTACATGAATTAGCTCTTTTTGGTGCTAGTGAGAGTTTTACCAAATAAATGCAAAGAGTACTGGAGCAAAACTAGCCCATATGTTATGCAACTCAGTGTTATCTGTGTCTACCTTGAATATGTTGCCTACTAATGTTTTCCATTATAGAGTATCAGTCTGCTTCAAAATCCACCTGATATAAGTGAACACGAAAATAGGTTTCACATCTGCAGGACTACAAAGCTGCAGGTGCTGAAATTCTATAAAATCCTGAGTACCACTATTATGTAGGTCCAAAAAAGCCTCACCTAACATCTTCCCTGTTCTTGTTAAAATAAAAGGGGGGAAAAAGAAAGGAAAATCAGTTTCAAAAGAAAATTAGGCTGAAACTTCTGTTTTAACAGCAATTTCTCCTTGATTTTTAACAGCATAGGGATGCTATCTTATACTCATTTCTCATTTGGAGTAATGGTGCAAAACGGGAGCGATCTTACTGAAAACCAAAAAGTCACAGCAGGTAGCTGCACTGTTATGTAAATCCTAGACATCCCAGGCATTTGGCGGCTGTTCTGAGAGGAGTCACGTATGATCCTCGGCTTGCACATATGGCAGAGGGAACACAAACGCTAGATACCTGTAGCTTGGGCCATCAGCCCTTGGATCCTGATGTATGCACTCCCTTTCTCATCTCTCCTCCTGGGTGCTTCAGTGGAACTGCTCCTGCTCCTAAAACTGCATGTCTGCCTTTGTACTTCTCAAGGTCAGGGCTTGAACCACATAGGATTTGTCATCACCAGGAAACTTTTTTAGTGCAGATATGCCTTAAAATGATACAGATGGTTTGGGTTTGGTCCTGATATGAATGTAGATGGACAGAAATAAAGAAAGAGTGTTTTCATGAGTATTTATAGTAATATGATCTATATTATCGTATGGCAAAATTATTTTTCAGCATTTTCAGAAAAATGTGTATGACTTTGTCAGTGTTTGCATAGCTAAGATTTTGTGGATCCTTGTACTTAAAAAAACACTGTCAGTGGCAAGTGCAATGGCTCTGTGAGGAATATGAGACTAGGAAAATTACTCTTGAGTTTAACAGAAACAAAGTTACCTCCTGTAGTTTCATTCTTGTTCCAAGCAAGGGAATAACGTGCTGCCAATGTCAGAAAACTCTGAAGAGAATAATTCATGTAAGAATAGATGCTACATGTTATCTCATCAGCACGTCACTCATTCCTTTTCTCATAACTTACAGATCTGTATGAAACAGTTTTTTTCTGCTGGAAGTAGATTTTGCGTTTAGATGTGTTTTCTATCAGCTGCTTATCCTCAAGTTTATCCTTGCAAATCTCATTGATTGAACAAAATTCAATTTTGTCCAACAGTTGATGATCTACATGAATAGAATTTTACCACCTAAGAGCTCATACAGTCTTTTAATTGATTTCACTGTTGTTTTGACCTTTGTGTAGAGCTGAATCTCACAAGCAGTTTGGGTACTTGAAATAAAAACATTCAAGGGCCCAGGTAGATAATGAATGGTTTCACTGGTTTCTACTCTGTAAGCAAAAAGTCCTAAAATGATATATGTACAACTCAAAATATAAGTCTGTATTTCATTTGATCATATTAGCAACAAAAGTATTACCTTTATCTTACAGAAATGTTGGAATCCAACAATATAATCAATTTCAATGGACTAGCTAATAGCTCCAGTTACCATACTTTCCTCTTGGATGAAGAACGTAGTCGGCTGTATGTTGGAGCAAAGGATCACATATTTTCTTTCAACCTGGTTAACATCAAGGAATATCAAAAGGTACATTCATTCATGTTCTGTACAATGTAAATATATACTTTTAATGTTCAAGACTTGTTATTACTCAGACTGTGTTGTGCACTGTTGGAATTATGTAGTAAGTGTTTGGATGTCAGGAGTACTATTACAATGAAAATATTTGCTGACTCTATGAAGTGAAATTTATAATGAGCCTATGACCTTTGCCTGTGTAATCTGCAATATTTTTTTTTCAGATGAGAAAAAAAAAAGAAAAAAAAAAGTAAGATAAGTGAATAATCCAGCTATTTCCCAAACAAGGCATACTTTCATGTGTACTGCTAAAAAAACCCAAACATCTATTATGACAGTTCACCCAGAAAGGCCTTATTGCTCTGTATTTGTAGATAAAAGAAGCTATTTGGGAGTCCAAGTGTTGATTTTTCTTCTTTAACCCAGAACTTGTAGGCCCTCTGCTTCTGTTGTTTTCAAACCAAAATAGTTTCAGTATTAATAAAGGGGAATAAGTCAATAAAATATTGCCATTCCTGATGAAGAGTATAATATTCCAGTAAAAGTTGGTGACCCCTTAAAAGCTGACAAATAGTTTAGTCTCATTCTTCTGTTGAGAGTCTAAATAAATAATTTAATTTTTCACTTAAGAAGACAAAGTGAAGGTAAACAATAGGATGGAGATTTGATTAATTATATTAAGTATTTGATGGCACAATTCAAAATCCAGAGAGTGCCCTTTTATGAGAGATATATTGCTTCAATACCCAGGGATTATTTTTTTTTTCTTGGTGTTCCTGACCTTTTGGCCGTTTCACTATTAGCTTCCTAAGATGATAGCAATAAATACCTTGTGTTTTCTGTTCAGAGAGAAGACAGGCTATTCAGGTATTCTCTAAGGATAAAAGGATAAAAGGAAAACTGGGTATTTTCTCTTCTCTTTAGAGCAGCTATAAAGGAAACTAGCTATTTATTTGTATTCTCTGAGGGATCAATAGCTTAATGTGCAAAACATCTGGAATAATTAAAGGAAAGAAGGTGTTTCCATTGCAGAAAACAGCTCTTTTGAATGGGAGGAATTGTGTCTTACATACTTACCTATTCAGATACCTTTAGAACACTCTTTGACTCTATATACAAATATTAAAATATTAAATAAAGAATTGCTGCCAGTAACTTGGAAATGTGTGTTAGCAACAAACTTAGAGAAAAGACATATAATTTAGACTTTAGATTTAAGAATAGGCAAAAGGCCTAAAGAATTTGGAGATCTGTTTATTATAGACAGGAGAGTCATGTAAGAAACTTCAATCAATACTACAATGCAACTAGTGCTTTTGAATTCAAACTTCACCAGTTGTCTCTTCTACCATTGAAAAAAAAAGAAACGAAACAAACCCAACCCAACCCAAAGCAAAACAAACCCTCTCAGGTTTCTTCCAAATGCTGATGGCAACATCAAAACTAAAAACAAACTTTTCAGTTTATTAAACCCAGTTCAATTTAGCTGTCTTTTAAACTAAATTTGAGGAAAATATTGTGCTCTGAGACTAAGGAAAAAGAACATCTAGAGTGCTGGTTTGAAAAATATCAAAATTTTTGCCGAAAACTTGAACTGAACTTGAACCGGTCCTTTTGGGAGATCTGAGAAGTTTGGTTAATGTTTTTCAACGTAGTAAATTTAAATTTTCACATGTCTCTGCACGTTTTAAGCTGAGAATAGCAACAGGAAGTAGTGGGAATCCTTTGAGAAAGAATGTGCTCATAAAATTTTCAGCCTTATTTTATAGACTTAGCATGTTTGATTGCTGTTTCAATTTCATTTTCTTAAAATTTTGAAGTTAAAAATGTAGCAAACTGTATTTGCAAATGTCATATGTAGCACCTCCTTTGACGTCTTCTGTCATCCATATTTGCCCTTTTCTCTTTTTTCCCTTTCCTTTCCTTTCCTTTCCTTTCCTTTTATTTTTTTTTTAATTCATGCCTAGCCTTTTGCTTTCTTTTAACAAACTATATTGAACACCAAGACTGTAATCCAGACTTATGGACATTCATATTGCATTATCTGATGCTCCCAAATGAATAGACTGGCTTTTTATGGGAAGATCATGTTTTATTCTATATGTAATTTCTAAAAGCTTTTCAAAAAAAACATGAATAATTGACTGTGAGGATCTCTGGATTTTCTCTCTATGAGGTGAGATCCATTTTCTGCTAAGCAAACACTACAACAAACCTTAGGTTTTAGGATTAGTTGTATTAGTGTAGCTCTATAGGAACAGCATAAACATTTCTATTTTGATGCTATGATACTTTTCAAATACCATGGATTCTTTTTATTATTTAATTAACTAAACCTGGAAAAAGAGTGAACTATTGGATACACTGAGAGGCAAAAAGCTCATTTCTGATGCTGTAACTCTCATGTGTGATCATATTTCACACAGATACCATCTATTGTTAGTATCTGCAATTTTTTGTTCCTCATTCCATTACATGACATTTAAAACATTAAAACTACACTCACTTAATGAAGAGTAAACCCTCTTATCATTAGTATTTGAGATTCACAGATGAAATTCTCAATACAGACTATATTTCAAGATTGTTTTTCCTGTGACTCCTATTATCCCTGCTTTGTTCCCAACATTTTATTTCTTTGTTGTCAAATTTTAAGGAAGAAAAGGAAGTAAGGAAAATAGTGGGGGGAAGAGAAGCTTCATAAAGGTACTCTGTAGAATTCAGCCTGCAATTTGTGAATATTGAAGCATGAAATAACACAATGTGATTTTTGTTTTGTGTCTTTAGATTGTTTGGCCTGTATCTCATTCCCGAAGGGATGAGTGCAAGTGGGCTGGAAAAGATATTGTGGTAAGTACAAATCTTTTTTAGCATTTTTTTTTCCTATTATAAAGCATTGTAAATATTTTATGTCTTATTGTGTTAATTCTTCAAGTATTTTTCCTACTGCGTAAGGTCACACATCTCATCGTGACTTCAGTCTTGAGTATTGTCAATGCTCTTATTCAACATAATGTCATTTTGTCTTCATGACTAAAGGTTTGCATTTATAAAGGGGAATCATGTAAATGAAATAGAATTTATCAAACAAGAAAAAATCAATAAGAGAAGGGAGAAGAAATATCAGAATGAGAAATACTAACCCTTGAATATTTGTCTCCTGAAGTCAGGTACATAATATTTTGACCTATTTTTACCCTGTTCCAGGTTCCAGTCCTACAGTGAGCTCCAAGAAGTGCTTTCTCTTTGTAGCATCTCTCTGGAGTCAGTGGGTTCCCCTGAGCTCTTTCCTGCATGGAGTTCATAGCAATATTGAGGTCAAAGTGGTTTTAACATTCTGCATTAGTTTTGATGCCTCAGGAAAGATGCCTGTTTCACTAGGCATCAATTTCTGTACATTTTCCTTCATTCCTGTGTACATCATATTCCCTATATTTATGAGGTAGGAGAGACATAGCCAGTAGCCCTCAAATAGCTATCATTCCAGACTCATAATAACTGTCTTCTATATAGGAACAGTATGGGAAATAGGAAGAAGGGTCTGAAGAAGGGGGAAAGCAGATAAAAAATACATGCATGCAATAAGCCAAACAAATACTTGCATAGCAAAGCCAAATGGGAAATCATTGTGGTTGCCAAGGTATAAGTGAGAGTGGAACTTGGCCCCGTGTGTATATGCTATTGGCCTGATTTTCAGAAATGATTCTGTAAAATATTCATAATGCCAACCATATGCCTCTAGAGAGCTCCATTTGAATAATTTCCTAGGTCATAATAAAAATAGTTTCATCAGTCTTTACCTAGGCCATAGAGGACAGTTGTCTTCATAAAAAAAACACCTGGGAACAGTAGAGGTGGTAAAAACTAAGAAATATGGGCTAAGCTATATATGTGAAGGGACAGCTGAAGTGCCAGATACCTAGGCTATCTTATTACATAGAAATAGTACATTTAAATTAATCCATGTTCATGTCCACAAATAATTTTCAGGAGCACTTTGCAAGGTGAAGCCTAGAATATCTAATATCCAAGGTGAAAAAAAAAAACCAAACCGTGAGCAAAAAAAAACTAACCTTGCTGCTTGAGCTTATGTGAAGTATTATGATATTACACTAAGTAGATTTTTTAAATAACTGTGGTAAAACCCTAGAAAATTAATAGGAGATTCAGTGCCTAAAAGGAACATGTACTCTTTTATTTTTAATTATTATTTTCAGAATTTCACAGTAGCAAGAAAGAGTATGCTTTATACATTGCACCAGGATGATTCTAATGCAGTTGTTGAAAATTGTAGAGACACATATTCTGGAGTAAGCTGGGACTTTCTCTTCCCCATTCTCTGACCGTGATAAGCTTGAGAGGACTATTTATACTGTAACTTTGTTCACCTCAATTCTTTTGCTTCCTGTGATATTAGGACAGCTACACCTGCTGATCGTGAGTAGAACATGAAGCACATACCACACTGCAGTGCAGTGTGTGACCTGGCACATGAGCTGCCTGCTATGACCCTGTGCATTAGGAGCAGCATTGCTGTGAGCTGCTGGGAAAGAATGAGGCTGAACTGGAGCACAGAGCTCAGCACAGAGTGGAGCCCAAACTGAGAGCAACAGTGATACAGCAATATGTTGCTGGAATCTTCTAACTTGTCTTCAGATACATTTTTCACATGTAAGGTTTTTTGGGGCAGATTTTGCTTTTTTTTTTTGCCTTTTTTTTTTCTTTTTAAAATATATATATATATATTTCTTTTCTTTTGTTTTTAATTTTGGAGATCTCTACAAGAGTAGGTAAAAAACTAAAATAAATGTATAGGTCATGTTTAATGTGGGCCCAGTGGGCCCAGTTTCAGTAAGCAACTAGAAAGGTGGAATACATATCTTGGTGTGTTCAGAACATCATCTTTAAATATTTACCTGTTCTTGCTATAAAACAGTGCATTACAAGCAATACATTTAATGCAACTGCTTTAAATGTAATTACAGATGAAGATTACAGATCATTTAACAAACTTATTATTCCTCCCTTTCTTATTCCTTAAAGCCATTGTCAGTGCCTTGGGAGTGTGAAATATAAAGGCCATAAAAATAGCTCAACAGACTCTCATTAGAGGGAACAGGAGAAATAGAGGACAAATAAAATGACATATAAGCCATGCTTGATTTAGTACTGCTTTCAGCATGTACTAAGATATGTACTTCTAAGATATATGCTCTTCACTTGTGATGGTTCAAAACTTTCTACGTGACAGTCTATACTTTTACATTGGGGTCTTTTTTGAAAAAAAAACCCTTCTTTTAATTATTGATCTCCAGGGTAAGTCAGTGCTGAAAATGCAAGTCCCCACTAATGGGCCAGGTGCACTGCAGCAGCTGCAGCACAAGTGTAACCCCGGCTCTGCCCCACTGCTAACCTCAGCTATGACCTCAGAGATTTCCTCTCATAATTGTAAGGGGTAATTTACCATCGTTTTCACTCCTTCAGAGGGATTCCTTGTCCTGGCGCTGTCAGTCATGCCAGTCTAGGCACAGCAGGTTTGTGGCTGTCTATGTGGAACTGGGGGAGAGCAGCCAATGGAGCCTATTCCTGCTCTCCTGCAACCTCTTTGTTACTTAAGCAGTCATTTTCATTTCTGTTTCTTAAAGGGCTTAGTATATGTTAATTACTTAAGCTTTCCTCACTGTATAGATAGATAAAACTTTAAATGTATGTTTTGGATCTTTTTTTCTTATGAGTAAGCTGAGAGGAGATGCTGAAAGACTCTCCCCTGGCTATGCAATATCTACTTACAGCAGGACTTGTCTGATAGAGGTTAACTGCTACACTTTCCCACAAAATATAGATTTTTTCCAATAAAATTGTAATTACTGTCCCATGTAAGTACTTAGTATTACAATATATTTCCATTTCCTCAGTATAGAGTATCACAAGCACCAAAGTAACACTGTTAATGAAAAATTAAAGACTATAAATAATAAATAAGATGTTTGCTTACATAATTCAACTAAATGAGCAATTCTGTGAGGATTTCTCACTATTCTGGACTTTGGTGTTCTATTTGATCTATTCTGGTTTCTGTGAGTCCTGTGAATATTTCTCACGATTCCTGGCCAGACCTTGGTAATGATCAAAGACGAAAAAGTCTCTACAGAATAATTCTCAGCTTTTGTATTAAATTTACAGAACAGTCATGCTGCTAGTCATATTCCTTGCTAGTGAGCCTCAATATTTTTGTTTAAAAATCTGGCAGTCACCTGGGACCCTGCAAAAACACATGGCCACCTCTGCATTACATGTGGGTTAAATAATAGGTAACTGAAAAATAAAATAAATAATTAAAAAAAAGTGACTACAATTCCACTCTGACATTCCTGGGGTATCATAAACCAGCAAAGCAAAGCTTGGGTGATTTACAAAAGCTTCCAGAAACATCAGTTAGTTTTGCAGGTGGGGATAGGCTTCTGACTGAAAACCTCATTTATCCTTAAACTATTAATTTACCATTGTTTTAAAAATTTTGGCTGCTGTTTAGTTGATACATCTCTGCTACTGTGAGATTTTGACTCTGTTACTAGATTTGGCTGAGACACAGTAGCAGTAGTTCACATGTTACACATTTAATCAGAGAAATCCCTATTAAAGAGTGTGATAGATTCCTATGACTTGAAAGCCTAAAAGATGTGTTTCTGAAGGGCATTTTAAGATGTTATTTAGAAGTGTGATTTTATTATCTAATTTCTTTAGCCACTTTTAAATATTCCAGCTCAAATTAAAATGTTGAAATGTTGACATTTATAAATCTTTAAAATTTCGGTGGATACTTAACAAAGCCACATAAGACAAGCTGCATGATGACAGATATTTATACACACTTTACATGCTGTATAATATTGATTTCTGCCTGGATGTTTCTGATGAGAAATATATATTGCGATACACACAGGTAAAAAGTCCCAAGTACTTAGTACCAACAAGCTTCTGTATATGCTCTGCAACATGAACATATGTAGTTACATATATACAGGTCCATACAGAGTAACACTTCTGTGCACATAGCTAAAGTGTATCGGCACAATTATGTGTCTGACTGTATTATCATTGTCTATCACGAGATAAACATCTACTTGGGCTATTTAATTGTCATTAAATTTTATCAAGTTATTAACTCTTATCTGAATGCAACTGTGATTGATTTTTTTTTTATATTTGATAGTCCTCTTGACAGTTATTTGGAATCACGTTAGATCAGAAACCTATTTCCAGTGAATAAGCAGCAAGACCTTACACTCTACATGATTTAGCAATATTCTGTGCATGCTTCTTTGCATTCAAGTGTGGCTGGCACCTAGTTACTGAGTGTGTTGTTAATGCAGGGAGGATCACATGGTTGTAATTTAATTCACCATCTCATTTGTTATGATAATACTTAAAGCCAAAATGTTTATAGGCCTTCTCATTTTATACTTCCTTTTAAGTTTTCCAGACCCCCCCTAAATTATAGGAAG
>JAWWMP010000041.1:7711246-7749289 GCA_035047865.1 Dendrocincla tyrannina
CCCCCCTAAATTATAGGAAGGAAGGGGATGAATCTGTAGGCTTATGGATCCATCAGTGTGTAATGATTTAATCTGGAAAAAAGAAGGAAAAAAAAAGAAAACAGAAAAGGAAAAGTGGTGTGTAACTCAAGTGTCCCTCAGCCATATCTGGTGATACTTTGGGAAAACAAAGTTGGCAATAAATGAGCACTATTCCCTTTAACTCATTTTATTACTGTTGTTGTCATAGGGAAAATGGAAGAACATGGAGGCAGAAAGTAAAAGTAATTCTTTTCATCTGTTATTGTAAACAAAGATCTGAAGAGCGAATCTGAAAATTAAATATACGATCTGGCTGGACCTAGAAAGCCTTTTTGTAAATTCATTTGACAGGCACAGTTTTTCCGGTCAAATTGCCTCTGGGTGTGCCAAAGAGAAGTTCATTCCTTTCTCTCAGGGTTCTTCCTTTGGAGGACATCTACAGCCAGATTTCCAGCTTTTCTACCACCAACCTCTGTCGCCATCCCTGTTTCCTTTCTGGCTTCCTGTCTCCAGCATGACAGTAAAATTCTATAACAGAGCCTAAGGACCCAGGACTCCCATCTGGCCCTGGGGAAAAGGGAAAAGTGAATGTCTTCTGAGAGCAGGAAGGGGTAAAATGAGTAAAAATCCAAAGCAACAGACTTCCTGTGAAGTTAGGGATGGAGTTTACTCTCAGTGTGACCTACTACAAGAAGAAATGTGGTCACAATTTCCTTAATATGGACACAATTTCCTGCTAAAGCATTTCTTACCATTTGGGAGACAAGAGAGTGATACATTTTGTAAGTAGTGTGATGCTTTAATACAGCTGCTTCCTAAAACTTCTTTGCATGGACTACAAACAAAAGAGAAACACAGAGGGGAGAAAAAAAAAACAACTCAAAACCTACAGCCACTTCACTTGGAGGTGAACTGGGTTTGGTAAAAAAGGAATTGAGGACACTGGAGTCTTTCAAAGCCCTGTGGAGCTCTTTAACAAACTTTTCCCCCCAGAAACTTCTGTTTGAGCCAGCTCCAACTCTTGGATGGAACCCCACAACACACCCACCAGCATAAAGCTTCATTTATGGCTTACTTCAGATGTTGATCCTACAGCTTGTGTTCATTTAGGCATTTGCATATATTTCTTTCTATGTACTGACCAAGGCAAATCAGTTACTGTAAGGTAATAACTTGTGTCCTTTTACAGAGGAAGAATTAAGTTGGCAGTTGTTCAGATTTTCATATTTTACCCATTTATGTATCATGGGAAGTCATTTAATTGTTTCAGTATGGGAAACAAATTGATACAGATCAAGGAGAAAGCTAATTTTCCAATTTTGGGCTTATTTTTTTGTTTATAGGTGTGACTATAGAAATTTGCTTCTGAAGGAAATTTAATATTTGGTCTTGCAGAAATGTTTTCTTTGTTGCTTTTGAAATCCAAATTTACAGATTTAGAAAAGGGAAAGTAAAGGAAAAATGAAGGAAAAATAATTTCCAAAATTATGGAATTTAATTTGCTATCAATACATATTTCTCATGAGCCCTTGTTTGGCCTTGGCAATGTCTGAGAATTATTGGCGGCTGAGTTTCCAGCTATTGCTATTTCAAAATGTTGTTGGATAATTCCATGTTATGATTTACTGCACCCTAAGATGAACAGAGTAAATTTATTCTTCATACATTTCTTTCCAGAAAAACACATTAACTGGATGACTGGTAGAAATGATTGATATGTTTAGTCCCTGTTTTCTTTCAGGGCTTCATTCTAAAGTTCAAATAAAAGAAAAGCCTTTCCTTTGGTGCCACTCACATTTTTTTTTCCCTCTTCTATGTTTTTTTTTTTCTGACTTTACTTCACATTCTTTGTATTTTAGCAAACAGACTTTTTTGTGATTTTTTTGTTTGTTTCTGTGTAGTGATTTTTTTCTTTTTTAGATGTTGTCTTTTGCTTTGTTTTTCTGGAGTTTTTGGTTGGTTGGTTTTGGGGTTTTTGGGAGGGTTGGGTTTTTTTGTTTTGTTATTTTTGGTGAGTTTTTTTTTCAGTGTGTAGTTTTTGGTGGGGTTTTCTTAGGTTGGTTTTGTTTGGGTCTGCTCTGAAAGATCACAGTTCCTCTATACTCAAGGTTTGGTCACTATGTCACCATTAGAGTCCAAAGTTAATTTTTTTCTGTAGTCCCGTTACTTACATACACCAAAAATAGGTCTACTAAACTCCTCCCTGCTGCACACTAGTCTAAAATATTGTATTTTTTTCTTTTGTAATAAATAAGAGAACTAAAGAAAAGTTCTTTAAATAACCTAAGAAATAATGTGCAATTATTTCCTATGTCAAAGCTAATGTTTTGTTCAATTTCCACATCTTCGTGTCAACAGAAGATATTTAAAAAAAAAAAACCCTTTTCAGTGTTGGAAAACTTTCATGTTCTGAAGATGGTGGAACAAGAAAAGTAAAAACAGTAAAAGGAGAGCATATATATTTTTCTCTTGCTTTTGTGCATTTCTTTAATTTTTTTTTTAATTTGCTCTTTTTCTGAGTGATATAATCTGTGTTGGATTAAATAATCTATTTATCTCTTATTCCCTTAGACAGTTCCTTTTTGATTAGCATTTTCCAAAAACTATACATATATCATGAATGCATAAAAAAAAAAAAAATCCAACCAACAAAACGATAACAAAAAACACCACTCACATTTCAACAATTTCACTTTGGTGCCAGATTTTTACTGAGTGGGAATTTTAAGCTTCTGTCACTTAAGGTTTCTCTGTTCAGCATCTCTCTGTGGTGTCAAAACAGTTTAATATCCCCACACAAATTTCCATCATCCCACAGTAAGACACATGTAACCTCAAAGAGTAGCTTGCAGAGTACGTTTATTTACAGGCACACAAACTGCTAAGCAACTGTCCCTTATAGATGCCACAGTCTTTTGCTTCCTTTCAACACTTCATGGTTTTATGTTCACTTTCAACACAGAAATTTTGAGTATACTTGTCTTAGTGAGTGGAAGTCATTAGAGGATATGCCTATAATATTCTGAATAAAGGCAAGCTGACTGATACAGAGTCTAAGTGCGTTATGTGTCTGTAACAGGCTCGACAACCCGTTTGTCTGGAATACTCCACCCAATTAGCAGGTGTTGATCCCATTCGGAAAGGCGAGGAGTGTAATCTGATTTCTCCAGGAGACAGGTGATTACTCCACCCAGATGGAAGAGATAGATGAGAATGACTCTTTAGAGCTAGGCTGTGGTTGCAACTTCAATTGCTGCTGGGCTTGGTGAGACTGCCTGAAACTGGGCTGAAACTCAGCACTAGTGTTCATTTCTTTACTAATATGATATGTTGATATTGTGGAACAGGTTTACTCTATAGAACAAACAAATTTTCATTTTAAAGTTATGGTCAGAAAAGATCTGGTTTCTGCTTGACCTCAAGACTTCAAAATATTTCGAGTTATTTATTAAATATTCTTCCGTTCCTTAAATAAATATATTCTATGCTGTAGGAAGTGGGTACTACTGAAAAGCATAACAATTCAAAATAAGGGAATCTTGCTTGCAGTCATGGAAAGGTTTAATGTACAAGAGTCACGGTCTGCCTGCAAAACCAGAAAAACCCACTTGTTTTCTGGGCTGCATCCACGGAAGACTTTGGTTTGTCTTGTTAACTATGCATTAACCAGTTGTACAAAATTATGACATGGTCATTAAATCAGGTATATTGTGCTGCAGCCTTTTCTTGTCAACCTCTAACTGTTCACAGGTCTGTAACATTTATTATATGCATCTTCTGAATGAAGATTTCAGGACGTGTCTTGTAATTTCAACACACCAAATGCAGAAAAGATTGGAGACATTTTACTTCCTAAGATCACTAGGTCAGATGGTTAGTGCTAAAGGCAAAGATTTAGAGGTCTGATGTGTCTTCAAAGCATGGCTTCTAATGACTTCTTTTAATGGCTTCTTAAGATTGTTTTCAAGACAGACCCTGGGGAGTATCCCACCTAGCTTAGCTACCTCCTTGATTAGCCTTAGTGGAAAACTCTGGGCCAAATGATCAAATACCAGTAGTGACCCAGATTTGCAAGTGGGTAGGTAGGCAGGCAGGCAGGCAGAGAGACATTTCGTGTTTTGCCCTCACTAACACAAAGGAAGAACTGGAGGAGCTTTCCATCTGCTGTGCAAGTGTGCTGACAGTACAACTGTTTGCTAATACGCCTTGCAGTTTTGTGGCTTGAAGGAATCAGGATATATCTGCCTTTTTTTTTTTTTTCCTGGCTTTTTTAATCATCTGCTTTCTTGGCTTCTTTTTTCTTGTCTTGATGCTTTAATCGTTTAAATTCATGCAGACATCCTGCAACTTGAGTAAATTATACATTTTAAGTATTCTCAAGAACTCTTGTCATATCAAAAAATCAGGCAGATAACAGGCAGAACTTAATTGGAAAGATAACTGGAAGTACAGTAAACTGTACTATGCAACCAAAAATGTCTTATCAACCCCCATCAGTCTGAAATTTCTCAGAGAACATCTTGTTAGCAGAGGAAAATCTAGATATGAAACTAATCAATGGTTCCTGTGCAATGTTGGCAGTGGTTACCATGCCTAAGAGTAGAGTCATGCCTGACATCTCCAGATCACAATACAATATAAAGTCCCGCAGATCACAATCCAGCATGAAAGCCGGTGAATCTGGGGATCTGTCAGCTTTTTCAAAGCTCTGAGGTGACAAGACAAGTACAATTCAAGTCCAATTCACAAAATAACATGGATTTATAAAAGGGACTAGGTGCTTTGTTTATCTAGACATATTTTTGGTTTGTATTGGATTTGTGTGTGTGTCTTGAAATACACAAATCTTATATGGCTTTGACAAATGGGGATGTAATCCCCGAGAAGTAAGTTAATAGAAAACCCTTTTTTAAGCACACACCTCTATACTTCAGCTGCTCAACTTCCTTCAGTCAGCACTGCAGACTGGCTCTTTTTCAGAGGGTAAGACTATAAAACATTTCTCCTGCTAATTGCAAGGTAGGGTAATGACAAAACAGGGATGTAAATGATAGTATCGATCCCAACTGCAAGGGGTACACAGTAATAAATCACAGATTGCAAATGCTTTCATGCCAGCTGGCCTCCCCTGCTCTTAAAATTGTGCACCTGCCTATACTGGTTCAGCTGGAAGGTTATCTCATGAAGCACAGGTGCCAGGCAGGATTTCCCCACCTATTAGGGCCTGCACACAGCTCCCAGAACTCAGGGACTTTCCTGTTACTGTCAATATTAACACAACAGCTTTGCAGCACTGTTACCAAACAGCTTACTCCAATAAAATAAAATTTTAAAAGACCATTGCATTTTAACAGGACCCAAATAATTGGCTTTGTTCCCTGCTTATTCTGTGCCTCTTTAAGCAGACTGTGCTTTTGGACCAATATTTTTCTAAATTTTACTGTAATAAAAAAGGGACACAGTAATAACTTTTAAATAATGTTACTGCATTCTACAAAATCTTGCACCCAAATAGCAAGAACTGTGAAAGCACACACCATGCAGAGCTCACCCTGAAGAGACTTCCTTGCCCATGCTTACTGACATGCTAAAGTCTTTGCTAGGTCTAACTGAGAATCCATCATCTGTGTACATGGCAATCACACATATATTTATTGCACTAACACTCCAGAAATATTTTCCTTGAAACAATGCTGTTGCATGCTGAACAAGATACCAATACCAACGGAACTGATGGCAGCTGGCAGTAGCCCACCAGCAGGAGAGAGAAGTTAAAAAGCTCCTTAGTAATTCTGGAACATCTTTCAGCAGTGTGATAAATTTGAATGACAGCAGTAATATCAGGGATTACTTATTCTCCATGGATATCCCTGACCTCGTCACTTGAGAATTCAACTAATTGGACAGAAGAAGGGGAAAAAAAGTAAACATATTAATTAACCTCATGCATGGGACTTTATATGAAAGCTGTCCATCCATTTTCATTTAAAAGACAAAACACATATTTATTTTCCTTGTCCAGCTGTTAGATGATAGTTTTAAATCCCTTTGTCCATCCAGTTTAGACAAAATCTTCTGATATTTTAATCACTTGACTAGGTGGGATGGCTGAAATAAAGAAAGAATATATTACTGGGTCTGATCCTTATCTGGATTAAATCAGTAGAAAACTGTTGAAGCTAATGATCCCTGTAAAGGATCATTTAGCCTTCTACTTATTGCCCTGGATAATCTGGCCATTTGCATTTACTGTAATATCTGAGAAGCAGTATGGAAATCAATGTTGCTTTAAAAAGAATGAAACCACTTTCTTAAAATAAGGAGAAAAATCTGGATATTAGTTGGTCACAGGGACTTGCCCTTCAACTTCCACTTAAAAAGATGTCGTTAAAAAACTCTTTGCTACATTAGTAATGCAGAACGAAGGACATAAGTTCCAGGCTTCTGGGGGAGAGATAATTACTGGAAACTCATAAAAACCACCTAAATTCTGTTTTAATTTTCATACACGGAGCAGATGTTTTGACAGATGGATGAACTTTATTTTTGTAACTGTCCGGGAAAAGTCTGCATAACACAGGCTAATCAGTGTTACATGTCTGTAGTGTTTGTTTTTTAGTCTTTCTGCATTTGGCTCTTGTGCTTTTGGTTGCAGACATTTTCTTTGTAATTTATTTTTTCAGGTTAATCTCTCCCTGCATAAGCCCTTTTATCAACTTGATATATAAATATTAGAAAACTCTTAAAAAATAAATGTGCATGTTTGGTTTGTAAGTCAGATATATTGATCTTCATATAGTGGGTGCCCTTCTAGGAAAGTTAATTAACACTTTATCTTCTCTTTAAGACAGGCCTTCTGCCCTTATACTTAGTATATAATATTTGGAATTAAAATTTAGGGTTAAGATATCTGTCCAGATGCACTGGACTTCTGTGACTTTAATTCACACTCTGAATGTAAGTGACAGTCTAATAATTTCTCAACCTGTTCTACAAGTAGGAGTTAAGCATTTGCTTAAGAATTGGCAGTCGAGTTGGGACTGTGGCTGGGTTACCATAGTACAATGCAAACTGTTTTATCCACTTTCATTTCAATAAATCATCAGCGTGGAGCTGAGGATCTGAACTCCACATCCCCCTCAATCAAGTTTAGAGGAAGCATAAACACCTTTAATGTACCTGCAGTTAAAAACCTTTCTCTCACTCAGAAATGCACAGTGATATTCTGGGGCGTGTTCCCTCCTGGTGGCCAAATATGTCTTTAACTCCTGGACACAAGGTGGAACGGTTTCAACTGGATGCCCTTGTGCACTTATATGCCATACTAAACCAAGGAAAGCCTGTAGGACTGCTTGGGCTTCAGTGAAAGTCACGGTCCATTTTTCTTCAAACAGAGAAGCAAACTGGATTGTGCCCCAGGTTTGGGGTGAGCGCTTCAGCTACTGCACATGTCACCATTTCTTTGGCCATGCTTTTGGAGAATGTTGGCAGTCATGCCATCACAACTGTTTGCAGAAATAGATCCATCAGTTATATTGTGAAAACAAAATAAAGTAGCTATTTAAGGAAGTTCCCTCTGTCAGGACAGAGAGGGGAAGACATTGAAGGCTGTGCTAAAAGGTCTCAGATATGATGTAAGGATTTAGCTGTTTGTATTTTAAGAGAGAGGCACTTCTGTTCAAGGCCAAAGGCAGAACCTACAGCTCTTGGGTAGACTTTATAGCATTCATTGAAATATAAGTGAAGACTAATCCTCTCCAGGGGTAGGCAAGATATATAAATGGATATTTTGAAGGGTTCAGTAACTCCTGCATGATGTACCTCACTTTCCCTTTGAATATCTACCTCAGTCATTCCATACCATGTGCAACCACTTATGCTTTCTTATGTCTGTATGTATGTATATATAAACTCCAGCTCTAGGGCATAAACCAGTGTTTAGCTTCATATAGACAAGAACAGTTTCCTAGTATTAAGCTACCCTTTATAATGAACAAGATTATTAGGTTAAAGAATTTATAATGATTCACTGTGGTGATCCCAGTGCTCATCTTCTTTAGGATTTATTTTCATAACCCATCCAAGTAATACTTTCCTGGCTATGGAGAACTTTTCAAACCCTACATTCATTTTCATTCACATTACTAGGCTAAAACTATTTAAACTCCCACAACACCCCGCTTTCAAAAATGAAAAAAATTGTTTCCACCTGGAAACTAATTTTTAAAAGTCTAATTTTCTTCCTTTATCTGTTTTATTTAAAGAGTAATATTCAAAAAGTGTGGATATGTCCTAAATATGTTTGCCTTAAACAACATCCCTTTCTTGGGGAAAGTGAAGATGGATACAAAAGCACTGGGGGGCTGAAATCCCCCACAGACACAGTATTTAAATTCCCTGACAATTTGTTCCTTGCAGCTTCTGGCTCTGGGTTACCTCCTCTTCCTGAGGTGGATACTTTCTCCTGTCTGCTGTATTTTCCAAGATACTACATGCCTTTTGTTCTTTGTCTCCCTTCCATTGCCTTACACTCTGAGATCATATAGTGAAATGCCTTGTCCTGCTGGCACAGACCTTCACACTGACAATACAGTGCTAGCCTAGGGGTCTGGCAAGGGGAGATGCTGCTGCCAAGTAGGACAAGCCCAGTTGGAGGCACCAAAGTCATTCCAGGCCTCCAGCCAAGGGGGTTGGGGAGGTGCTTTGTAGTCAAGTTAACATAGCTACCAGTGCGGGGACCAGCAGAGCTGCCTGCCAGGTTTCAAAACTGATGGTGCCTGAATGCCACTGAAGGAGTCATGCTGTGAGGGCAGGAATGAGGAAACAGACTGGAAATGGGAGACAGTCACACAAGTCTCATGTAGTGGCAGACTCAATTTGCATTCAGTGCACATGTATTTTCCATTATCAGAATATCTTCCTTGTCATTCACATGTTTTGAGATTTCGAGTCTGAGCAAATCATTCAGAGCTGTTAAAGGTCATTTATTACAGATTTGTGGGAAGGTTTTTTTGTCCCGGAGCCACATAAACCAGGAAGACCTAATATTCACCATCCCAAAGCAAATTCTTGCTGAATTCAGAATATCAAACAAGCAGGTACAACATTTCGACACATGATGTTGTATCTGTGCAGCTGTACTTGAACATAATTAGACAAAGGAGAGAATCTGAGATGGAAGTCAATGTGCCCTGTTGCTATTGTTCCAGGGAGAATAGCATCGTCTCCCGGGCAGGGCAGAAACTTCACTTCGAACGTACTGAGTTGACAAGGGCTTAAATCAGAACTGTAACTTTACTTTGATGTCATTTATTGAGGTTTAATACCCCTCTTTATTTATTTTTTTACTACCATGTAAAATATATAAAGAAACCTAATCTGCTAGAGAGGTGTATGAGAATTTACTGAATAGACCTTAATGGTTCCTTTATGCAGCTATAAAACAGAGGGAAGCTATAAGAGCAGTCTGAACTGGACTAGAGACTTTAAATGTTATATAAATTTATTCCTCATAGTCAAAGGTTTATTGCTGTAGGTATTTACTTTCCCCATTGTTTTAACTAGGTTGTGTATTTCTCAGACATCTATGGTAAAAACACATACAAGGAATTAGGAGAGCTTAAAAGCAGGGATTAATAAAATCTGCTTTTGAAAATACATTAGAAATCCTGCATCACTGTACTGATATTTACTAATTTACACTAATATCAATCCTGAACACTTGACATGCAAATATGGCTATGATAGTGTTAAACGCCTCTTCCCCCCAGGCTAATCTGGAATAATTCAGTGAAGCTGATGATAGATTTTTTCTTAATATCATCCGTAGAAATCAAAGAAGGCTCTGCCCTTAAATTAAGTAGGGTTTTCCATCTCACCTTTGAAGTATTAGCTATGTAATACCTTCTTGCTGCATGTTATAGATAAGCAACTGAACATTCTCAGTTGATCAGAGCATGATGCTAATAAAGCCAAGGTTGTGGTTCCATTCCCCGTTCGCTAAAGGGTTGGACTTGGTGGTTCTTGTGGGTCCCTTCCAATTCATTATATGATTCTGAGTGCATACAGAGTCACAAGGGGCGTGTTGCTATAAATCAGAATAGTTCCTCTGAAATCAGCACAGTTCTTTTATTCACACTAGCTGTGGGTCCAGCCCATGTACTCACAGCATTTGGTATGTGGCCACCAAGCTCTAAGATTTCATGTTCTTCAGGCAGGCAGTTTTAAAAGCTTTAATAAGGGGTAGTAATAGACCACAAAGACATTTTTAAAATCATGATACATTAAACCTGGCAAGGTAAAGCATAGTACTACTGAAACAGCATTGTTTTTATATTTGGCCAGATACAACTCTAAGTGAGAAAATTCTGTGTTATTTAATAATGCACACATCATTGGTCAGTTTTAAATTACATAGAGTCAAATTCAGATGCTTCATCTGAAACACAGAATATCAGAATTTAAGAAAGGATCTATTTCAATTTTGTTAATTTTTAATGTTACATGAATTTGGGGTGTTTGCCCATTTTACTCTTGCAGGCATTGAATTATTAACATACTTTTATTTAAAGGCATTGAATTATTAACATATTTAAAGGAACAAAGGACATTAACAAAAATATTGAAACTTTTTTTTTGATGATTTATGCCAGGTATTTGCTTAGTACTCTACTACTGTGACAGCGGAAAGCAGTCTGTGGATAAACAAATACAATAAATGTATGCTTATGCTTATACTTCTATATGTGGGAAGGAAAAGTATGGATCAGAAAAAGTGTGTCTTTTTATTAAGAAAGGTCAGAATGGAAAGAATTAAGAGTTACATCCATCTCTATTTCTTTCAATTTCCTGTTGGATTACCTTAACTATCTCTATGTTTTCTTTTCCATCTCAGTTTAAAAGGTAAGTTAACAGTAGTAAGTCAAGGATGTAGTAAGATTCTGTATGCTTTTCTGTGGGTGCTCTTCTTAATACATTGCCATTATCTGTTACACAAATATACAATAAAATTGTAAGAGCAATGTCATACCAGTACAGTCCTTTGTGTAAGGCAGGGAATCTCAGTGTTTCATCTGTGTAAGCTCATTGCTTTTCCCTGTGGTGGCCTAAGGCATGCCTCAAACTGCACATGCGTTTTCCTGGCAGAACCTTTATTTTGTGTTTGGCAGTGTCTGGTTTAATTAGCAAGCAAGTTGCAGAGAATGATGATTGCAGTCAATGAGATTTCTGTGGATGTCTGAAGCTCAGGTGTTATTTCCATGGGCCCTTGCCCACTTGGAAAGGTGGAGTTGAGCATTGTACCAAAAAAAGTCATCAAATATTCACAGAAAAATTTCCTTCATCTTATACACAAACTTTACTGGAAATATTTATTTAATTTCATTATTCTTGTTTCCCTCCTGTTTCAAATCTGTTATTTGTCATTGTGTCAATAGATTGACACGCAGGCATGGACATACTTCTTTTCAATGTTAGACCTGACTGAAATAAAGATACTGAACAAACGGAAAAAGTTGACATCTTGGCTATCCATTTTAATAACATTAGGCATTAATAATGACAGTTTTGTTAACAGAGAACAGATAATGTTTGTACTAGGGACTGTTAGTGTTGCTATTAAGCTTTTATTTGCTGATAATTAAAATAACTCATGTTGGATAATTTACATAGGAAGAAAATGTAAAGTCCAAATCTTGAAAAGTTTACATACTAGGAGCTTTCAATGATTTCATTAGAGTTTAACATATGTATTTATATATGTAAAACTGGTCCTAAACACAGACAGTGGGGGGGAGGCAGCACTCATGTGATTGTTAAAAATGCTATATCAATGATTTGTTTTTCATCAGCTCCTTCCATCTGGCCCATTTTTCTTGTAATTGTTACTTAATTGAATAAAAGCAAACATTTTTCTTCATTATTTCGTTCTGACACATTTCTATAAATGGGTTTTGTCTTACAAACATGGCAATAGCATAAATTACAAAGATGAAGCATGTCTGGAACAGAAATTAGGAGATTTTTTTCTGTAATCTTTTCTTCAGGGTTGGATGCTTTATTAAATAGCAACCAAAGATATTTAAATGAGAAACTAAATTAAGCTATTTATTAAATGCTTAGCAGTAAACAATCTGAGCAACAGTATGAAATGATCACACTTTGCAATTCTGTTCATTCAGCCACACATCCCTAAGACAGAAGAGCTCCCATTAGTAAGAATCACTGAATGAGCTATATGAATACATTTTTTCCCATTTTCTTTGCAGAGAGAATGTGCTAATTTCATCAAGGTGCTTAAGGCTTACAACCAAACCCACCTGTATGCTTGTGGAACAGGGGCTTTTCATCCAGTCTGCACCTATATTGAAGTTGGAAGCCATCCAGAGGTAAACCATCTTAAAACAATATTTTCTTTTATCCACTTTTTAATCTTTATTGGTGTTTAGCCATGATCTCTCCCTGCCAAAAGGCACTCTCACTAGTTTCTATGGCTTGGGAATGGATTTGGTAAGACCTGTTCCTGAGTCAGGTGCTGACAATTGATAAATCACAGCAGAATCTCTATTTTTCTCCCCTACACAGCATCTCTTCCCCCGGGGCCTTAAGTAAATATAAGCCCATTCTACCTGGCTTATGAAGTTAAAAACACTCTCTTTTTCCAGTCAGGACAGACACCAGGTATAAGAGGGGTAGTTTAGCCAGTGCGTTTATTCTGGGCCCAAATCTGTCCTTTAGTTTCCCCGCGTCAGTACAGTCTGACACTACCACAGCTTTCTACAAGCTGAGAGCTAAAATAGTGTTACACATTCATAAATCCCCCTTCTCAGATTTGTCCTAACACACTGACAGTTTTTCATATGTGACCTAGCTTTTGTTTCCTTAATTTTTTGTGAAAAAATAAATCACTCTCTCTTTGCCCCCGTTTCTTTAGTCTGTGGCTTCCTGATTTTTGCTTAGTGTTGCAGAAGTATTGCGGTAGCTCTTGTACTGTTTTGTCAGTGGTCATCATAACTAAATACATAAGCATGGCCTTCCCTGGTAAAAAACAGAATCACTCACAGGAATGACTAAGGGACTAAGCTGATTTTCCTGGCTTAAGATTTGACTAGAGTGTCTCTGTGCTCCACTTCAATACTTTTTCTCTCCAGAAAAGCCAATCTCTTATTTTCCTGTTGAGTATGTAATATAAATTATTCGACTTTACAGTATCTTCTGTCTGGCTTACCTGGCTCAATGGTCTGGTTTAGTTTAGCAATCAGACTCTTGATATGTCTTCTGCATTTATGGATATGTTTTACTAGTGAATCCATAATTGTGTTACTTGTAGCTTCAGTGATCTTCAGAAAACACAGCTCTTTCAAGTTACCTTATGCTTTTGCAATTTGGGTTTGCAGATTTCCTTAAAAATAGACACATCATTGTTAAATGAATGAGGACTATTTCTTCTTGTAGAAACATTAACAGACCTTTTGAATGTTGACTTCATAGTCTGGGAACTATTTTTGCTTATAAAAATCTCTTTTGATATTTGAAACATAAGTCTTCAAAATGTTCTAAGCATAAGGTTTTGAAGGGATAAAGGAGCTACAGAGCAGAAAGGGTTTTGTTCAGATTCTTTAATGCTTTATTACAATGCATTCTTGGCAATTAGTGATTGTCTCTTGACCACACACAGTATGTCATTGCTTACTGCATTAAACAGATTCTCTGCTTCCTGAGATCCATTTGGGAATTGGTAGACATATTAATTAACTCTAGTTCTGCAAGATGTGTGTCAATCAATTCTTGGCTATCTGCCAAGGGAATCTATCTACAGAGAGATAGCTGGTATGAGGTCATTTACTTCTACATTTGGCTGTTTTATGGCTGTACCATAAAACTAACACACACTTTATCAAGGATTTATAGAAAGGATGATCAGAAATGAGAGGCCTGATCCAACCTTGGTTTAACATTCTGGATTTTTAAAGTCTTGAATCAATGCTGTGTTTGGCCCTGGAGCTGAAAGAGGATGTTTGTTTTAGCTTCTTTTTAGCAGTCCCTAACTATAAACTAAATCTAAATTGTTGTCTTTTTTTTTTTTTGTGGTCATTTATGCAGTAAGTTTGTAAGTCCCCCTCTGCCTGAATCACTCTCATGACCCTTGGTTGCATCTTTGCAAATGAGGGAGGTCAGGAGTATGTGTATCTGAAATGCTTTGGACACTATTAGCTTTTGTTTTCGTTTTCATACTTAAGCTATGAGTGAAATCACCTTCACCTGTCTTTCCAGTGGCACAAATTTCTGTATCCTCTGGACAGTTGTGCAGGAGGGTTTGTTGCCTTCTCAGCCCAGGTCTGCCCATGTGGTCAGAAAGTGAGGCATGCAGGAGGCAGCTGTACCCACACCTTCTTGGACTTTGACAAATCTGACAGTCAGCCTGGGGTCTGTCCCCTGTAAAGGTGAAAATCAGATGAATAAATGAATTTATTAGATTTACAATGAAAAATAAAATGCCCCGTCTCTGTCCCTCAGCTGGAGCCTGCTCCTTTCCTTTCCCATAGTACCTAGGCAGGAATTTCAAATGTGCATCTCCTCTGGGAGCTGAGGAAGAGGAGTATGCTTGATTGACAGCAGCTATTAGAGACACCATGAATGAGAGGCATACAATATTAACCCCTGCACACTGCATCTGTGAAAACCAGATGGTTTATGTTCTCATGTCAGACAGCAGCACTGGACGTGTCAAAGGGCCATTGCTTCTGTATCATGTAGAGTTTATACCTCCCTAGAATACTAAAAAAGTTAAAAAGTATAAACAAAGGCAAGCAGTTGATTTTGAGTTAAAAATTTCAATCTAAAACATTTCCTGAAGATTCCTTTTCTTCCACAACCCTTGTGGAAAATTAACTGATTTCACCATCTGCTTATTTATTTTTCAAGCACTTAGAGAGGTAAATGTGAACTGATTAGGGGAATAGTCAGGGAATGTACCTACTCTTTAATAAGATTGCTTGTTTATGTGAGCTCTGAATGTAACCCACCTGCCTGAATCCAATAGAGGAGAGGAAATCAGTGTGTGCCAAACTGAAGAGTGTGGAGAAGTGAAATTTAAAGAAAAGAGTGGCAAGCGATAGAGGAGCTGCTGGAAGCAATTGTAGTAGACTGCAGGAGGCTGGAATATGGTACAAATTTTATGATTGGGAAATGAAATAAATTACTTTGTGTGACAGTCATAAAATAATGGGAATATGAATTGTTATATCTGTTGAATATCTCTTTGATATGAAGCAGTGTATCACAGCCCTATTCCATACCTGAAGAAAACCATTTCTAGTGATGAAACCAGGCAGGTCTAATGAAGTCTGATGAAGTACAGTATCAGAAATAATAATAAAAAACTAAAAGGATGTGAACGGCATGCTGTGCATCTGATTAAAAATGATGTGTGCAAATGTATACAACCTAATATGTTGTGAATTACTCCACAGTCTAAGGAGTAAAGCAGGCTAATCTTCGCTTAAATCCATTCCAGATGTATAAGTGAATAACCACAGTATTTAGAGAGAAGAATAAAGTTAATGTTTGAATAGATTTTAAGCACGTAAACCATTAGGAAGCAGGAAAGAACATATTTGGAGCGAACGTACCGTGTGGATACACAGAAAATACCTGAGGAGAGCCTAATTTAAAGCTTGATACCATCCATTGTATGTACATGAGTTTAGGAGAAATGACCTAACACAGACACCTACACAAACTTCAGGGATCTGGGGTTAGGCAATATGTGGCAATCTGTCCTCATAACGCAATATAATACACGAAACCAATTACCAGGCAAAACAAGAAAGTAATTAAGCTTTGCTTTGCTCCCACTGATTTCTGAGGAAACAGGGCTGGATGTCTAGGAATGTTGTACTTAACAGTTGCAAAATTATGCAAGTCAGATCTGTGCTTGAAAGGAACAAATCCAACTGCAGGGAGACACAGAGGTGCATTAAACCCCCTAGAAAATCACAACAGGATGCGGAATGCACCTGCCTCTGCATGCCTGAGCAGGGGGAAGGAGCCCTGCTCCCTTTCCCCAGGGCTCCCTTTGGGGTAGTTTGAGTGAACCAGCAGGGAACAGTCCTGTTTCAGTAAGAACAGGATTTTCCATTTACTTAACCCTTACATGCAGGTGGAGATGTAGAGAATACCCTATAGTACTTTTTCTTTTTCTTTTTTTTTTAAATGCTCAGACAGGCATTGCAAGAGCTGTACCAAATTGTTAGCCAGATCCTCAGCAGGAATATATTAGGGTTTCTTCAACAGAGGTAAATCAATAGGCACTGTCTCAATAACTAACCCAGCTTCTTTTATTGTCTCCTAATTCCAAATTTCTTGTCATTGTCCAACAGATTAAAACTCATTTTTAACAGCATGAACTTAAAAGATCTGGGATCGCTTTACTTGAAGGTTATTTCTCAATCAATAAAGAAGCTTTAAATTTAGTTCAGATTTATGATGTACATAAAACATTAAGTTATTGCATATGAAGTTATATAATGCTACCACCTGTAACATATTTGCTTTTTTCCGGACTCTGTGTATTTTAAAAATCTTTGGTTCAAGTCATAAAGTTTTGCTGAAATATACTTTCCACTCTTTTTTATCCCTTCTTTGCTTCATATTAGAAGAGGTCCAGAGTGCATTTTCTGAGTAATGGACATCCTGTTCTGATACATTATGCATCTATCTTTTTGTCTCTCTTTATATGTTTTATATATATAGTGATGGAAAAGCAAGTTTCTTCCTAAGAGAATGACTTTGAAGGAACACAGTAATTGAAGGACCAATGCTACTGCTGGTAGAAAACATATTGCGTTTGATTATCTAATATAAAAATTCGAGGTGAAACATTGATTTCAGTACTAGCAGATGTGGCATAAATTGGCCTAACTTCATTGAAGACAGCTGACCTGTGTCAGTTTACATGAGTTAAGATTCTGACCTGTGGTTTTTAAGTGAAACATCTGAAAAAATGATTTTTAAAGTTACAGATCACCTAATTTTCTTTCCATCTAATTCATTATATCTTTATATGGTATTTAAGTGCTTATGAAATATATAGAGAAAATATGGAGGAAAAGGATAGTGTTAAAGGATTCTTATCATTTGTTATATAACAATTGTATGATGAAACTGTTTGTTGTGACATGCTATTTTGATATTATTTCTATAATCTCAGGGAAATTTCAATAAAGGAAGATCTAGTTTACAGACTACAATAGCCTACTTTAGTTCACAGGTGTTTTAACCTTTCAAGCTACCAGATATCCTGTTAGTATAGTACAGGAAAATGAAACTGAAGAGCCAGATCTCTAGCTTAGGTGCAAGTACCTTTTAGAGCACTTCTTTCCATTGCCTGAGTAGTCTTACCAGGGAAAAAAAGGAAAACATCGCTTAGATGTTATACTGATATACTTCACTTTGTTTCAGAAAAGCCAGGTAATGATTGCTGCTGTGTGGGAAAATCTCAGGCACCAGACCTTTTTTCTGTATTGATGTTCTTGTCTGGGGAGGATAACAGGACAGTCAGTGTTGGCACTCATGTGTCCAGGCACCTCATGGTTTGGTGCCCAAAAATCACAAAACGAAGGGTCTTGATTCCTCTGGAGGTGATGAATCTGTAAACTATCACTTTTAGTGCTCCACATGATATCAATTTCCAGTCCCTTAGGCTACCTTGTGTGAAAATACTTCACTCAAAATCAGGGTTTTCACACATGTACAATTTACCTCCACTTGTTAAAAAGAAAAAAATCTTGTCATAGCTATCACCTTCCCAGCATTTTTTAACTATGTAGTTTTATATACACTTTCATGTAGCTATATATATCATATCATTCTTCTTCCAAGCCATAATTCACTATGACATCGGTTGGGAAAGGATGTGATATGGGAACTTTTCAGTGACCCAAATACAGTACTTACAAGAGGAGTACAGGGAAAGGACAGAGTCGTTTCTCCTAAGTCAATTCTTCTGACTGAAAGGTCTGAAAATATTTCGGTAGGTAAAGCAGGATGTATTGTTGGAAGCTCTATGTATTTTTCTACACACATGCAGAAGCACATATTTCTTACAGGTTGACTACTGTGTCCCAAATGGCACCTTTTGTTTTGTTGTGTTGTCTTGTGATAAAGTTACGGAAGTAGAAGGTCACCCTAAAGAGGTAACTTGATTCCCATTTAAAGGACTTTTGGAAAACTCCATAAACCCCTTTGTAAACAAATACTAATCAGGTTCACTGTTAAATGCTATTATTTATGAAGGCCTGTTTTTGAATACACTGCAGATCTCCTTTGACTTTTGCTGTATTTTGAACACTTGCTTGCTAAAAAAGAAGTTAAACCAGGAAAAACTCATATTTTTCAAAACTTCATCCTCTCATCCCCAAGCAAAATGTATTTCCAATAAACATTTATTTCCAGAGCAGATCCTTTAAAGTAGGACTATTAGGCTTTATGCGATAATTTAGCTGTCGGAATAGTTTAATTTATGACATAAACTTCTCTCAACTGAATAACACACATGGCAGCAATGGCTGACATCTTTCCTACCCCTCATTGTTGGAAAAGTGTACACAGCTGCTGTGGATATTTCATCCTCAGCAAAGGGAGACACTGAAGTGAAAATTTTAAAAGGTGTTTGTTTTTTTTTTTCCTAAATATCTTATTTTATCAAGAATCTATTTCCTAATAAAAATTGTAATGCATACTAAAAGTAAATCACAGTTTCAAGTATGAAAATTTAAATGTGGAGGTAGTGTTTATTATCTGATACATTCAATTAAGGAGAGTGTGCCTTTACGACAAATGATGTTTGACTAGTTGATCCATTTGACCTTACATTTAGCAATGGAAAGGTATATCTATAAGAATAGGACTATTCCAAATCATAAGTATGCAAAAGATCTGGCTCAGTATCTTAAAATTCAGATGCAGTAAAAATATCGTGTTTGGAGGGAAAGTATTTAGGAAAGGGGTCATGCTTTAATCATTGACAGGAAATATGAACATTGTAGGTTTTCAGCTGTCATTTACTGCATTCAGTCCTGCCCTTGCATATTTCATAATTACACCTAAGCAATTTGGAATCTATTTATGTCTAAAGTGACAGAAAGTCAGTAATTATGTCTGAGTCTCTCTCTGAGATTTACAAGTGGAACATTTACATACAGGAAATTAAATGAAGTTTTTAACTATCACAAGTTTAAACAGTGTGGTGGCTATTTTATTTCTTCACCTTCATTCCTCAGACTACAGACTTAAATGGTTTAGGTGAAATGGAAGCATGGTTCTTTAGTAAGTCAAACTGAGGAGAGGTATAAGATATGATGAGAAACAGAACAAAGACATGGAATTTACAACTGCAAGGGCCATTTGTTGCACAGCAGAAACCACTAATGAAACCCCAAGCACTATTCAAGTCTGATGATTTCAGCTATTGAGCTTTTGTTTAGGGCTTGGTAAATATATCCATATTGTTATGGCAGACCTCCCAGTTTATTCTTAAAAAAACAAACCAAACCAAGCCCAAACACAAACTCCAGAGCCATATTAATTTAGTATTACTTTATACATATGTTTTAAAGAACATGTAAATGAAAGTCACTCTGCAGGTGATGTTCTATCACTCTACAGTTTGGTTTTAATTGAAAGCTTCCCTGAGATGAGGGAGAACTAGGTATGATCTATAGAGAGCGTTGGTGCTTCCATGGGTCTGTTCTGATGGCTACAGACATGCAATGACACAAAAGGGAGCTTGATAGTAGCAAGATACTGTGTATTCTCCTCTACTGTTGAAAAACCAGTTCTAACAAAGTAACTCAACATAGAATTTTTTTTAGATTTTCTTAATGCAAAAGAAATCCAGTGTGATCAATAGTGCCAAATTTGAACCTCTTGCCTCCTAATGATAAGAGTCTATGCACTAGTATGCTTCCACTGAGATAACTGAGAAGACCATTGTTCCCTCACTGTACGTGGCTTTCCCCTTCAGTGGCTGAAAAATGCTGGTTGATTACAGTGGAGAGCTGTATACAGTATGCTACAGCTGAATGGCTCCCATGAATAAGAAACTAAAGCCAGTCGACATATTCATTAGTTTCAAAGAAATGAGTCTCAGAACTGTGGGAAAACTTTTGTTTCTGTTGCTGGAGAGGAGAAAAAAGATAGATAGAAAGAGACCTCCATGGAAGTAAATTTGAGGAGCAGAGTGCGCACATGTGCACATGCAGAACCATTGGGTGGACTTTCACTTATACCACATGTGATGTCTTTTTTCTTGAGTCCATGTCTTAAAACAAGGGATAATTTTGAATATGCCCAGGTAATGAGTGATTTAAGTTAAAGACCCTCTTAAGATCTGGGTTTAATTTTATTTCTTTTTTTTAAATATTGGGTGTTTTTTCCTCTTTATTTATCTTTAGTGGACTCAGAGTTTTAGCGATGACTACCAGAGGAGCTGAAAATACACCCACTGTTTGCATTTGAATGCTCATTATTTCTCCTATCAGTTAAAGGATGTTATGATCAATTATTTATTCCCACAATGGAAATATTCCCACTGCACATGGTTACCTTACTTTACTATAAGATGACACAGTTTTCCTAATTCATTACAGACTTAGATTGTAGTTTTAAGATACATGGCAATCATATTAAGATGTCGATCCAATTTTCTGGGTGGGAATATTATGTTGGTTCATCAACAGAGCCCATAGTGTTTCTAGTAACACAGAAGTTCAGCATTTGCCTCTTGTTAGAGTAACAATTGAAAACACTAACCCGACTTCACAGTCATGCAACATATGCAAAATTTCATCCACACTCCTCCTGAAACAAAAGACAAGTATGGCTGAATGCTTTGATCTCTCAACCAACATGGGGGAGAAAAAAACTAAAATAACAAACCACCATCTGTTGGGAAACCAATGTAATAAAAACAGTGGAAAGTCAGCCTATAGTATAGACTGACTTAATTGAGGAAATGACTTATAAATAGAATTATTTCTTGATTTAAAATTACAGGAGGGACTAAAGCTAAAAGAAGGAGTTACGGAACTCAGATTTGGATAGATCGCATCAAAACAAGATTATTCATTGTGGAATTCATGTCACAGGGCTCCAGTTGACAGGGGCTCTCATGAAGAAAAATGGTTTAAGTGTTATTTCTGCTGCGGAAATGACTGTATTGTGTTTGTAGCTCAGTACCAAAATCTTGTCAAATAATCTTTAAACAGCCAAGGTCACAATGCAGCAGGTTTTAGCTGTGGGTGATGCTCCGCATGCAGACCATGGAGCTGTGAAATGCAGAGCAGCAAACTAACCAGTTGTATTAAATATTCAGACACAAGAACCTAACGAACAGCTTATTGGCAGACTAACTTCACTGGGTTTTGCCTAAAATTTTATGAGAGCTGATGTGCTGTGAAGTGCCTTTCAGTCCTGTTTTAAAGGCTGTAGCATATATTTGACTCTCAGAGACATGAGTCTGAAAACACTGCCTTTTTCCATGCTTTCACACCAACCTGATATTTATAGTTTCTGCATGTTCACGTTGTGTGAACTGAACAGGACACTGGCATGGTGAGTGGCCAGTGGCTAGTCCCAGGAAGGGTCCAGGGAGGCTGTGTATGGCCATGGCACAGGCTGCTCAGCAGTGATGGAAAGGTTCATGCCTGAACTTCTCAAAACCTCCTCCTGGTGTTGCTTCTGGCCGTAAGAGTCTCACCAATTCAGAATTCCCCAAAAAGGGGCATTTCCCCAAAGGAATGATGAGAACCCTTATGGATTTAAAAGCTTTCAAACAGATCCAGGGAAGAAAAAAGTCACTTTCCACAATGGAAGGCCTCCTTGGTGTGTTTCCAAACTCCTTAGATGTGTCTTCCTTTCATCAGCAGCTGCATTTGGCATGACAAAACTGGCTTCTCCACAATGATTCAATCTTATTTCTCCTTTGATATAAAGCAGAGCAACTGCAGGTGAAGCTACTATTTCTGTGAGTAAACAGCAGGACATAGATATTTCCATCAGTTGCCTGGTGGAACAGGAAATAATTGTTCTTCTCCTGCTATCTTGATCATCCTCACTTTTATGTACAGACCATATTTTATACGAGAAAGCTTTGTAATACTTTCCAGATGCTTCCTTGCCTTTAAAAGATTTTGAAACTGAGTTTCTTCTCTGCCTGTGTTATACAGGGAACGTCTTAAATTTGTTACCATCTAAGTTCATTCAAATCATAAAATTCCACTATTCCATAGTTCAGTAAGAAAATAATGGTAAATGTTGATGTTTTGACTAGTAATTACTACTTTGCTTCTTAAGGAAAGAATTTACTGAGCAATGTAAGGAAGAGAATAAGAAGTAATCCCATATATGCCATATAAACAGAGAATCTCTGCTAAACAAGAGCAGATAGAATTTAACTATTGTGTACTTTCTAACTTCACTAAATACCTTTACAAAGATTAAAAAATATGTTTTTATCAGTATGCAACCTTTCATCTTTTTGCATCACGTTTTGCTGGCATAAGATGACACAAACAGATTAACAGTCAGGTTTTTCAAGATCTCAAAAGTCTTACAGGACTCAAAAGTCTTACGCTCATCCTTCTTTAAACAATACTTTTGTGTGAATAGAGGCCCGGTAGACCAATGTGTGCTTGATTGCTGCAGTGGTACATGTCAGCAGGAGGAAGATTCAGTTTTAAGAATAGGTCATGGCTTAGACAAAGGCTGTGTTTTGTGCACAGAAAGAACATGGGAATATGCATAGAATTGTCCATAACTAAAAGATATGAAAGCAGTGCATAGGCATAAGTAATTGTCTTTCTTATACATTAGTCCATATATCTTTTGCTGTGAAGAGTTATCAATTTACTGCTGAAATGCAGTGGGAGATTAAGAATAGTACTGAAACAGGCAGTGTTTTAAATATTTGTGCTTGTCCCATATGTCTACTGCTTGTGTGGTGCTGGAAATCAGACTAAGTGATTACAGCAACTCTTTCTGTTCTCAAAATCTAAGAATAAAACCACTTGAAGTCAGTTGGGAAAAAAAATTATTTACTCTTCCATTCATGCTCAGTTCTAGCTTACATAGCTTGTAACAACTTGTTTTCTGTTTATGGCACTTGGTAAGTCTGTTTGGAAATGTGCCGACTCCTCTTTGCGCTCCTGAGCATAAACCATGTAGAACCTCTGCATCTTCCCTCAAATAGTGTTCCTGTGAGGGAAATGTACTGTGCCCTTCTGTTCCTTCCTTCACCTCTCCCTCATTTATATAAGAAAAATAATTTAATGAGTATGACCTGACTCAGATGAAATACATGCCTCTGACTCGTTCTTGCCTCTGTGGACCCTGAGTAAATTAGTTATTTCCTAAGTAACTCATTTCATTGGAAAAGGGTGAGTAACTTTCCACCATTTCTTGGGAACTCAAGGACAGACTTAACTAATACCTGCTTTTTCCTTCTCTTCAGCTTCTGTGTTATTTGCTGTAGACCATTCACATATGGTTATTTTTATTTTTTCCCAGAAGAATGCTTTGTTTTTAAAAATATTTTTTCTTTAGCTCAGTGAGTCAGAAAAGAATGCGAGAAGCACTTGGATGAAAAAAACCCAGTCACCACTGGAAAACTTAGCTAAAGAAATGTGTTGTGCAGAAGAAATAAATGTATCATGATGAATTCATGCTTGTTAGAATTGGCAATGTCTTGCTATGTCATCTTATCTATTCTAATTTGTGTACATTTGCAGTCATCTACAAGTCTGGACTGTCTTCACACCTGTAGTGATATAAATCACAACTAGTGATTCTTGCAGTGCAGCATTAATTTACATTTTAATTATTTCAGTTTCAAATACTGCGCAGCTAATCATAATTGTATATAGTGTCCTTCCTTAAGCAACTCTTCCTGTATAGTGTCCATATCAAACAGGTCCAGAAGAGCTATTATATAACTATTCTCTATATGACTGCATATAGTTTAGTTAAGAAATGCTACCTGATTTATGAAAATCCACAGATTCCTCTGAGTTGTGACATGGTCACACTCAGAAAGATACGTTAAAAAAGCACTTGCAAGTGCGTAATCAGATGAGAACACAATACTCTGCATTAATGAAATGTGATCCATAATGAATCTTGCATGGGAGTGCTAATAACTACCTTTAGGTTAAAGTGCTCAGATGTCACCGTATAACAATATCTGTCTTAGATGTGTATCATTACAGCAAAGTAATTAAAGGTTACTTAGCTGTTAAATAGTTACCTTGGCGGAATCCTTCAGTAACGTGGCTTCAAACATGCCTTCACAATGAAATTAATTAAGCAAATGAAATTAATCTTGTAGTAATCTATTTGATGCACAGGATATAAGGCATAGAAGTGTTTAATAAGATTGATTGCAGAAAGCAGAGGACTTGAAGATGTTTCTCCTTGCTATGAAACATAAAATGATCTTTGTTGTTCTTATTTGTAAAATATAGCTTGTGCATGTAAAGAAGAACAGTGACAAAATTGAAGAGAAATGGGATGTCAAAATTATCACGGTCGTGTTCCATGTGCCACCGGAGTGCAAAGCTCAAGTAGCACCCCTCAAGATGAGGGAAGTATTAAAATTCACTTGGTCTTTTTTACACCTCTGTGCTACATGGAGTTAAAACTTGGTAACAAGTGACAGAGTTTTGCTAACAGCTCAGCCTGACTCATCCCAAGGATGCTTTCAGGGATTACTAGCTTGCTGTCTTCTTCTGTATTTAATATAAACTGCACCAGGAAAGTTGAGCAAGCGGCTTGATGTGGAGATAAACATTTTTCATCACCTCTTAAAGTGGAAATGTGACATAGGCAACACCAGTGACAGATGGATTTTGACTTAAAAAATAATTTTCTAGCATTATGCAAACTGGCAGTGACAAATACACAGTATATTCTGCTTTTTTTCTTTGTTTAAATAGAAACACTAGATAAATCAATCATTCATCTGAGACCTTTTTGTGTGTAAGCAAGGAGATGTAAAGTTCAGATCTCTGCTGTCCTCCTGAAACATTGGCCTTGCTCCAGGCAATGACATTATTCACATACCTTAAGTTTACTCTGATTTAAGTGTTTTGCCTGATCGTGTCTTTTGATGAAAGAGAAAAAAAAAATAAAAAAAAGAAATATGTCTCGTACTGGAGAAATCTTTGCTCACAACACAACTAAGAAAGTACTGACAAAAGGAAAGGAAATATAAAGAATTTGTGATAGACATCTGCTTTTTTTCGTGCTCTGATATGTGTTCTTATGCCAGTAAGATAATTAGAAGTTGTGGCACCATCTTATCAGTGCTACGCAAAACTGCTGCACATTTTGGTTGAGCTTGACATCAATATTAGGGGTTCTTCTCCAGTTCTCAGGCTCTGCCCAGGGCAAGTTGTTTGGCCCTAATTGGTTTTTGTTCTCAGCAATTCAGATTCCTTAAAAGATGAATCTTCAGCCATTGTCATGTGAAAATGGTCCCATGTCCCCAGGCCAAAAGAAGTCCCCAAAGAAGCTAAATAGAAGTGATGGAGCTACCTGTCCTCTCAATATTCTTTAGATGACTTTCAGAGACCCTCTGCACACGTAAGGGCCAAGCCTACACAACATTATCATATGAGGGTGTAAAAAAGAATCTTAATACTAGAAATCAGTTCTCAGATAATACAGTTTTTTACTTCTTAAGCACAGCAAAAACATACATACTGATTGATTCAGCCTCATTCCAGACCTGGAGACAGCTTTTGAAGGGGGATTAGAAAAAAAAAAAAAACAAAACAGTGTAAGAGAGGAAGATTATCTTCCAATGAGTTCTTTTGCCCTGAGGTATGACTTCTTTTTTTTTTTTTTACAATTACAAACCAGTAAATGTGTAATCAGAAAACAAATGGCATTGATTACTTTTTCAAAGCGGTAACTCTCTGATTATTTCGTCCTATACTTCCAGGTTGTTTGAAGTATGGAACCAACATGAAACCTGAAAGCGTTTTGCCATTTGTATAAATCAACATTACACTGTGTAGCCAATGTTTATTTGCAAGCCTGCAAAGGGTTTCATAAGGGATATGCGTGCACCTACAATACAAACCATGTGTCAAACAGCAGAAAACAGCAGAGCAATAGTGCTGTTGTTTTTTCCCTTTTCTTGATCCAAGTTTCATTTTCTGTTTGGCTAAGCATTAGTGGTCATGAAGGTGGTATATCAACAAGAATCATGGTGGCATATTCAATTTAATATTGAAATTAAACTGGTTGAGGTGCTTAACTTCATTTACATTTTCTCAATAACAATTTATTTTATTCTGTTTCAACAAACCTTTCTGTTTATGCATATCATCATCTTTTGTTATAAGAAAAGGGGATCTCATTTCGTTATTTAGGTGTGGGGGTAATGAAAGAGTAAGTATTCATCAGCTTACTGTTGCTGCACCTAGGGTCTTTTCCTGGAATACTTACTGCAGAGCTAGTCCCTTGGAGTCTAGATCTTTAATTTTTATTCCTGCCTAAAAAGTTGTGATACTCATAGTGAATTTAGCATATGGATATACTAGGCATTATTTATCATAGTATGGTTTGAGTTGGACAGGACCTTCAAGATCATCTAGTTCCAACCTCCCTGATATGGACAGGCACACCTTCCACTGAACTAAATTTCTCAGAGCCCCATCGAGCTTGGTCTTGAAAGAAAATTACTGTTATTTTACATGGAACAAAGCCACAAAGATTTTTCTGAAAGGTATTATATAACAGTAAATGATTCAGACTCAAGTAGAAGATTTATGTATTCTCTTAAAGACTGGTGGGGATAAATAGAACAGTAATGGAGGAAATTGAGTTTGTTTAACCTCAATCAAGAAAGGGAGGTAAAAAAGGAAAGTTTGGACAAGGCAGTAGAAGTTTTGATAGTGAAAGAGCTCTCTGCATGAGTTAACTCTTGTCCATAAGCAGACTTTTGAATGTGTCAAAGATTCAGTGCAAATCCCTGCACAGGCACTCTCATTTCAGTTGAAGTAGCATTTCTGGTCGGGTCTCAGCTGCCTGAAAGTGGCTGAAAACAATCTGCTCTTAAACTGAGTTTACTGTGTCGAGGAGGGCATGTGTTTACTGGAATCTCATTACATTCAAACATAGGGATACAAGTCTGCAGATTAGTGCTTGCCCTGAAAAGGCTGTTTAGCCTTTCAAAGGATTTTGCAGGAAAGCAAGCTGGAATACAAGCCCTTTCTGCTTGTCATTTGTAGGTTTGTGAATTTGGCTTTTATTTCTTTGTGTAAATGTGCTTTCATACAGACATTGAAAAGCCATGACCCTCTGTAAAAAGGATTACCTTGAAGGGAGATAGTAAGACTACAGTCTAAAGGATGGTTAATACAGAAATGCTAAATCTCACTGTACAAAGATTATAGCACAATAAATTTTTTAACTCAAGGTACTTTCTGGACATTATAAAAACAGTTACATGTCAGAATCACAAAATAAAAGTCTTAAAGAGAGGGCTAAAAGAAAATAAAGAAAAAAATCTGCTTTATTTTTTGGTGAAAGGGTGATATAGAATCCCTTTAAAATGTGTTTTCTTTTAGCTGACATTGTAGCAAGTAGTTTAGATAACACTTAATGTCTTAGATATTATTTTTACAATCAGTGTATTTCATGGAGTATTAAAGATAATAAATAAGGAAGTACTTTAAAACAGATAACAGAAGACTGTAAAGAAAGCCAAAGATTTCAGTTGCTTACAAAAAGTCCAATATCTTACTTATATGAAGCAATTACTTTCATGAGTCACATGACCCATTTGAGTAAGAGAAGTCAAATCCCAGTCCAGAATTATTCCTTTGGTGGGAAAAAAATAAAAAAAAAACCCCAACCCAACAAACCAAAACCAACCAACCAACAAACCCTCAAGGTGGTTTTTTTTTGTTTGTTTGTTGTTTTTTTTTCAATTTGCACCTAGGACATTTTTCTTATTTGTTTCTCTGAGTAGTAAGCAGTACGGTCAGAAATAAATCCAGAATTCGAAATTCTAAAACTTCTCAAAGAAATAAAAGCACTATCCTTTGGGGCTAGTTAGGATTTCAATTACTGCAAGAGTTAAACTGGAGCAGTAGTTAAATAATTGTGATGAGTAGCCCAAGCTTCTCTAGCTGCTTTTTTCCCTTTTGGGACTACTACTACTAAATCACTTGGACTCCTCCAGTCTGACAAGACTAAAATAAATTATAAAAGGGTATGATAAACTGCAAGAAAATTCACCCCAAGATTTCACCTAAAGAGCAGAAATAATGTAGTAGAAGCCAGTATGTGAAATAGGGAAAAAATAGGGTTCGATTTGACAGGTAGTGCTGGATGTAAGGAGGATTTTAAATGTACTAACCATCTGATAAGAGGTGAGATGAGAAGAACTGTAAGAAAAAGCATGGATAGCTACCACTCATTACACACATGAAGGAATTAAACTTAATGCTCAATTTTATTTCAATAGTTAGATTTTCAGATTGTTGCATTAAAAAGAGATTGCAACATATTTTCAAGATTTTCAATGAATGATTGGAGGTACAGTCTATGAGAACTGTGTTTGGTTTTAAAGTTGCTTTTAAAACCAAATCGCTGATGCACTGTGATCACTGGCTACTTTCTGATTACTGTAGAGCTAGGATTACACTTCAGGTGCCAAGGTGCCAAATTAGAGCATTAATTACCTGTGTAATTGTATGTAGTTAAATGCACACTAAGGTGCTTTTATAAAATATAGTCTCCAACCCTCATTCAGAAGGAACTTGAGCAAATTATTTCAATGTTTTCAGGGAGATTGTTCATGTATGTAAAACTGAATCTGACAACTTTCTGCATCTTGATGCTTCAAAAGAATAACTTAGTTTTTAGTTTTATAGCCTCACCATAGGCAGCATCACAGGCAGGACACATAAAATAGGAAAGGGTGTGACATTTGGGGTTGCTGATAGTACCAGAGAACACTGGGTCATGAAATGGAGAAAAAAAGACAGTGTGAAAGATGAAGAAATAATAACAAGGAAGTATGGTGGAGGATTTGAGACATTCCAGATTTGTTCTTTCCTGGTGTTAAGATAATTTATTCCCTCCAGACTTAGATTACTTAAGTCTAGCCTAATTTCAGAGGGTAGAAGTCCTTGTACCTGGTTTAATTCACCTGAAACATATTCTATTGGTATAGTGATCCAACCTTATCCTTGGTCAGTAGAGAGAATTCTGCATCTTCAGAAACAGTGCTTATTTTTCACATCTACCATAGTACCTGAGATGCCCATGACCATGAAATAAAACTAATAAAATAAAATGAGGCAGTCACTGAGAAGCAGCTCATTTCAGAAAAGTTCCTGGATATCAATTTACATTTCTCTGAACTAGAAAGAATAAAATTATACAAATTGAATCCAAGAAACAAAATCGGGAAGCAGTATGAAATTTCAGTTAAAATTTAATTGTAAAAGACTTGAGGCAAATTATTGTCCAGCTTAAAACAATCCACACCAACCTTCAGAAAACAACATCAACTTAGGTACGCTGTCAAAGTCAGATTTTAATGTTCAGGCTCTTGACATGTAAGTCTACTAGAAGTATTTGCTGTACTTCTATAGGCATTGTGTTCTTAGACAGTAGATCAAGTGCCCATGCTGAAAATTAAGTAAATGGCTGAAAAGTACTGTGATGGCAAGGTGGTAGATGGTGGTAGAAAAGTGAGAATGCAGCAGAAAGAAAAAAGCATATGGCCATTGTAGGAAAGTCTGGTCTATTTTACATCCTGTTATTGTTACTTCTCTTTCTGTTTGCAGTTTTCTCTTAGTAATTTTCTACCACAAATTTTCTACTTTACATGTGATATATGAGCAAGCATTCTCATCATGTAATAAATGAATTTTTAATTTCTTATATTAGTTAAAAAGATTAACAGTGCAGAATTTGCAACCCATGACCAAATTTGATGATACTACGTAAAATGAATGACATTTAAGATAGAAAGAGGCTTCTGAATACCAAAAGACAAAATCCAGACAGCAGAAAAATAAGGTTAAACCATTCTATCTGAAGCCATTTCACAAAAAAAGCAGAGGAAATGTGTGACATATGGTATCGAGTGTGGCACTTGAAGTTGAATCTAAAAATGTTTAAAAAGACAGCTGTTAGTTTGCATGATTAAAAAGGGAAAGGAAGGATATTCTGATACATCAAGAAACAAGGAAGAGTTATGAAACCAGAGGTGGACTTGTTGGATGTTTGTTTGCTTTTCTTATCCAGTGGTTTCTAATGTTTTTATTAAATTTATCTTCAAACTCAACCTCCACCTCTATCTTCCGTTCTGTTTCTCCCAGTGACATCAGTGCTGGCTATTAACACAAAAACTGGGTGGATCTTTGAACCTTGAAAGCAAATCAAAGGACAATTTAGGGAAGAGGATAATTGCATATCAGCTCTTCTTCCCTTCAATATGTTGAAGTAGATTAGATTATTTTAATAAGTGTTGGAAATGATGGGAACATTTTAGAATAATATTGTCATATGAATCTCACTGGCTGTATATGAATCATAGAAGTAAGTTAAAAAAAAAAAAAAAACCACAACCAAATTTGTCTTTATGAAATGCTGTGATATGCATTATCTGATCTTTAAACTAAATGACCTATTTCTTTTAAATTTTTGTTTATATGATTGTTTAGTTGATTAATGTTAAGTTGCTTTAGAGCTGGAAATCTGTGAGAGGGATTTTTTGCTTCCACTGCTAGTTCTTGTAAAACTCCAATGAATAAAAAAACAAGTGGAGTGACTATTTGCATATGGCAATTTGTCTGTGCATTGGGAATCCAACAGAAATATTCCTTGGGAATCACTGGGAGACTAAAGGCTAACTGGGCACAAAGGCTGATGTACTCTTCCCATCACAAGTGGTCCTTACCAATTTTACTTGGCACACTGTGCATAGCTTTACATGTGCTGAGTAAGCTCAGTTGCCATTAGCTTTACTGGGATTTGAGGCAGGACTATATACTTTTGTTTATGTCACTGAACAAGGCTCAGGAACTAGAACATTAGCTTTTTGCTTTGGCATAGATTTCTTGGCTAAATTACCTAATTTCTCTCTGCCTCATTTCATAAGAACAGTCAAATCTGTTCAGACCAAAGGCTCATTTAGCCCAGTATCTTGGTTCTCACCAGGTCCCATAATGAATGCCAGGGGAGGAGAATAAGGCGGCGAGCATGCAGCAGTGCTTAGTGATAGAGTCTCCCAGGCTCCAGCACTCGTTGTTCAGGGATTTCCTGAACCAGGGGTGGAATCTCTGTGTTTAATGCTTTTCAATGACTTGGGTTTTGTGCATTAGTACTGGCATTTCTTGACCTCATATATCTTTTAAGTATCCACGGCACCCCAAGCCCTACAAATTGCAACATGGGAGGAACATTCCTTTATTTTGTTTTAAACCTTCTGCCTGCCAGTTTCTCATTTTAGAACAAACTGAGAACACTCTTCTTTTCTTCATATCTTCTCCAGTGTGCATGTTTTCCGAGTTAGAGGACTGTAACTGCAGTACTGAAAATGCAAAAGTGTCATGCATTTATAGAGGCACAAAGACACTGTTGGTTTTGTTATTTATTTCTTTCTACAAACTTCTAACATGAAATTTGTTTGTTTGTGGGGTTTTTTTTGACTGTTACTTGGCATTGACCTCTTTCACAAAAAAACCCCGAAATAAAATTTCAAAAAAATTACTGTTACTTTACAACCTTATTTTTGATCTATAAAAGATGTACTGCATTAGTGTTTCCAGAATTGCTTTCTGTGGAAAGATACAGAAGGAAACAGTGAACACAGCTTTATGTAAAGTTCAAAAGTTGTTCTGGTCTATTCTAGCTGCCTTCAATCAGCAATATAATATTTTATCTCTAACACTGACAAATAAAACATTTTCAGGCAGAAATGTAGTTCTAAAATTCCTCTTTCTTTAATCTATACAAAAAGTGATTATGATTCTGGCCTTTTGAAGTCTTGATTCAGAGGCCACTGAAACGAGAGGAGAGTGCCATGGACTGGATGGGTTTGGGAGCAGATGCTTAGTCATTGATATGAGAATAAAATGCCAATCTTGCAATTTGACTTCTCTGCTACCACTAACCTCCTGAAACAGGAAGACAGCTGAGCTATTGTATTTCAGATTCCATTTTTAAATGTTAATTTTAATGCCTCCATACAAAAGGAAAGGAAAGGGGAAAGATACATTTCATCCCTATGAATCTCTATGCATCTCTAGATGTGCCGTGTGGAACAAACAGACCTTGCTGGCCCTCATGAGACTTGTCTTACAAGGGTACTCCAGCACCTTTGCAGATGTTTGGTCACTTTTCCTACAAGGCTATGCCTCTGAGTTCTTCTCCCTTCAGAGGGACTTACATTTCAGGAACCAATTATAGTTGACAGTGTTTCCCAAACTGTCTGCTATTTTCCAGGGGTCTGTAATCAATGTGTTCAAATCTCAGGAAAACAAAGTTTCATCTCTAAAGAGAAGATAAGCTCAGCAGAGTTTAGAAGGTACCTCAAACAGCACAAACACCTTCTCCTCTTGAAATGTTTACATCCAAGGTGACAGAAAATGGTGCAGAATTATCTTGCAGATGATCTGAGAAGATTTCATTAAATAAATACAAAGGGATGTGGTTTCTTACCTACCAATTAAACTCAAAATTTCCAGATCCAGGGCTAAGTTTTGGTAAGGAAATACTCTGGTTGTAAAACTAAAACAAGAAGCAACCCACTGACTTAAAAATTGCAACATCTGGGTTGTGGATGTGCAAAACACATTTGATTCCTGATATTTGTTCTTCCTGACAATCTCCAAAGCTGACATTTTTTCATTGGTTCCATTGACTTTCAGTGGGGTTGCACAAGCATTGCTGAGAAGACAATCCAAATCATTGTCCAAAGGTGCCTTTGTTTATGAATAACAGATTAAAAAGGTGGTGTCACAGCAGGGAAGGTGATTAATATTTCAGGTCTTATTATTTTTGTTTGTGGATGCATGAATTTGTATGTAATTATACATTTCAAGGATCAACAACTAAGGGGAGATGAACATTTAACATTTATCTGAATAAATGCAAATGAAGCTTTAATTTCAGTCAGATATTGTAAAACAAGTAATCAGAATGAATTAAGAACATGCATGATTTTTCTTCTCAGTGTTTGTTGCCATTACTTTAATGATGACAAAAAGCAGAAGGGTGATGGTATAGATGCAAGTTTAGAAGTTGTATATTCATCAGTTCAAACCTTTTAAATTGATGGTGATAGAGAACAACTGTTTTAATTCATAGTCATTTGGAAGGATTTGCCATGACCTTGGGTTAACATGTAAACATGGCAAGGGATATAAGAAAGATTCCTCTGGCGTTAACTGAACTTGAAGGGAATCTGTCTTCAGTGGGCTCAGTGCTGAAGTTCTGAGAGCAGGACCTGAGAAGATATGCATGAAAATCTCAGGGATCACCCCACATTTGGGATGGCACTGTCCTTAGTTGTAGCCTGTATCATTTATTGCTATTACTTAAGTAATTGCTATTGCTTAACTCTGTGCAGAGCACAGACAGGTCCTGGATAACCCAATTGATGACCATGACCCCTTCTCACTGTTGCTGTGATCTGGTGGTGGTTGGTGAAATGTGGAGCAATATAACTGTTAGCTTTCTTTCTCAAAAACAATAAAATAAAATTTAAAACAAACAAAAAAACCCAAAACAACCAAAACCAAAACCAAACAAAACAAACCCCTACATAAATCTCATTTGGATTCCATTTAAGTTTGCTACAGAAAATTATGCAGAAATCAAGCAGAACTTTAAAGGGAACTACTTTTTTTTCCTTTGAGAGGTTGGTGTGCTTGTCAGTTTGCTTTAGCCAACAAAGCCAATATATATTATGCTGTACTAAACCATACCAAACTATACTACACTACACTACACTATGCTGCACAAGGAGCCAGGATCTGGAGCCAAAGTTCTGTTAAATGAAAGGCTGCATTTCTTCTTCAAAAATACAAATATCAGTAATTGGGTTATCTGGTTGGATGCTGATTAGCCCCACTGACGCTGTGCATTTCTGTTTATGAATGTACATATACAGACATATGAGCTGAGTGTACCACATATTCTTGCCAGTGTCACTGACTCTCTCTCCTCTTCTGGAGACTCCAGGGTGCTAGAAAGGCAGGCAAGATAGTGAAAAAAGAAGTGAATTTTAATGTACTTTTTTTCAGTCACCCTGAATCAAAACCACTTAAATCCATCTGTTACTGTGTCAGTGAAGTTTTTGTTGCACTGGGAAAAGAATATCAAACATTCTTGACTTTTTTTTAATTAAAAAAAAACAACAACAACAAAAAATCCAACACCAAAAACCAAGCAGTGTGAGAAATGCATTGCTCTGAAACACAGTGCCATGAGGAATAATTGCAACTTGTCACAGAGAGAGGCTATAATTATGTCTACTGTTAGTTATGTTCTCCATGTGCAGAGTAGAAGTTACCTTTTCAAATACATTGTTCTCTAATGCAATACCAGCTATTAAAATCTGAGGATATTATTTCTTGCTAATGAATTAAAATCAAATGAGGCTGCAGAAGGGGTGGGTGGTGTCACACTGAAAACATGTGGAGGGAACAAGGAAGAAAGAGAAGTGTTTGTTGCAGGGTTTTTAGATCTAAGCTTTGCCTCGGGTAAAGCAGAATTGCCCAAAGGTTCAGAATTTCAGCTTCTGTATTTCAGACTTTGTTTGTGTTTTTTCTAAATTTGCATATGTATCAAATACTGGGCTAGACCTGACACTTCATAGGCACCTCTGAGTGAAATGCTACAAATAGATTGCAGTATCTTAAAGAAAAAAGCAAAGCTCAATAGTGTTACAGTAGTTGCTGTGGTGTACTTCTCTGTTCCTTTGTTACTTTCACAAATTCTCTGAAAGCATGCTCACAAGGTCTTATAATAGGGAGAAAGAATTCATAATATTTTTCAATACTTGCTTTTTATTCTGTCACTCATTTAGAGCCAAATTTTTGAAGCCTTTAGTTAGGATGTGTGCTCATAATAGAGATTTCTTCTTGCTAGGAATTAGAAGGCAGCTACACTAAAAGCCATGCAGACATATGCCTTCATTTTCAGAAGTGACTAACAGCTTCAAGTATCAGAATTTTAAATTGCCCAAGAAGGTATTTGGTGAAAATCAGAGCCCTTGAGCAAGTTTTAAATTGGGTGCCCAGCTCGGGAGTATGCAGAATCACTTGGGAAATTAGAAAATCTTGGCCATATGCTTATATGTTAACTCCACTTGACTAAGTCCTTTCTGTATGTTGCTTCCTCAATTTGCAGTCTTTTTTGTGTTGTAAATAAGATACCCTTGACTCAGATGTGAGAGTTCCCTAGGAAAACTGGAGAACCTTTCTCTTGTTAAACAGCACCCTAATTACAGAAGCAATTTTACAAACAATCCCCCGGGGGAAACATTTTCGTTCTCATCAGGAAGGATCTTGAATAAAATAACACCTTTGCTAACTTCATTTATTTACAACGGGACACAAGACTGAGACTGGGTTAGATTTATTGCCATTACATCACTGATGCTCAGTAATTCATAAAACACTGGGTCTAGGAGTTAGCCCTGCTGTTATTTCCTCTGATGCCTGACCTCACCACAGTCTAATAACATACAGGAAATCCAGAAGACAAAGGGGGAAAGCAGTGGTCTTGAATGCTAAAAATAACCATAGAAAACTTGTACAATCATGTAATAGAGTATGGCCTGATAATTTATTTAACATAATAGTAGAATCTGCTAAAGCAATTAGAATCTGTTCCAAATGTTTTAATGGAAAATATGTTGGGGGTAAGAATAAGAACACTTAAAGAATGGAGAGCTTTAGGCTGCATAGTTAAGTGACGTGTACTGGTTTTAGATTTGTATATATTATTTCTTACATATGCAGACTGCTTAATAACTTGACTGGAACAGACAGTCATTCTATGGTGGTTTTATTTCCAGAGGTCATCCTACATGAGCCAGACAGTCATCTTAGGTGACGTATTACACTTGACAACCCAGAAAGTTGCAATACAAAGGCATTCTAATTCTCAGTGTCCTCTGAGAATTGTTCAATATCCTTGATGATATCTAGTGTTCGCTTTACCACTGGGATAACATTTTTGGTGTCTTTACTAATCACTCAGGGTTAACATGTCATTCATGTTAACTGTGTGTTTGGTTTGTTTTGAATTGTTTTCCTTTTTCTAATCACTCTTATATTTTCTGAAGTGATAAATAGTATAATGCCACTCTAATGAAATCCATGTCTGCTCATTTGTTTGCTTTAGAGTTAGAACATTTCATCCAAAATAGGCAGATCTTTAAAATTGGTGCAAAAAGGTAGATGACAATCAGGGAAAAAGAGAACCGAACCCAAAAATCTGTTGCATGAAAGTCAGGTAAGTCTGTTGTCTTTAGTATGTGAAATATTGCAAAAGCAAGTTCACAAACATATATATAATTTTTGAACAGCTGCTCAGTTTGACTGTGCTTGCCCTCCTTTTATTTACATATGTTGTGCAGTGATTTGAAAGAGGCTATTATTCATATAAATACCAATATTAGTATGCAAACTAGTATGTTCAGGTGTGAACGAGTCTTCACTGTTTGACATTGACACCTGGTTTGTCTCCCAGTCAGAAGCAGAAGCACTTACTGATCATAAACTAGGAATAAAGACTAGATTGAACCAGCTGTTCCTGAACAGCCCAGTTGGCTGTTTACCCTTTCACTAAATTCATGGAATTATAATTATGCAGATAGATAGATAGATAGATACATAGATAGATAGATAGATAGATACATACATACATACATATATACATACATACATACATACATACATAGAGAGACACATAGATATGAAACATTTCTCTTTTTGCAAAGGTGTATGGTAACAATAAATATTAATAGATTTCATTTCAAAAGAAAGCAGAGTAATGTGGGACATTTGATATTTGACTGAAAGAGAATTATTAAGAGGGTGAGTTGTCCAAATTCAGGCCTAGGAAGTTGTTTTCAAAACTTATTCTTTCCAGAGTCAACTACTATGTCTTAAGGCATCTTCTGAAGATCGTAAGCTAGGAGAACTTTCCAGGAGAAATTACCTATAGGGATAAAAGAAGAAACAGAAACCAAGAGCTCTGTTGAAATGGAGTTCTGTTCTGTTGGTCTACAGAATGAAGCATGGAGCTGGTCATCATTTCAACAGTCCTTTTATCTTTTACCTAACGGAAGCCACCCCTTTAGCCCTGCCCCTACCAAAACCCAGCCACAGAAACCCACGACATTATCAGAAATAAGATTTCCAGGAACCAAAATGTCAGTGAATATCTACACGTAGTGTCGTTTAGTTGAAAGACTATCTCTTAAGTCTGAAGAAGAGGACACAGGATAATGTAACTATTTGAGAGGTCTTGAAGTGATTATACTGCCTGAGGGTTAAAGCTTGGGACATGATCTTAGGGCCTCATGTCTGGGTAAATGCTCTCCAACAAAGTTCCTCCTCTGTCCCCTTCAGCACGGCACAGCAATCCAAGAGAGTTTCAGTTCCGGGTCCCACAGAAGCTGGAGACCTTTTTTTGGGAATACCATTTCGCTAAAGATCTGTCACTTAAAGTGATTTCCCACAGGAATTTAAACCAGGTTTGAGTAACTATAATTCTGCTAAGCCTCAAGCTGGAAAAACAAAACGTAATAAACGTGTTGAGCCCAGTGTCCCCCAGATGTGTGCAGGTAAAAACCCGTATAGCAAATGGAGCCTGGTGACTAAAAGTCAGAAGCCCATTGTGTGCATTTTTTCTTTTCTTTTCTTTTCTTTTCTTTTCTTTTCTTTTCTTTTCTTTTCTTTTCTTTTCTTTTCTTTTCTTTTC
>JAWWMP010000041.1:7749389-7827871 GCA_035047865.1 Dendrocincla tyrannina
TTTTCTTTTCTTTTCTTTTCTTTTCTTTTCTTTTCTTTTCTTTTCTTTTCTTTTCTTTTCTTTTCTTTTCTTTTCATAATTAATGATTTAAAATGGTTGTATTATTGCTTCAATCACTTTTCACCTATTTCCCCAATGGTTACCACTTGCCTCAACATTTACATTTGGTTTAATATTTGTATTTTTTGCATAATTTCTCACATTATATTTATTTGCACTTACACTTTTTTAAAAATAAAGCATTCCATGGGGATGAATTTAATAGAAGTTTCTCATTAAAAGTTTCATAACAGCATGATTCCCAAGCCTGAAACCAAAGTCCTCATATTTAACAGTTTTCATGACTCAATAGATTAAGTGTGAAATAGGAAATATAATAACAATATCAACATGGCCATATCCTGTACACTTGTTTCACTTAAAATTATTCTTGAAAAGTAACACAATTCATCAATAAATCATTTCTCATGAAATTTACTCAAAAGGGTCTCTGAAATATCCTTGCTATAGTAATAAAATGTGTGCACAGAAAGTTGTACTGGGCAAAAGGTAAATTAAAACACTGGAATTAATATATTGGAAGGGAGAAGTAAAAAAAAAAAAAAAAAAAGGAAAAAGGGGGAAAAAATAACACCAAAGAGCAAACCCATCAATTTCTTTCTTTCGAAGTCAGGTGTCTCCAATCAGCTGCCTCTGCAGTGTTCCTTTCAGAAAAAAACTCTTAGGTCAGACCTAAATTCATATGAGGATTCCTCTGTGGTCGGTGACAAGAGATCTTGCCCTTGGGAACTGCAGTTCTGGGCTGCTCTGACTCATCATTCAGAGGAACTTTCTGCTGACTGTGACTAGGGCAGCAAATTCAACCATCCCAACTAATGCTCTGTGTGGAGGGGATAAATCCAAACCTTAACAAGTGTGAAAGTTTTTCTCTGGATGGAAAGTGGAGCTTTTCCTTTTGTACTTACAATGCCGAATAATACAGAGAACACAATATTTCAATGCCAGCAACTTCTGACTCAGTTAAGAGACATTGTCATTGGCTTTCAAGTCCTCCAGATGGATATTCCTTCCTGGTTCGTTGTCATACTCCAGGCACTCTGGAAATCTTTTGGGGTTATTTTTTTCTGGGGTTTTGGGTAGGAGAGTGTTACCTTGGGTTTTTGTGTTTTGTTTTGTTTTTCTTTTTCCTTTTTTGTTTTTTTCTTTTTTCTTTTCTTTTTTCTTTTATCATTTTTCTTTTATCTTTTTTTTTCTTTTTTCTTCTTTTTCCTTTTTCTTTTATTCTTTTTTTTTTTTTAAATAAAATGCTTTATCACAACACAAAAGAGTTTGTGAAAACACCAAGGGAAACGTTAACATCAAAAATGCTCATAGCTAAGGCCAACTCTATCTTTTTTATTAAACAAGGATTGTGATAGTTGGTAAGGCTCTTAGCACAGGAAATGTTTCTGGACCATTCTTTGTTCAACAGCCTGTTGTGGAGATCAACTAGTCCCTGAAAGTTACCCTGGAGATGTGCTCCTTTCTGTTTATAGTTTAGGGGTTACAAGGGTAAAGATATGAGTTCCTTCAATTTCACTTCAGTGGCTGGGGAACATCAGTGCTATCATTCCATGCCTTATAATTTAAACCAGTAATACCCACTTACTACACTCTAGCTGTACACACTCCATCAACAAAGTATCTTCAGATCATTTTCTTTAACTGAAGTTATTTATTATTGACCAGCAGTAGCTTGCTGCATTAGACTCTGAATTTCAGTAAGAATTTTCAGAAAAGGTTCAGGAAAAACATAACCTTGAAATTCATTAGCCAGTGCTGCCCATACTGGTAGATCAGTGCTTCCCCACTAACCAAAAGTTTAGTTGCAAGGCAGTTGCACTAAACTGGAAAATAAAACACAAATATTTAGCAATAACAACTAATGTACGTTCTCATCTTTTTTGTTCATCCTTGATTTGTTGAGACAGTTCTGGGTAGTCTAACTGCAGGCAGACATACAAAAAATCGTTTAAGAAATTATCATTCTGGGTGTATAACTATATCTATATATCTAGATATTGAAATATATAGATATATGTATAAATGGGTATACAGTTGGAATATGAATGTTTATGTAAATATAACATTATGATTTATTGACACATTGACTGACTGAAGCTATTCAATAACAAGATATGAAATGTCTAGTCAAGAAGCAATGTCTTGTCACCACAGAGTATCATGACTATGACACGTTATTTCAGTTGTATTTCAGCTGTTTGAAAGCAAATCTCTGGAGCCTTGAAGTGGCAGATCATCAGGAATCACAAGACCTTTTTCATTCATTTCCAGGACTGAACTGTAGTTCTTTCTGGTTAAGTCTTGCCATCTATCATACTATGTGCTACAGGAAAACGTGTTTTAAGGAGCCAAACTCATTATCTCCTACCATGCAAGGCATTTACTAGGTGAAACAATTCATGTCATACCACAAGCCAACAGTCAGTTGTTGTCTTTATGAGTTTGTGAAATTTCAAGAACTAAACAATCTAATTTTCAGTAGTTTTATTATGGATTAAAAGAAGCATCAGTGAGATATAAACTTAGGGTTTAATAACCCATAAAACGTGCCACAGCAAGGGTTTTAGCTATGAGGATCCATAAAAAAGGTTTGAAGTACATTGTACTGTGCTTTTGGGCTGCCAGTGCAACTAATGAAGGGTTGTAGACAATAAATTGGACTAATTGTTGAGTCACAAAGACCCTCCATTGGAATATTTATTTATTTATTTATTCATTTATTTATTTATTTATTTATTTATTTATTTATTTATTTATTTATTATTTTTACTTCTGCATTTCTACAGATTTTCCTCCCACCTGGCAATCTTGCTTTGTCATGAATTCCTGTCTTTGATTCTATAATAGCCCTCATAAAACTTTGGAACACTGAATACACACGGATTTTTGCTGTCTAGGGCTCAGGCGTTTGCTGACTCACTGTAGTACCGTTCTTTTTATTCAATTAACTGCAAAACCCAAGAAGCAGCAAAATTATTAGCTGATGAGAATTTTTCTGAGAACAATGTGCTTTCTTTCTAGCTGACAACTCGTGTTTGTACTGTGCAAAAAGGGACACACTCACACAATCAAAAGACTCTATAAATCTCTGAGTGGAGCCTTGGTCTTTGCTACCTCCAGGCAGATTGATCTTGCTGCCAAGTCATTTCCAAAGAACTGCCATCTTCCTCCCTTCTGACTACACACAGGTCTTCAGGTGTAATTTAGGTGGACAGGACTTAAAACAGCAGGAGCATAGCCCAGATTTTCTGAGCAGAGATTAACTCTTTGGAAAATGATCAAGTACACCTTGAAAAGGAAGAGGTGAAATTTTACTTTGAAATATTGACATTGACTTCTCATCTGTTTCTGTTGTGACATCTCAGGGCATAATTTTGGTGCAAATGCCACAGACCAGTGACTGGTATCATCAAGTACCTATCACTAGTCATATTGCTTCCTAAGTTTCTAAAATGGGGGTGGGGATCACATAGAAAAGAGTTTATTCATCTGTTCCCTGTATTTATTGTTGGTTTGTAGATAGGAGTAGTTTGGCCTTAGCACCCAAAAGGCTGTTTGGGCCAGTTGCCCTGTTTGTGACAGGTGAGACTTCCTATAGCATGTTTATCAAAACTCCTTGGAGCCTCAGACTAATCAGGATATGTTTGTTTGGCACTTAACAGTGATGTATTTATTGTCATCATTACTCGCCCATACATTTGGAAACTTACAGTACATGTCTCTTCATTTCATTTTATCTGAAGTACGAAAACACTGTGGGATTTACATGTCATGCCTCTTATTTCAAATGTTTTATTCCACAAACACAGAGAGAAGGCTAGATCATCTCTGACTTACCCTGACCTGGTTCTCCACTCGTTCTTGTCTGCTACACACCAATATCAGTAGAGTTACAGTGACATAAACCAGAAGAATACAGTCAAAAATCAGATCCTTCCTACACCAAATCACTTTCCACATCTGTTTCCTATTTGTCTTAAAGTGACACATGGGATTATCGTGGGAATATATTCTGCTTCAATTGTCATGCCACTGACTTTATAGCCTTATCAAATATCCATTGGTGTGCAGGTTGAGCAGTTACAATCTACTAAGAAGAAATGCCAAGAAAACATAGATTGATAATAACATTTTTCAATAATAGCTTGTAACATTAGTGCCATTTTCTGTTATTGCAGTTGAGGTCTAGCATTCTCTTCAATTTACTGCTTTTATTTATTGTACAAGGTCTAGGTATGGACCCTACGGTAGAATTCCAAAAACATTTTTCCTTTTGATATTTATTCATTTCCGGTTGGAAAGAGCAAAGGCAGAAAATTGGAGAGAAGCAGGAAATGTGCCTATGCTATTAAGAAATAAAAAGAAAGACAAAGGGAAAGAAGGACATTTAATACTGTATACTACTGATACAGGATGACTGTATAAACATAATCAGGCAGGCTACATGTACAAGAACATGCCTTAGGAGACTGATCTTGAATTCTGGCATCAAACTTCATGATGCTGTGTCCAACTTTTTTATCTTACAGTGCAGTAAGCCCCACCAGATGACTATCCAGCTAACAGTCCATTTTCCCTTCACCTTTTTCTTCAGTAAATGGAATGCAATGTGAAGTGCATCTGATGTTCCTCTGAAAATACATAATAAATGCACAGAGATAGGTGCTTGAATGATGTAATTGAACAAGCCTGTAATAAAACCTGTAGCCTGTGACTTCCAGAAACGTGGACTCCATAGGTTTAAAATAACACCATTGGTTGGTCACTAGCCTGGCCCATCCCTAGGTTCAGTATGGATGAGCAAGATAGGGAAGGCAGGGGCTCCTTGACTTAATTAGGTATCAATGTAAATTAGCCACAGTGCAGGTGGGAAATGGAAATTTCAGGATTTGGTGTGGCCTCCACAATTCTGTGAATGTAGAAGTCTTCTGTGCAAAAAGCATCTATTTTTCTGGTTTTACTCTTAGTGCAAAACATAAGATAAACACACTATTCAAATTGATTGGCAGACTTGGTCCCCCAGTTTAAATTAAACTAATTAAAGGTACTGAAAAGCCCATTGCTTTGGGCTGACTGACCTCCATTTGACTTAGTGTTGACTGAGGCCCTTTTTAATCTGAGTTTAAATCCTCATGTGCTTTGCCTTCAGCTTGTATATTTTAAAAATTTCATTGCAAGGTACTGAATAATAATAATGCTAAAAAGCTCTCCTGATGCAGTTAGAATTGAATTTGAGGATGAAATAGTAAGTCTTGCTAATAGGCTAGGCAAAGCAGAATTTAGCATCATGATTATGTTGTGGGGTATTTCAGAAAAGCATAATCAGTGAAAAATATCTTTTTTTCAGATAAAACCCTCAATTTTCTGCTTCTTCAGTTACTTTTACTCAAATGTATTCTCAGTGAAAGCAAAAAGAATTCAACAAACCTATGTAAATTTTATGTGAAGTAGAACAGAAGAGACACAAGCTGTGCATGTGTATTTGTGCCTTCAGCACATACTGATTAGGAGGTGGGCACTTTTAGCAGATCCTCACTTGGTGTAATTTGACTTCCCTGAAGCCACAAACCCCAGTATGAATCACATAAACTACACTCTGCTTAGTTCAACTTACTTTTTAATGTTCTTTCATCAAATAATGTTGCTTTTTCTTTTCTTTTTTTTTTTTTGCATCCCACAGGACAACATTTTTAGAATGGAAGATTCACATTTTGAAAATGGGCGGGGGAAAAGCCCTTATGATCCCAAACTGCTGACAGCTTCACTTTTAATAGGTAGGTGCCACATAACAAGTTCAATGAGATGTGCACTCACTGTAAATAATTGCCAGTTTTCTGCTGTATTTTTTTTCCTTGCAGCACCTGTGATAAGCCTTTGTTTTATGCAATTTATTTCTTGTTCATGTGATTTATTTCTTGCTTCACTTTGAATACAGTTGACCCAGCTGTCTGTCTTGAGGTGTAAACCAAGATTCAGGTATCACAACAGCTGCTTTATACCCTGTATATACCCTGTATACCCTTGATTCTGCAAAGTGTTTTTCCTCCTCACATCTATGTGAGGGCGTTTTAATCACCCAGATTACAGGCTGGACACACTGGTGGTCACACCAGCACAGCTGAGAGCAAAGTGAGAGCAGGAATAAGTCATTTCTTAGATCAGTTTTGCTACCAAGGAAGATCTAGAACCAAATTACATCTGCATGTTAGCTGGAGATATATAAGCAGCCACAGGTCTAGGCCTTAACGATGTTTCAGCTGAAGTTTCTGTCTGACAGTGAATACAATTGTATTGCTGCCCAGAACAAAAGAATTTAAATAAATTAGGTGTTTCTGAAATGGTAATACTTCATTTCATGGAATACATAAATATAGAGCAACTGGACTGTGTCAATCTAATTGAACTAGGGCAATTGATTGGATTTATCGAATTGATTGAACTTATTTAACTGAATTAATTATGTCCATTATTATTTCTTCCCCTTCACCAAAAAAAAAAAAAAAAAAAAGGCAAAAAGATGTTTTGTGAGAATAAATTAGGAATGAAACAGATTATTCTTTCCCTAATTCTGCTTAGGTGTAGCAACCTTATCCTTAACAGGTAACTTTCTTGCAATTTATTACAACTTCAAATCCAACAATAGTTTCAGAAAATTGCACATTCTCTTACCTCAGAAGTCTTGGGGAAATGACACATAACCAAGTACATTGTTTTCTCCAGGACTTTGTCCATATTGTTCGTCTAGTGCCTTCCCTACCGCCTACCCTTATTACATTTACATTGCATTTGAAAATTAAGCTATTCAAAATAGCAACAAAAATTTAGTCCTAAGTGTGCCTCATTTCCTGATCTTAGAAGCCTGTAATGATCTCAGGTGATGAGCTACCCTGGGGACACAAACTTTTTAGCAGGAAAAACAGGAAAGACATCCACATCTTGCTCCAACTTGTACCCTGTACAAACAGAAAGGAAAAAAATGTGTTTGCAAAAGGCTAGTGTATAAATTAGTGCCTGAAGCAACTTGAATTTGTGGCAAAGCTACTCTCAAGCAAATAGCTTTACTATTTACTTTAATATACAATAAAGAAGGAGAATGATGACAAGCAAGTATTACATGGTATACTCGGTATGCAACTGCACAAAGTCAACAGCATCTAGCTTTTCACATTCCTTTTTTTTTTTCACTCACTCCAGCACAAATATGATTATCTTATTTACCTTGGCTAAGATTTCATGTCTTTAAAACATCTTTGCTTTCTTGAACCCACTTCCTATCACTGTGATTTTCACTACATGTGCACTTCCTTCTAATAAAGAGTAGACAGAGCATGATCTTTTGTTTTGAATCAGGCTTCAGTAAGAGCCATCAGCTGGATCAACACAATAGAAAATGTTGCAAATTCAACATTCAAATCCAGTGACTAATTCCTACTTCAGTGACTTATATAAAACTCAGGGTGAAGCTAAAAGTAACATTCCTGTATCCTGGACACAAGCACCTTTTATTTGCCTTGTCATAATTGCCTCACAGTCATATTGTGTTACTGATTGTTTGTTTCAATCCTTTACTGAAGAGTGTATATTTCTGAGAGTGCACACCAGGTTCACCACTGGTTCTCAGTGTCTTACTGTCTCTGCCAAAAACCGCTTGCATTATATGGTAAAATGATGGCCCAAGTGAAAAGAATTTCCTCCCCCAAAATAGGTGAGGAACAGGAAATGAAGTGGCCAACAACTGCATGGAGAAGTTTCGTCCAACTGCTCTCTGCAGTAGGTAGTGCTGGAGTGAAGCAGTGAGAATGGCCATAAAGGCAAGAGGAGACTCTTGACAACAAAGGTCTCACACCAAGCAGAACATGGATAGACTGTTTCTTACCTTCTCCTGAGCTGAATTATAACTCAGCTGCTCCAGGCCCCTCCTGAGCCAGACTCTGTCCTCACAAGTGACTATGGTTTATCTAAGGTTTAAGAGAACAGCTATGTAAAACAATTACCCAGGTCTCATTAAAATGCAAAGTTATAGTTAGTAATGCAAAGTAACTATCAGAAATATAAAAGAAGGCTGAGGAGGGTAATTTATATGGTTAAATACAGGAGGGAAAAGGAACCTCTCTTCTTCATCAGAAACACTTAACAGATTTTGTAAAGTGTGGAAAAAGAATATGTTCTTGACACCATAACTAGAAAGTAAATCTTATGTAAGTGAAATGTAATCACCAAGAGGAATTTGGACAGAACACCAAGGTTAATTTGCAAAAAGTAACTTCAGATCTTTAATAGCTCAGGAGACCTATTCTGTATTTCAACTGAAATAAACTCTTGTAAAGAAGATCTTCAATTTTCCCTCTCTCCTAGAAAAAGCAATAATATTTGAAAAAAAGTCCACACCAAAACAAAACCAAAATAAACAGTTCATCATTATTAAATTGTTCCAATATTTTTCCAGTATACATTCCTTGTTCCATCCACCTGCAAATATTTTTCATTTTTTTTTACCAGTTGTTCATTAAAGTTGGTTATTGCTACCCTACTCTAAAGTAAATGCCATCTGGGAACATGATATAACTAGTTCCTGGTAATGTAAGACACTATTCAGCCATTCCCATCTATGTGCTGCTAACTAAACAATCTCTGTTTGAGTGGGCTAATGCATGAAAATGTAGAGACTAAGAAATCCCTGGAGGGGATTCCAATGGAGGAGGGAAAAGAGAAACGGTATGATTTCCAGGGAATGTAATCACTAGCGAAAGTATCACTGAATGTATTAGACTAAAGCAATTGTATTGGGATAGCTGGAAAAAACCCCCAGAGAAGGAGACAACATTGCCGCATTATCAGACAGGTTGTTTTTAGGAAATGACCCTTTAGGATTTTCAAAAGCTTTGGTGATCCAGAAACCTCAAAGTTGTTTATGTTCCTATGTCTCACTGATTTTTTTTTCTTTTGCAATTTGCATGTTCTTTTAGAAGTTAAAAATTATTGTATTTTTCATTTTTTAAAATCAGTTTAGGTAACTCAGTACCCCTAAATATTAACGTGATCTGAAATGCAGTGGCTTCTCACCAATTAAAAATTTTAGTATGATATTTGTTAGAAATTAGCTACTAAGTATATATGAGGTTCAGAATTTTAGAATTACTCTACTGTCTCAGAAGTTTTAGATACTGACTTTAAAAGAAGTGAAGTCAAACCACCTTTATGTCTGAAAATCTAACTTTAGTGAATAAGCCTTTTAACCAAAGATAGATTTCATTCGTGAACTGTTTTACCAGTGAGAGCAATTATGATATTTACAGCTTTGTTTTGCCTATTATTCCTGTTGTTCAACTTCCTTACTAATTCCAAAGGAAAGTTTACACTTCTATGCTCTCCACAAATTCTTTTCTTAAGAATGCAGTCTTATTTAAGAGCTGAATAGAAACAATTTATCAAATAAATCCCTGTTGTTTAGGTTTTAACATCTCTGTATCTCGTGAACCTGGGGAGTTGTTCACAGTTCCATGCTGCTTAGGTACAGTAGAGGTGAAAATGGTTCCTCCTGTCCAAAAATCAGCATTACTACAGACTTTAATTGTTGACTTTTTATTAAGTAAAGTCAATGTGCATACTTCTGTTTGCATTTATGTGTCAGCATGAATAAGGTGGTTTGAGTAAACCAGATTTTTTTCCTATGTAAACAACTGAGGTTCTGCTGGGCTGGAAATACAAAGTGACAAGATTTTGTTCATTTTTTTTATCCTTCATTCTTTCCCTCTGAGACATGTTTGTCAATTTTCAAATTATTAATTTCCACTTTCTTCTTAAAGTTAATGAAAACTTCTTTTTAAACTGCTGACAATAGAAATAACGCAGTGAAGACTATCCACTACACTGAAGTATCATTTTCCAGACCAACAATGAGTAAATTTCAGTCCAAAAGAGAAGGTATGCAGGGAAACAAAGATGAATGTCCTTCTATCTAGACATGAGGCAAAATCCTCATATAGCTTTTGAATCATACTAACTCAAAGGATGTGCACATCTGGGACATGACTTGAGGATCACCCTGAATTTAGCAAAAATTATCTAAAGCCTTACAAAAATAAATGATGTTCTGTGGTATTTCTGTCTGGAAGAAGTCAAAATCCCCTTTTTGCATGACTACAGCAAATCAGTTCAAATTGCAGACACTGGCCTAGGTTTACTGAAACTTGGAGGGGCTGTAGTAGAAAGGATAGAAAGGTCAGCTAGTTTTCTACAGACCCTTCCTCATTTGCAACACGCTGACACCACTTATGGGCAAAACTTGGACCCTATGACAACTGATGAAACAGTGTCTGTTGAGCTGAGTCCAGCCTGGCAAATATGTTTCTTCCAGTGGTGTTTGTAGATCAAGGAAGAAGCTAAGGTGTCAAAACCCCTTACAGTTCTAAATATTCCAAATATATAATTTTAATGTTTTTGAACTGTATTTGTCTTAATTTTAATGATACAGTATTAAATATAGGTTGTGGGGGTTTTTTTTGGTTGACTGACCTTTAGATTTGTTGATAACAATGAAGAAAAATAGCCTTTGTTGGTTTTTCTTTCCCCTTTGATTTATATTGATTTAGCAGAATTCACAAGGGACTGAAAGACAAGAAAATGAAGGTTAAAGTAAGGTTAAGCATAGCATCAAAGCCCTTTTCACAGGCAAAAAAGGTTTTATGATCTTTAAAATCTCAGCTGCACACTCTGTACATAATAATCACTATAATTAAGTGATTGTCTCCCCTTCAAAAAAAGTTGAAAATGACATAGAAGAATGATAAATCGTTAATTAATGATATGCTGTTCTGTTTCACTTCTGATTACACCTCCTGCTGGGCACGACTGGTCTATTTGCCTCTAATCTCTGCTGTGAATTCATTCAATTCCATGCCTTTCCGCTATCATGTTTTCACCCTTCCTGCCTTTCATGGCTACCATATGGTACGGAGCCACTGGAGGTTCAATTTCATGGTATCAGTGTCCTGGGGAAAAGATGCCAGTGATATCCAATAGACATGCTTGGATCTGGTTGTCCCACCATGGAAATACCTAAAATTGCCATGAAAATTACAAACTTGTTTCTAAAGGGTGCTTTAAAATGAGGATATGGTAGAGTTCATCATGACCATGAAAAATTTATTACCTTAGCTAAAGAAAGAGTTATTTTATCCTCAAACTTGTCTTTTTCACAAGGGACCCGTGTAATATGGGTAGCTTGAAAATATTTAGAAGGAATAATACTTTTTAATTCCTTATTAACAGGATTGGGTAGGGTATCTCATTTCACATACAGATGTAGAAAGACACAGTCCTAAAAAATGCATTTTTAGCATTTTGAATTCAGAGTAATTTTATGGACAAGCACTACATTAATGCCAGAAAGATCCGTGTTGTACTTTGATCCCTGGTTCTTCTCTGTGGGTCTCATTACAATGTACTTATTGTCATTAGTCCCTCCACCTGTTGGCAGGTGTTTAACTAGACTTGCTCCCTCGAATTTAGACAGTCTCTCTCTGCCTTCTCCGTGGTACTTTCAGCTGGCTGGGGAGGAACACACTGAGAAGAGTTTCATCTCCCTCTGGGTCATTTATGTGCCATTTATGGGCTGAAGTCTCACAGGTCAATTTTTAGCTAATTTGTTCACTGTGAAATGCATTGGAGCAAAATAGAAGGGAATGATCTCGTTTATTCTCTCCCATAGCTGTTGCCCTTTGCCAGTGTCATGGCTACAGAGGTGGCTGAAGGAGAAGGGCAGGTTCTGTCTTTCCTGTAGAATATACTGTTTTCTCAGAAAGAAAAAAAAAAAAAAAGAATAAAACAAAGCAAAAACAACAAAAACCCAAACAAAAAAAAAAAAAAAATTCCAAACCAAACAAACAATAAACAACGCATTTTCTATATCAAAAATTGAAAGGACCTAAGGACTTTCTGAAGAAAGATTGAATGAGCTGCACTCTTCAGTTCCCAGAATCACAAAAAAGCAGGAGATTAGGAGGAACCTCTGGAGCTCTCCAGCCCAAACTCCTGTTCTAAACAGGGCAATTTCACATTTAGATAGGATTTTTGAGGCTGGATACACCTCACCCTGGCAGGGCGAGGTGTACTGGCTGCCACTATTCCAAACAAAGAATTCAAACATATTTTTGAGAACTGGCTGCACCAGCAGTCAGCAGATACAGCTCATTTGCAAGAGGTTACAATTAAGCTCTGCAGTGAGAAAGTGGGTGTAATCATCTATTTTCAATGACAATGCATTGCATATGACTTGTTGCTTTGTAATTTTCTCATTATCCCTATTAGCGTAATATGAACTTAGGACCAACAGCTTTCTCTGACTTACCATGACTGGAAAATTGAGGAATGTTGCTTACAATTATGTCCTTCCACAGATGGAGAACTGTACTCTGGCACAGCAGCAGACTTCATGGGCAGAGACTTTGCCATTTTCCGAACTCTGGGGCATCACCATCCCATCAGAACAGAGCAGCATGACTCCCGGTGGCTAAATGGTATGTAAAATGTACATCTCTCTGGTTACATTCCTCTAGCCACGAAAGACTATTACACAGTTTCGTTCCAGCAACATCTGTGACATATACACCCCTCTTTTTGTTTGGAGCAGAACTTTGTCTTACTTAGACCAGTTAAACTAATCAAAAGTGATTTATAAAGGAGCATTTTTGTTTTGATTACACTGAGATTTGTGGAGTGTGATTAAATTTAAAACACGTACAGATACTACAGACAACGCAGTCATGCAAGTTGGACAGAAGCTTGAGTCTTGCGGAGGTATCAGCACAAAGTAGCTCCAGAGCCTGGGCCAGGACTGTGCTTTGTGCAGGCTTTATTTTTTTACTGGATTGAAGGGAATCTGATGCTGGACACCAAAAGTCCAGCAGAAAGTGAATCAGCAGACTTTCTTGAGCAAGCCAGAGTTGTGAAGAGTTTGAGAGAAGTGAAAGAGGTCCTGGGCATTCAAAACAGTTTCAAAATATCCAATAGTTTAACAAGGCACAATAGCTTACATTATTGTATGGATATTACTAATCAAGCCTGTGGATATTGATTTGTGTGTATGAGGAGAGAAGGATAGTTTCAGACAAAATCTGGTTTTGGCTTCGTGCACCAAAATAGTTTAGAATGCATCTGAATATTCTATCCAAGTTCTGCTGAAGTCAAAATTCCAATAGCTTAAATGGAATTACACTTGGCTTTAGCTATACAAGGTTATGAGCATTCTGGAAATGAGAATTCATTGTCTGAAAAAGCTGGCATATGAATTAGGTAATACTAACTGTAGTTACTGAGTTAATGTATATTTTAGCTTTTAAAGAGTTATCTAGCTGCATACATGCTTGTGCTGTACATGCTTCTTGCATCTGCACTCCTGTTTTTGAATTCACAAAATATTTTATTCCTAGACATTTTTCACTCCTAGCCACATTATTTGTGTCTCTGCTGAGGTCTAGGTTTTCTTATGTGGTTTTGAAATTTGGTGGAAACTATTCATGCAAAATTTTATGTGTAAAAGCAGAGTATGTTTTAAAACACAGTTTCTTACTAGCTAGTCAAGAACTTCTAGTATCATAATGTCATGATGGATATCACATTAACTGTATATACAATCCATAACAAAATCAGTATCTGACTCATAATTAAAACCACAAGATGCTATTGCAGGCTGGATTAACACTCTATATAACACACATTGGATACATATATTTAAATGTGTATGTGACAAGTTGTATGGATGTGTATTTTGCTAGGACAAGCCGTATGAATCTGATGTTTATCCTGTTAAATCTAGTTTTGCCATAATTCCTGTGCACTGCTGTGAGAACATTTCAGCTCTAGAGTCTATGCAGTAACCTAGAAATTTTGTTCATTGGGTAATTTTATTATAGCAATAAGCAAGATTTCTGGACTTCAGGAGAAAGTAAAGGGCTATAGACATATCCACCTGTCTTGGTACCTGATAGAGTAATAATATGTTAAAGATAACCAACACCCACTTTTGTTATGATAGCCATGATGACATAAAGCCCAATCATGCAAGGAAAATCTGCTTTTGTGCAGTAGATTTGCACAATGACAGCTGAGTCAGGAGGATTTATGCAGTGGGAAGGCGCAGCCATTGTCCACAGCCCCTGTACTTCATCGCTGAAAATGTGCCATTCCTTTGTGGATTCAGTTATCAGTCTTTCAGCACTAAATGTGAGAACTGCTTTTCCCAAATTAGCACTAAGGTTACATCTGACAGGGTGCAGAAACCACAACTGCTTTGTGCTCAAGATGGGGAGGAGAAGACACTTGCACCAAAAAAACCTGATGAACCTTAAGCTCTCTAGAATTTAAGTATTGTCCAAAATAAGCATAAAAGTAGAAAGACAGCATTTTTCATATCACAGAGTGAAGATGATTTCCAACTCTTAAGTAAAGTTCTTGCACTATATTTCTCTATGGAAAGTTTCAAACTAATTTAAAACAAGATAAGAATCAAACTGAGACCTTTAGAAATTACTCTCATAACTGTCCATAATTTAACAAAGAATGATCCTTAAGTACATTTTTGAAATCTCTCTCCATTGCAACTTAATGCACTTACCTTCCTAAGATGGAAAGGTTGGCCTAAAATCTGAACTACAACATTCCTATTAAGGGCTCTAAGGCTTTACTGTTAATTTCCCAGTGATAAGATTCTGGCAGCCTTTCCACACAGTACTACTAATTTCAGCATCTAACAGGGAAATCCAAAAATGATAATTGTTTGGGCTTGAAACTCTGCAGGCATGCCAGTCCTTTGATTATTTATTTGGCATTTGTGTTTTAATATATAATTATAGAAGAAGCTCTATGTTTGCGTGCATTTAAAGTGGATATACTTTTAATGAAACAAGCTCTCATTGAAGGATGAGGTGTACTCTGCTTCCTTAAAGATCTGTATAAACTATTTTTGAACCTTACATTTGCAGACCCTTATATGTTTTTTTTAGTAAAGACATGGATTGCTATTGAGTGGTGCTTTCTACAGGGTGCTTAGCCCCAAGTTAAAACCAGTATTCTAATGGACATGTATTGAAAGCTGCAGATGAACAGCAGTTCTGGTCAAACTAACAGAGATAAATTCTCATCCCGGTAGAGTTTTATAGTTGGGTGGTAAGGCATCCAGTTTTAAGACCTTGCTAATGTTTACTTCAGTCAGAGCAAGAGCTTAAAATGGCTTTTTCCATACTAAGCCTGAGGTCAGAGCTGACAGGGTGCAGAAAACACAGCTGTTCGGGACCAAAAATGGAGAGGAGAAGATAATTGCACGTGAAGAGCTTGAAAACTTCCCAGAAATTAAGTCTTGCCCTGAACTGGTATAAAAATAGGACAGCATTTTACAGAGTGGTTAAGCTTTTGGGATTTAATCATGAACACAGAGTTCCTACAGAGATCACACAGTCACTTTCTGAAGATGCTTAACCTTCCTATAGAAGTTATATGATTTTGGGAAGAGAACTGTGACCAGCCTGGGAGAAGGTCTGACCAGCAGCCCTTAAAGACCTTTTAAGTCTTATTAAATACTAAGACTTATTAAATACATATTAAATACTTATTAAATACATATTAAATACTCACAGGCTTCTAAAGCTTTCATTTTGTATAAATAATTAAACAGTCACCAAGCCAAATAAAACAAGGGAGACTGACTCTATAGCCATGTAGTCAGGGCATTCATCTAGAAGCTAGGGAACCATACATCAGTCATTGTGGCAGTGTATATTTAATTATTGATATAGAGTTGGCCAGATGTGACAAGGAGCATTTGCAAAAACACAGTAAAATAAGCTGGTGTTCAGAGAAGTCATTTTGGATATGAAAAGCCACAGTTCAGTGCCCCAGACTGAATCATGTACTGCATTACAAGGCATGTTTTTGCACACTCTGGACCTTACTGGCTTCTCTGGTACATGCATGGAGTTTCTCTGCAAAAAAAGCTTTAACAGTCTTAGCTGGTCCCACTGAGGGTCAAGACGAGTTTTGAACTCTCAGGAAAAAAAAAAAAAGCTGAAACTGGAAAAAAGATCTGTCCAGCTTTACTATAAAGGAACAACAGCTTTGATGTTACACATATGTCTTACAAAGTCTTGCCTATAGGCAAGTACATGGTTCCCTTTAAATGTGCTGCTGCTTCTGATAGTTCAGAGCAATCAGAACCCAGTGTTATTTCGAGGAAGTGTAGATCAGGTCCTGCTTCTATGAACTGCTTCAACAATTAAAAAAAAAAAAAAAAAGAGAGAGAGAGAGATGAGTAGAGGCCTGAGCAGGTGGGAGCAGCTCACCCTCATACCAGGATGTTCCCTGGTGCACGACAGACAGCGTTTACTGTACACTGTCACAAGGGCTGAGGGCATGGCTGCAGGCAAGAAGGCAGAATCGGCAGTGCAGTGTACCAGAGCAAATGCTAAGCAATGCAAAAGCAAAGTACCGAAGGCAGTTTTCAAGCTGAAGATTAGGGGAGTGGAAGGTTAGAGCTTGGACCTGCTCCCATCTTCTCTGACTTGAGCACAGGGGAACTGGTCTTAAATTGTTAACATTTTGTAAAATGAATAACCATAAACATTTATTTTAAAAGCAAAGCAGGGTTGGGCTGGGGAAGATCTGAAAGGAAATGAAATCATGAAAGCTGCATTAAGATAGTGTTATGAGTCTGGTTTGCACCCCAGAAATACTGGCCTCACTCACCGTCTTTACTAGACCTGGCATTAAGAGAGACTGTCAGTCTGGATTTCCAGCCTTTGGCTTGGAATTTCCTTGCTTTTTATGGGTTTAAACCACTCTATGATATTATTTTAGCATACTTTCCATGGCTTAATTTTTAAAGTGGAGTAGTAGCTGAGCTTAGTCCCCTGGGGTTATTGTCCTTGGTAATCTTTACTTTACGCTTACATAAGCAGATGAGAATTATAGAAGCTGAGCGACTGTTCAATAAAAAAGAAAATGCCCTCTTAAATTTCACAGGCTCTGAGGCAGGAAACATGAACTTGATACTCTCCTGGCATTCAAACAGAACCTTAACCATCATTTTCTGTTGTTTCCATCTATGGTACTTCATAGAATGTCCCAGCACTGGCATCACAGACACATAATTTTGAATATATACGTAGTGCAGAGTAGAGTAACGTTTGTAGGATTTTTACCTCTCTAATAAAATGCATTAAATATGTCGAGATGTTAGAAATTAGTTACTCTTGCTGAGATTTTGATGTGTTTATTTGTTGATTGCTGAACCTACAATTTGTCTTTGGTCAGCCACGCCAAACCCTTTTCCTACCTATACATACCCACTGATGCCCCCCTCTGCTGTGCCACTCCCTTATCCCTTATCCCTGAATGCCTTCCTAGTTTCCCATTGTTCAGCTGACCTCCTGTACATTCCCAATCCAGATATACAGCATGCTGTAAAATACATGCCACCAAAGGTAAGCAGATGTGGAAAGGGGCTGACCTAGTACCTAGGGGTTGTTTCATAAAATACAACTAAAATAATGTTGGAGAAGGGAGGTGATATGTGCTACAAGTACAATAAATCTCCAGCAAGTAAAAACCTATTTAAACAAAGGACATGGGAGACAGAAAAAAAAAAAAAAAAAACCAAAAAAAACCAAACCCAAAACCAAAACCAGTGTGAACTGCATATGAATATATTTAGTCTTCAAATCAAAAGTCTTAAAACACAGTGGGAATGAAATTAGCAAATTTGTCCAATAGAAGTAGTTAGTGAGGCAGCCCACTTTTAGTGTCTCTTTGTGCCTTGTGGCATAGCACGCTTGCCTGACGTTGCAAGAGACTACAGTGAGTAGACTAAGAAGTCTCTTCCAGGTCTGCATTCCCATAAATTTACAAGGACATATTTAAACAACCTTATGAGTGAAAACAGTGAGAAGATTTTTTTGTGTATGTCATTTTTCTTGTTCTTTCGGTGGGTTTTTTTTTTTGCCCTGAAAGGATCTCTTGCATTTAAAATATGCATTTCTATATTTGAACCACATTAGCCTGCTGATATGGCCTATCATGCAGGCCGTGGTGTGGACCGAGTTCCACACTTTCCCACCACTGCTTATAGAGGCATGAACAACTCCGACCCTTGAAGGAACAAAACATGTCCATATATGAAAGTCTCATTTCTCACTCAATACATTCTCCCACCCCCATCCCCATTATCTTCATTGCTAAGAATAGTAATAAATAATTTCACAGTGATAAATTCCATGTGTGACAAATGCTAATGTCACCTAACACAGTGCTAGGAAGTGTTCAGAAACTATGGTGACGGTGGCATAATACTGTGAACAGAATGGCATACAAACTCAATTTACAAGGATTTTTTTTTCTCCCTTAAGTCTGTAGATCCAAATTTGAGAGATTGAATATGAATTTTAAGTTGTTTTTCTCATTACAATCTAACAAATCTTTTCTCTATACATTTTTTGTTACAACCTGTTCTTTTTTCTTTTTTTTTTCTTGTAAGAAATGTAGAATTTCTGAAATAAAAACCACCTCTTTCTTATTGTTATTACTTGACATTTATCCTGTCACTAATCTGAAATGGTTATAGTTCAGGAAGCTATACGTGCTGTAAAGCAGTACTTGATCAGAACATACTCATGTATTTGAACCAATTGATTCATTCTGTCTGATAATTGTTCCTGTATCTTTATACAAAGTAAGAGAAGCATTTGGTTCAGAAATGAAAGACCATGTAACAATTAGAGAATGTGCAGAACAATTCTCTGGATGTGAGAAAGGTCATGAAGATGGTGGGCAAAGACAACCAGAAATATTATAATCTCCCATCAAGTGACCTAAATGAGATTATTTTAAATCCGTCTAGGAAATAGATCTTCTCTCTTCCAGTGCCCCTAGGATTAGGTAAGTATCTTCATTAAATATCAATGCTGTAGAGGAGTCTTTGTTCTGTTTAGGTATGAGAAGTTGGTAAAAGTAGACAAGGGACGAGTTTTGAGGTTGGAGTGCAAAAAACAGGTAGGAAAGATGAAGCAGAAGAGAAAATTCTTCTGCTCACAATTTGAAGACTTCCTGACACTATAGAGAATATGACCTGGAGCAAGAAGACTTGCATCAGTAAATTTATTGGTCTGAGCTATAGCCGCAATATGCTTGAGCAAGTTAGGATACAAATCCAGGAACACCTGACTTAGAATATGTGTATATTACATGGTTAACCATGGGCTCATTTATGGGGTTTAACTTGGTCAGCCTTATTACCCATGTGGAAAAAAGATAAGAGCTGGAAGGGTAGATAAGAAGCCATGCTTTCCTGCAGTTCATACTGTGACTCTCTTTATAGAGCTTATAAGATCAAAAGTAATGGGAGAGCTCAGAGTTCTTAGTGCACTGTTTCCACTGGAGACCAGAGAATTTTTTTCTGCTGCATATAGTACAGTTTTAGGAAAGAAGTTCACAGCTCTCTATACAAGCAGTGTGGGCTATGACCCAGTCCAAAACAGGTCAGTGCAGCATAGTCCTAAACAGAGACTTGGCAGTAATGTACAGTTTGGGATCTACACTCACTCTTGTGCACTGAACTGGTCCGTTGGTGATGTGCCTTAAAATTGACAAATTCCAAGGTTTTTATTTCAATCATGAATTGGCAGGTCAACATATCAACGTATATCAGGTCAACAACCCAGTAAATCCTGGTGAGTCTCATGGTGGGGTGAGATCTGAGAGTGTAGCCCTTGCCATCTCCTATGCTCTGACTCCTCTTGGGAGGCAGTTGGATGAAAGATCCAGAACAAGCTTTGGGTAGATGCTAGGTTTGGATAAATCAGTGCACCTCTCTGTACAGGGCAAGTCTGGTGATCTGATTTGGGTGTTCAGATGCAAACTGCAGGACCCAGAAAAGTTGCTTTCTATAGTCATCCTTTAGAGAAACAAATCTGAGTCTCATCTGTCATCTTCAACAGCAGGAGCTGTGTAAAAAACCATCTGCATGAATATACTCCAGGAATCCACTCTTGATTCTTCTACTCTTGATGTCTACAGCTCTGTGCCCTTCTCACATGGATAAAAAACACCTGCAATTTTCTGATTATCAGTCCCAGTGATATTCTATCTTCTCTAGAAAGATTTTTTTTTTTCCTTAACTTAGAAGGATTGCTTATTTCTGGATTTATTTCAATGAACAACTTTTAGAGTTGGTAATGGACAGTTTTTTAACTTCACTTGAGGAAAGTGACAAATTCAGTATATAACTCAAGCAATAGTACCTGTGGCATTAATCTCTACTAGAAAGCTTTGTGTACTACTTTCAGTTACTTATGGTTAAAAAGATCATATCTATCTATACAAATATATGCAAAAATACATAAAAATATACACATATTACCCACATTCATCAGTTGATAAAAGGCTTCTCCTTTTTCCCTAGAGATGAACTTCAACAGGAAAAAAGTAATTTGTTCAGTACAGGTATAGTGTTCAGTTTCTAAGTTTGTACTGTGCTTTGCTTTGAATTATGTGACACAGGTTTCTTTGTATTTATCATTTTTACAAAAATCCAAATCAGCTTAAGCAAAAGGACAGTTCAGATTAGGTGACAGGATGCCAAAGACAAAGCCTCTGTATTATAGGCCTTACAAATTCAAGTAGGTTTCCCATGATGTCTGAGATCTCTGTGAGAGCTCATCACAGCTCTGATGGTTGAAAAACAATGACTTTTAGCTACCAAATTGTGCCTCCTTTCTTGTTCACAAAAGTCACTAACCAGTTTTTCAGAAAAGTAACGCAGAAATCTGCTTGTAGGAATCAACAGCAGAATACTAATTGATTTAAACAAAGCAGAAGGGGGTCTGTTACAGCCCCCTTCACTGGGATATGACATACATCCGAATTTTCTTTTTGCGTTCTTGTGTTGATTTTTTTTTTTTCCTTTAGCTCTAGCCATCAATTTAATGAGGGTTGACCCTGTCAATACCAATTTCCTCTTCTCAGGCCACCACGTTCAGAGTTTGGTGGGCATTCAATAGAGATTTACTGTTGACTGGGTAATTTGAGTTCATGTGTGTGGTGAAAAATTAGTGCGGAGAATTACCCAGAAAAGTGGATGCCATGACAATGCATGTCACCATGGTGTGACCAGCTCTGCTGACATAGGTTTCAAAAGCTCTCCCCCTGTGAAAATGGGGCCTGTTTGCAAATTAATTAGTTTCTGGCAGCAGCTTGATTGTTGACCCAAAGTTTGTAGAGTGGAAAAACAATCAGATTAGTGTGTTCAGTATAAAGGCCCAGCGCGGCGCTCGAGTGCAGTTTGCCAAACTGTTGAAGCCGTGAATAGAGTGAAACAAATTCTTTTCTGAGAAGCCAAGGCAAAGGTTAAGTGTGATGTGACTGGAGCACGCTGGCCGTGGGGCGGTGGGGAGAGAAATAGAGGTTTCAGCCGCACAAAAATAGAGAGTGCTGAGCGAGTTGCATTGACTTTAATGAAATTCACAGCTTCAGACGCAAAAGTGTTTGGCAATGTTTTAGTCTGTGTTAAAGGGAGAAATAAGATGGCTTTGTTCTGAGAAGTTTTCTTTGTATGTCCATGTGGGGCACCACAGTCTGAGCCTCTAAAGGGTATTAGAGACACTTCCTGAGCCTCCATGCTGTTTCTAAGCACCTGCAGACTCTGAGGTTTGTACCAGTTCCTCCCACTCTCTGCCACACACTAATTCCCTTTATCTCTAATGATTAATCTGAGCTTCCCATTCATCACCTCCAACATGTGGGCAGGGTTCTTTTAAGTAGTGCTGGTATTGGGACTCACAGAGAAATGTATTAGAAATCAACACTTGTGAATAGATGAACTGCCTGAAACTGGTTATCCAGGTAGTGAGACAAAAGATACATAAAAAATATAACAGGCCAGATCTTTAGCTGATAATACATGACAGTGTCCCCAGTGCAGCCAAGATCTGATTTCTACTCACTGCAGTTCTCAGCTCATTTCATTATTACTCTTCATTTCTTCAATGGCTAATTTTTTATATATGTTACCTTTTGCCATCCGTTTCTCGCATTCATTGTTATTATCACCCTTATAATATTTCCTTTATATCAAAATATTTCTATGTATTTTTAAATACTACTTTTCACTATAACAAAGAGAAAGGACATGCCAGCAAACGTGAAAGAGAGCATGTTCATGGGAGGCTGAGGTATATTCTCTCAAACCAGTGTCTTAGCCCTGTCTTGGCCTGGGTCAGAATGCCTGACAGACCCAGGGGAATGGGAGGACAGAGCTGCAGAGCTGAAAATATGAAGGGTTCCACCATCACATAGCTCCCAACCCACCAAGTAACTGAGATGCCCAGCAGAGTTAATGATGTGAGGTTACAGACCCTCAGTGTGTTCCCACCTCTTTCCCTCATTCCATAAAATTACAGCTCCTAGCCTGCGACCTGTGCAAACTCTGTGATTTGTTCTCGGTAATGGGGCTGAACCTACCCCCTTTACACTAACATTCCTGAACCGTGAATTGCTTGTCCCAAAAGGCATTTAGTGTTGTTTGCAATTAACACAACTGATTGCTCAAAGCCGGCACCTGAGGTGGCATGGAGCCAGCTGGAAGCATAATTGGCTCCTTAGCTGGAGAAACATCCACTTCACTGTGATGACGGAATTATTAGTTCAAAGTAAGCCAGGTATGTGAATACCTGGTCTGCACATTAAAACCTCCACTAGCACTAGACACAGATGAATTATTGCAGACTCAAAGCCTCCCTTTCTCTCTGTCTCTGTAACTTCCCCTTCTCTTTGTTCATGAAATCACACATATTTCAGCCTGAATGTTTGTAAGGCTGAGTAATTGCTTTTGTTCTTTGGGTTATTTAATTACAAATCTCAGTAGATGACAGGTCGTCTGCACTAAAGGAAGACATCACATTTGCACAGTTACAGAATCCCAGCACAAATGTGTGTGGCAAATCAGTGACTGCAGATTTATTCATGCCCTCTGGGACCTGCACTGCCTTTTCAGCTTAGCATGCAATATGATTTAAATTACAGCTTGTGCAGAGCTGTGCCTTGGGATTACACTCCATGTTTCCAACTGTTTATAGTTCAGTGAGCTTTAACCTCTGTGATTCTGAAAATTAAATAATGTCACGGCTGATATCAAACTGATGGCTGGTACTAGATTGCTAAATATTGTGTAGTATTAAAAACCTATTTTTACAACATAGTGGAAACAGTGTATTTAAAATAGAGCATTCAGGTAGTTCAAGAGCACAATTCAAAAGTCACACTAGCAGAGAATAGCAAAGCTAATATTAAGCTTCATTATCAAGGATATTATTTCAGCTTCTGTATTTAGCACAGTTGTGGCCGTGGACTTTACTGGAGAAGGACTGAGCCTAACACTAAGTAACACTGAGCCTAAGTACTTTGTGATGAGGTAGACACGAGGAGTGTGTAAGGTCAAGAAATGTATATGGAGCATATGTTGCAATTAAATGCAGATTTGTTAATTCCTTGCAGATTTTATATTGTCATTTCTGAAATACTGTGGTTTATCAAATGTGGCATCTTGAAGTCCCTTTTGTGCTGTAACTGTGGACATCATAATATTTCTGTTGCCCTTCAAAAGAGAAAGAGAGGAAACACCTAATTAGAAAGCTCTATATTTAATATGGCATGTAATTTCCCATCAGATTACTTTTCATTATTTGCAAAAACTTTTAGTGATTTTTCTTCATTTAGTTCTGCAAATCCACATTTCCAGGATAGAAACTATCACTTGAGTCCCACTTGAGCCACTTCATCATGTTCCTCCCCAGGCTCCATCAGGCAACACCTGCAAAACAAAAGGGAGAAACCGATGTCACCACCAGCGTCATTTAGCCCATAGAGCCTCATTCATGACTGTGGTGTAAGGAAGGGAGAACAGGAAGAGAAAAGAACAAATGGGAGAGACAAATGGATACTTATTTTTGACTTGTAAAGGCCGCATGTTTGACCAAATAACAGAGAAAATAAACAAAGAAGAATTCACAGAATTTCAGTTATCAGATATGATGGACAGATCACAGACACACACGAAATGCTTGACAAATGGCCCCTCATTTGATGCCTTTAAGTTTTCACAGTGCAATGGATCCTGAACTTCCCATTTTGCTGCATTGCCAGAGTGGTGCTTCTTTTTCCCCTTGATCTTTAATATGCCCCATACTACTTATCCCAGACTTCAATGTCTAGCTTTGAGGTATCAAAGTGGCATCAAAATTATCCCATCCCCTTGCTATTCCATTGGATTCCATGGGCTTATATAAATCCACGCTTGTTAAAAGGTGGCTGTTAAATCTGATTATTTTAAAAAATATGTAGATAAGTGCTTTTACATACTATACAATTTAAAAAAAAAAAAAGTAACATGGTAACATGTTTATGGTAACATCAAGGTATACATCAGCCAATAGTTGATAGTCGAAAGCAGAAAGAAACTGACTACTGAAAGTGACCCACCAACATTGAACAGCCAGCTGATAAGCCTTTTTAGCTCTTTCCTCTGTTCTCAGATCTGTATCACCAGTAGCTGTAGGCTGAATGTTTCATGTTAGAGAAGTGAGCTGTCTTGTAGTGTGACCAGGGAAAATTACTTCTTTCAAAGGCAATGATTAAACTGTAAATCTTTGAGACTACCATTTATTGTACAACATCCAGCAGAATTTGATGTTCCTAAGCACTTAGGGCTACCACAAACACTCTGAGTAAATAATGATCAAATAGTTCCTTTTCTGATTTACCTTTTACAGGGATAGGCTGGCCTGTATTTTTGCTAGATTCCTGGCATATGGAAATGAGTATTTTTGACATATCTTTACATATGTATATTTCATTTCCTCCTGGTAGGTTTTAAAGATTTCTATTCAGGTAAACACAGCAAGATTTCTGGGAAGATTTTATTAGAGGAGTTGGTATAAGCAGAAACAAGATAAGCTTACAGTGACAGCTTTTTTTTTTTTACATATTCAGAAAAAGCAGAAGAAAAGTTATTTTAGAGACTGAATTACATATTTTTCCCATTCACTCCACAGCTCTTATGAAATAATTGTAAGCATTCAGTGATAATACATTATCTGTGAATGTAACCAGATATCTGAGGGTTGGTGTTTATTGATTTTTTTACTTTCATTTGAGTAAAATTCAATATCTTTCTAAGTAAGAAAAAGTGTTCCACTGATGTCAGTGAGATTATTCATATTTTCTGAGCTCTGTAATAACATTTGACATGCTGTAAAGTTTGGTAGTCATGGGGCACAGCTCTCTTCACTTACCCACTCTTTCAGTCTCTGTGTCCTGTTCTCAGAAAAAACCTCCCTGGGAGAGAAAGGTGCAAAACCTCTCTATGAGATATTTTACATGGACTAGTGAGTCATCAGCTTTTTCCACAAGGTAGTGTAAATGGGGTGTCATTATCAATACTCAGTTCTGTTCCATGTTTGACATTCTGTCAGCTTTAATTTTTTTTTTTTTTGCTAGATTTTTGGTAGAAAGCATTCTTTAAAAAAATGTTCCAGTTTCCCATTTATTGCAAGACCCATATTTATTATGGCATTTAATTCTTTTATTACATTTTAAATGTCTTTGCTAAACTTTCTGATAATTCCTCTCGTTGTTTTTGTATCACAAACACATGTGCTGCAAAGTCCTCCCTCACTGCTTTCACAAAACAGAAAAAAATTGAATGTTGAATGTTAAATTTTGCCCCAAGCAACTTTTCATTCACAGAAGTCACAGAAATTACATCAAATATTACTGAAGTGTTGTCAGTGATTAAATAAAAAAAAAATAAAAAAGAGGTATTCTTGTACAAAATTAAGGTATAAACCAATTAAACAGTGTGTGAGAAGAACAACTTTCTGACAGAGCAGTGCAAAAGGTGATGTTGCAAGATTTTCTATCAGCTTTCATCTCACCTGTGCTATCAAATACTTTTTTCTTTTTTTTTTTTTAATGAACAGAATTAAGTTGCACATCAACGATAAACTGGTGCATTATTTCAGTTGTGTAAAACCCTGTTAATACCTTATGTTGACTGAAGCTAAATTAAGTTGGAAACACATATTTTGCTCACATGACTACTGAAAGAGGTTGTCATAACTGATGCTATCACACCGAATACCTCAGCTTGTGCTGAGGGGTTTTGCTTCCTCTTACAGATGCCTTACTGCATTTCATGTTGCAGTGCTACACTGACAGATCAGCTAAAATCAGTCGTTCACCCGGCCCGTTTTTCAGTCTTTTGTGCCATCCCTCATTAATCTTACTGCAATGGATTTTGTGTCAAGTTGCTTTACACTGGTTGTAAAAGTTCATTATAACAGCAAAACCATTCTCATAGTTTGACCAAATCACCTCAGTTTTGGAGCCAAATCTAAAGGGTTTAACAAAGAAATTAAATTACAGGAGGTTGGAAAGGTTAGGAAATTGCTACAGCAGTGTTGTCTGCAGGAAGATTTCTCGGGAACTGGCACAGGCCGATGATCATTTCCAAATGAATTAGCATCCCTCACCAAGAGTTAAGACTATGGTAGAGTCCTGTCTGGTTTTTTGATGTGACATCGGGGAGGTGATTTTTTTTTACAGCTACACAACCCCTTCCGCGCACTTCAAATCGAACCTGGCAGTACAAAATTTCGAATTTTTCTTCCTATTTTCAAAAAAGATGGGTTTTGATACAAAGGCTGTATGTGTTCCCATTGTAGGCAGAAAAGAAGTATTATATCTGTGGACAATTGGTCCAGGGTTGTGAACTGCATAGAGCTGACACAGAAATGTTAGGAATTCAGGTTTCAGGAGACAAAGGGAGGCTGAAGATGTACTTGTAAAGCCAGTGCTGTTCAGTTTGGGATTTCATGTTTTTGCCAGTCATACTGCTGAGGACTGTCCCACTTTACCTACACTGGAATATGCTTGTCATGTTAATCCCCAGGTATCCCTCACACTGAGCCAGGTATTTGCCTCCTACAATATGCTTTGTTAGGAGTTTGTCTGAGAGTGTTGCTGCAGCCCTCTACCGTCAGGACACCTTCTTGTACGCTCTAATTCCCAAGTGGCAAAGAGCAGGAATATTCCACCAAGGCATAAACACACATCTCAGTATTCTGAAAGGCCTGAGAAAATCACATTAGTGGAATAGGTTTGGTTTCTGAATTTTAGATCTACTACTATAAACTGCTCGGCCATCTCCAGGGACTTGTGCTACACCTGTGAATCTTCAGAGCTTACAAAATGCAGGCTCATACCATGGTTCTGCTTGCCAAAAGTCTGTAACACCCCAAATCAGAAACATCTTTTGTCTTCAATGCCTCCACGCTCCACTTCCTCTCCTAATACATCACTTCTTTACATAAAGACTGTGATATTTAGTTCTTGTCACTCATCCAGAGCTCTAAAGATGTAGGTTACACAGTTAAGGCACAGGCTTTCAAGTGTTTTTATTTCCAAACATCAATGTCAAAAGCTTCAGATAAATGACTGAGAGAGGAAGAAACAGGCTCTTAGCTGGAACTTGTTAGCTTTTTCTTCAGAGAGTTAAGAAATATAGAAAATTGAGATTAAAATATTCCTAAATGGAGACAATATGCTACAAGCATCACTCTCTGTTCTGTGATGGACACTGGTTTTCTCAATTGTCCAATTACTCTCTCTGAGGGACAAGTAAATCAGTTTAAAATTAACTGTGTTGATAGATATACAACAATTTTAAAACTTAGTCAGAGGTGTTAATTTTGATTGTTGTTCTCTAAAGAGATAATAATCACCTCTTTTAAATTAAATAGGGTGGATAGAATATAAGCATTGTTTTGTGAGAAAACTAATTTATGTTGAACATTAAGCTATAATTTTGCTGAACTTTTGCATTCACTTTTCTTCACCATATAATTAGTCTTTACAGGGAATCAAAACTATTGTTGTTTCTTTAGAGCAAAGGCTTCAGAAACTGATAATTGCATCAGAGATCAACATTTTCTTCCTTCTCTTTCCTGTAGGAGCTAAAATGTTATTCCCACGAAATATGCTGAATTATACCTCTAAGGCAGAGGAAGAGAGAAATCTCTGGTGCCGTTGTCTTGGCTGGGACTCATTTACGCTACTTTAGGGGTGCTAAGCACCTAAGGTTGTGCTTCCTTGGAGGGCACCCAGGGCCCACTACCCAGCTTGACCTTGCCAAGTTTTCACTTCTGCCAGCTCTCCAGCCAGCGTGGAGTCTGTATGCTTTGGGATGTTACTAACTCTCCCAATTACACTTGCCCTTCTTTGCTTTTGCCCCCAAAACAAATCAGTAATTCCTTAAAAAAGCCCCCATCACTTTAATTCAGATTTAATATCTCACGGTGAGAATGATCCACAGGTTTTACTTAAGGTCAAAGCACTGAAAAGCCAAAATGACTAAACTTGCTATTTATTTTAGTGTAGCATTGAGACATGGAAGAATTTACATGAGTAAAAGCATTATGTGCCTTTTTGTGTGTTATATTGCTGCTGCATCCATGTCTTGAAATGACAAAGCAGTGATACATTGCTACTACTTCTAATATCTTTCATCCTGGAAAATCTGTAATCTCTTTATGTCGCAAAAATATTCACACAAGCCACCACTGAAACATAGCAGTTGGATTCTGCAGAGAGGAAGGTTTTTTTCCTAATTCTGAAAAGAGTTTTGAATAAAATAAAATGTTCACTATTGACATTTTAATAAGGCTTAGTTAAACCTTACACTTATTAGCGCATTTTATAATCCATGTCACCAAAATTGCCTTTGCAAATCTTTGAAAAATTAATAAAAAACCGGATATGACTTGTAAGAAGGAGAAACTAGCTGACATAGCTAACACACTATTTAAAGATCATCGTTCCTCAGCATCAGTCTGGCTTGACTCAAAGTTAAACCACTTGATAAATATCATCAGTCTTTAAAATTCTTTCTGATGAGAATTTCCATTGCAAAGTCAATGAGGGACCATAGGGCTTCTTACTTTGTAATAGCTGCTGACAGCTTGATCATGCATGGCCTGCATGCCACACATCCTCCTTCGCCTACCCGTGACTTTAAAAACAACATCTTCAAATGGCAGCTCTGCTCCGTGGTCTGTCTCTGGTACTACTTTCTATGTTAGCATCTCACAGTAAGTTACCACAAAACCCTCATATTGCTCCATGATAACCACAAGTTATCCCTTGGTCAAACAGCACTCCCACTTTGAGGATGTAGTCTGATGTCATCCTGTTGCTGAGGAGCTTCACTGTATGCAGTGAATCCACAAGAGCTCTGCTGTGTCTTCCTGAGTCAACAGCAGCAAGAGGGATGTAAAAGCTGATGAATTTAAATGAGGGAACTTTGAAAGAATACCAATAAAAGCTTTGGTGTTTTGTGTACCGCATTGGAGTGTGTAAAACCACAAACCAACTTAGCTCTCTCATCGCCACATATTAACAGCTTTGTCCTCTGGTGACCTTGCTGAGCGTGCTGGTGGCAGAGGGCTCTGCTCCACACACTTGTGACTGGTGCTGCAAGTCTCCTCTCTGTGGGTGCAGCTCCAGATTTTCCAAGGACAGTGTTTGGCTCTCTGTGCTGGGTCTCAGCGGACAGGCACTGTATGTCATTATGAAGTCTTGAGTAGCTTTCTATTTTTGTTGTTGTTGAATTTTTAATTTCAGTTTCTCTAGTCTTGTTCCTCTCCTCAGGGCCCCAGTCACCCTTCAGTACTTTTCATTAAATTATAGCAATTGCAGTTTTACTGAGCATAAAATTTCCCTAGTTTCCTAGAATTTTCTTGCTGTGACCTGATAAATTAGTAATTTTGACCGTAAATACACAATAATAGGGGCATCCCATTCAAACTCTTTACAAAACATTTCCTGAGAGAACTGCCTTTCGGCTCCTGTCAAGTGATGAAGAGGTGACCCCAGCTTCTGTTCCTTCAGCTTACTCAGTCTTGACAGCTAAAGGTAATTTCTGTGCGTTCAAGTTTATAGATCTTCATTAAAATGCTAATAGAATTCAGTTAGAAAGCCAATTTCTGAATTTTATGGTTTCTTGCTCTTGGGGTGTTGTGTGTACTTGTGCAGTTGTTGCTGCTAAAGAGTAACATTTGTAAAAGAACCAATGCAGATCGATTTTCCTTAGCTTTTTCTCCACTTGAAATGCTGAGACAAGCAAAACATGTTTCCATTACTTAACTAAGCAAACAATGGCATATAAATCATAGAGGCAGCTGGACCAAGGTGTTGTTTCCATAAAGAGCCAGATTTCTCACGAAGGACAATTTAATGGGCTGCTGCCAGTGAAACGTCTGCAGAGCTGGTAATTGCAGAAGGGCACACAAAGTGGTGCACAAAGGTGTCATGTGGGATCTGAGAAATAGCCTCACAGCCAAGACAACTGGAAAAAGGAGACTGAAAAAGGTGTGGGCTTTAATAATTTGCTTCTTGTGGCTGATTATTTTAAATAAAAATCCAAGTTTTTATTTTTAGCTTGTTCATGTTGGCTGCAAGATCAGAGAAGTGTTTTTAGCTGTAATTTTATTTTGATCATGTTTATGCTGTGGCTTTGTTTCTCCTTTGATCATGCTTAAACATGTTTCAGAAATGTTTGTTTGATGTGCCCTGTTTTTTAAAGCACTCTTCTACATTGTCTGCTTGTTTTTTAAAAGCAATGAATCATTCCAAAATATTTGCCATTGAATTATTTCTTAAATCCATTTTCTCAAAACAAGCTTTCTGGACTTTTAACCAATGGGAGACTGTTTTCAAAAAAGAAAGTGTTGAACTGCTGTAACAGCATTTCTGAGGGCTGCATGGATTGGAGACATTTTTAGGGTTGCAGAACACTTGGTAATTCAAACACAAAAATTTGAAGTCATCCCACCTATCCACAATAGCTGCAGTGCACTGACTTTTACAATTATTACTGGTGGTTTTGGATCAAAGTCCCCCTTCCCATTCAGTAAAACTTGCTTGAAGTTCATTCCAGCATTGCTTTTGGGGGCTGTGTTGAATATATGAAATAGGTCAACCCTGACTGAATTGTTTTAAACTTCCCATGGGTACCCCTTGATACTGAACCTGTTTAATTTTGCAGGATAGGGCAGGGCAGTCTCAATACTTGAACATACACATTCATGGATGACGTTCTTTCTTCTGCTGCATGGGTGAGCAATTAGGAGAGTCAAGAAGGAGTCCCTTTTTCCCTCATCTGTGGATATCTCCTTTCCAATCCTCAAAGAAGAGCAATAAAAAATGCTGCGCAGTCCATAGGGAGGGCTATGTTGCGTGACTGCTGGCCATCTGGCAGATTGATTCATCAGGACCCTAAACAGTCAGTAGTAAGCATGGTCTGAAGCCCTCAAGTTAAATGCAAGTGTACATCAAGCCTCAGGCAAGTCAAACGGCTCCTGCACTAATGAAACAATAAAGAACACACTACAGATCACTAGCTCACACCACTCACTTCTTAGCTTTATATCCTATGAAATTATCAACCACATTTCTCTCCCCCTCTACACACTCTGTATCACAGTGTTACGTTTTTGACCACTACATTCATTCTGAACAGAAATTAATCTATTTCTATATGCTACAGAACACATGTAACCTGTTCTTCCTTTATTTGCTTCACTGCACAGACACAAGTCTGTTAGATGGAAGGGAGGATGAAGCCAAACACCACCAGGTAACAAGAACAAGGGTGCTATTACATGAAGAACCACTCTTTTATTGACTAAAGTGTACTGATTTAACTAGATGGCAAAACAATCCAAAGTATGCTCAGTAAGAAACATCAGTATTGTTCAAGAAAAACTGTTCCATGATGTACAATGGGTGTGTTCTAATATGAGACTGTGTGGCCACTTTACTTTCAGGGATGTAGTTAGGATTATTAACCGCTAATTGAAACTCTGAATTCATCTCAGATGAGCACAGGTAAGTGTATACAAAGCATACTCATGTGCACTCATTCTATGGCATTAATTTTATCTGCCTTTCTCACAGTCCTGTTCTCTGCTACCCCTCTGACAGAATCATTTGAAATACATATTTTCAATTTATTCAACTATTTTTCTATCGTTCTTGTATCAGCCCTGCTTTAATACTAAACTGTCTTACTGTTTCTAGGTTCACTTGCAAAATTATGACAGGGAAAGAAAAGAATAATAATATGTTAACCAAGGGCAAGTTTATATAACCTGTACTATATCAGCAACATTTTTGCCTCATTGGGACTCCCCACAGTATCTTCATAGGCCAATGTAAAGTTATATTTTTGATGCCTGATATTATAGTGATTTATTTTAGAACTTGATATCTTGTGATTTACAAAACCCATTGCAGTAGAAACAAATCATTCAACCACTTGGGAATGTATTTAGGTTTTGGTTGAGTGTGATTTCTTACTGTTTTTCATTAAGACTTTAATAATGTAAAACCGGCATATTCAGATGAGGTTCCCCAGATCCAGTAGCCCAGAACAGTGTCTACTGATGGGTGTCTTCTTTCTCTGATGGATCCTTTCACAGGCTGCAGTGCAGAAATTTTCTTGTTTCTTGAGATAAAAGTTGAATGCAAAGCTTCTGCTATATCATATATAAAGTATAGATATTTGCCATGGTACTATTTATCTTGGGTCTCATGTCAGTGTAACTTAAAGACTCTTAAATGCATGCTAGAAAGGAAGGAAGCACATTTAATAACTTGAGTTACTGTGGTTTGGGGTGGAGATTTTTCATGTCTTCAGATGTCTACAAATACTTATTTTAACAGACAATAGGTAGTAGACATAGTTCCACTGAGATCTGTTTTGTGGCCTGTGTTGTTCAACATATTCGTAAATAACCTGAAAAAGAGGTTGAGCAGTAGGATGAGAATGTTTTTTTTCGCATGATACTAGGTTATCCAGCATAGTGAGACAAAGGAAGACTGTGAAGAAGTACAAAAGGATCTTATGCAACTGGGTAGCTAAGCAATCAAATGACAAGTTAAATTATTCTTGATGAATGAATGGTGGAGTGGTAAACCACAGGGAAAACAATGAGGAAAACATTCCTATCTTCACATATAAAAGAAGGGACTGTGGACAGAGCAACACCAGTGACAAGTGAGGTTCTGGCTTATGGCCCATAAACTTCCATGACAATTTCAGATTGCTGCTTAGGAACTGTCAAATCCATATTAAATATTAGGAATTAGTAGGGAAAAAAACAACAAGCAGAGAATTCTACAAAGACCATTTCTACAGCCCTTGTGTAAGAGCACAGTTCATCCACATCTTGAACACTGAGGGTATTTCCTGTAAAGGATTTGAGAGGAACCAAATGAAGGTATTAAAATCAATCTTCAAAACACAAAATCAGAAGTAAATTTTAGTTCATTACATTGTATAGGTGAGGAAAAACTTCCAGAAAGACACCCTGAATGCTGTAAATTTGCATGGGTTCAAGAAGAATCTACACAGATAACTGGATAAAAAGTCTGTTGAAAGCTACTAAGCACATAGAAATCAAGGCACTCGTGGAATCAGCTACACTGAAAATAATTGAAGGATAGGACTTTATTCTTGGGTACTGTTACTTGTACTCACCATATTCTTTCTTTGTCTTGAATAATTACTTCTGGATAATGTTGGGGGTTGTGTATTGACCTAAGTAAACTTTGATCTAAGCTGGTATGATCATCCTTCTGTACTCATATTTGTGCATATATATATACACACACAGAATACATGAGAATATGTATATACTCACACAAAATTATGCAGTATGTACTCAGAAACATCTAAACTCATTTGTGCATATACATAAATGTATCAAATATGTTGCTTAAAAATACTACCATCCTTAATAAGGCAATGGGTTTCACAGTTCAGGCAGTGCAAACTGGCAAAGCAAAGCAAAGTTCATTATTTCCATGACTATATAGCAATAAACATACATTGAGAAGATGTTAATACATGACACTAAAATAGCTTATAATTTCACATAGGAACAGGACTTGAGTAGTTAAATATAGTTCACAGCTAATTATCCCAGCAGGATGTATAATGGTTATAAAACAGATTGGTAAATCTGTTGGATATGCCTTCTTTTTCCAAATATGGTGAAAGATACCAGCCAAAGTATCTCTGTAAAATCCAGTGATGAGCCAGAATCACCACTGGCATGAATTTACTGATATGAATTCTGTAAAATTCTCTCTCCCAAAACTTCTTTACAACATTTTTTATATAACCAATCAGTATGTTCACATTTTATGTATTTTCATTTGTTGCTATATCTTTTTTACCGCCACATAGTGTTGTCACTCTGTCAAGAAATAAAGCTTATCTATTAAAAAAAAAACAAAAAACAAAAAAAAAAACTTTACAAAGATGACAAGACAAAGTATTTCGACATCCTGAATAAAAATTAAAAAATGCATTTCTCCTCTGAAAAGAAGACAAAAATTCTGGGATTTGGAGTATCAGATGGAAGTAGACGATATCAGTAAATTTTTTTTTTAACCTAATTTTTTTTTTTACAATAGTGCATTATTGGTTTTTTAGATGTAAAATAATTTATATATTTTTTTTATTGTGAAAATGAGGAATATTACATTTGTCTCAATAATTCTTTCATTTTACTTGCAACATATACAGAAAGATTAATTAAAGTCTAAACATCAAAAAACCCCAAGGAAAATGCAAGTAATAAATACATGGAATTATGACACCATGCTGGAGTGTTATGCAACCATTTTTAAAGAGATTTTATGAATGTTTAATTGCTCTTATAATAAAGTTAAGACCCGTTTATTAAACATCTGTAGCAAACACTTCTCTGTATTAAAGATAAGAGGAATGTAAATACCTGTCACTTGTTAACAGGTCATAATGCACCCAACATAGAAATATTCCGTGTCATGCAATTATTTAGTCTTGGAAAGCAAAATGACAATTCATTTATATAAGGAAGGCAAGTGATTCAATTCATGGAGTAATATTGTGCACAATGGCATTGTTTTCTCAGATCCCAGATTTATCAGTGCTCACCTGATACCAGAGAGCGACAATCCAGAAGATGACAAAATCTATTTCTTCTTCCGTGAAAATGCAATTGATGGAGAGCACACTGGAAAAGCCACTCATGCCAGAATAGGGCAGATCTGCAAGGTATGATGAGTTCTTTGTGTGGAAGTGAACGCACTTGCAGCATACTTTGCAAGCAATTTTAGAAACTGCATTCTTTAGCCTGTGAACTATTCAGTATTAACATTGGCATTGTACTAAAGAGGGCTCATCCCAAGTGAAATATAGTTAGTGTATGATAACACAGCAGAAGGAATACTATTCAATTCTTCTTTTTGGAGGGGGAGAAACATAGCAAACTACGATGTTTTGTTTAAAAAGTCATAGGCATCTTCTGAGGTTTAGAATGTGTCTGCAAAAGAGAGTCTTTTACAGGAAATATGATACTTCCAGGTAGGCCAAAAACATTTGAAGCATTTGCTTTTTAAATGTTAATACCTTTACATTCCCATGCTAGTGAAAATCTTTAAAACAGAGGCAAAGGAAGCTCTAAAGAAGCAGTTGCTTAAGGTTAGCTGCAGAAATGGGCAACCATTCCAAAGACCCTTAGTGACTGCAGAATGAATCATTCGTCCACACTAATAAATGTCCAAATGGTTTTCTAACAGACTTCTAAAAGTATTTCTACAAATGATATTATATTAAAAAATGTAGCATTTGCAACTATGATATTTACAGTAAAATTTCATGTTAATCCATAAGCACAGTTTCAATTTTCTTCCTTGAATTCAGAAGTAGCTGCTTTAAAACCAGATATCCCTTAAGTATGAAGTCTTTGGAGCCTTGCTTTTACAACTGTACAACTGATCCCACTGTTCTGGCATTTTTATCTGCTTTGTTCCTTTGCAGCTTGCATTTCTACTTTGTTGCTACCCAGTTAAACATAATAAACCCCTTCAGCTTTTCCAGGACAGGGCAGACTGGGAGCTCTGAAGCAAAATATTCTGCCTGTTTGTCTTTTTTCAGTGTTACATATATATTACAATATATAAAGAGTTTTGGGGGGCTTGGGAGTTTTAAATTATGTGCTACTATGAGTTATGTCACAATACAATGTTAAATAGAAGTAATTCATATTTTGTGTCTTTGCAATGTTATAATGCTTTTGTATGTAAAGGATGAACTCTTCTCTCTTGTTTTCTCTAAATAGCATTTTATTTACTGTATTTTCTCTGTAGCCTGTTGATATTTCAAAGACTGTCACTAGGTATTAATGCAAAATACTTTTGTTATTAGAATGACTTTGGGGGACACAGGAGCCTTGTTAACAAATGGACAACTTTCCTCAAAGCACGTCTGATTTGTTCTGTGCCAGGACCCAATGGCATTGACACACACTTTGATGAATTACGTAAGTGGCAGAAATGGCTTTGAATATAGAAATGTTTTCATATATGTATGAACTTAACCTGAGTTTCTTTTTTCTCTCTTGTTATTGCTACAGAGGATGTGTTCCTAATGAACTCAAAAGACCCTAAAAATCCAATAGTCTATGGAGTGTTTACAACTTCCAGGTATAGAACATATCATTTTACTTGCATGGAAACTTGTGTGGCTGCTTGTTTTAAAGAGGTCTCTTTGTTAAAAATGTTTTTAAGAAACACAAAATCTTTTTAACCTTTGAACTGAGAAGTCAATGGCAGTAAGAAGTAATGAATTAGGTTTTTTTCTTATGAGCAGTGTACATCATCACTCTGAAGCTGGCAAACATAGACTATCAGTTTCTCAGGCTGTTCTTGCTGTTGAATTGGCTTCCTATAGTGGTGATCAGTATTTGTAGCCCTTTCCACATGGATTTGGAAAAAGAAAACAATCATAAATAAACTTGTTTGGGGGCCGTGTGGAATAGAAAATCTATGGTGTGAGAAATTGGCTACTCAAGTAGATATTAGTAAAAAATATTGCTGAATTCTGGAAAGTTTAATGATCTTTCAAAAGTTCTGTTATTGAATCACATATAACTGTGACTTTCATGTTTTTGTTTCATTGTGCTTTCACCAAGAACAAAATATACTTGTAGCTTTGGCCTGAGGAAGGTTTGCAGTACTGATTGTACGGCCACACTTATCTGTGAAGAAAAAAAGTTTCAGTTTCTAAAAAGAAAGAATGTTTCTAGTTATACCAGGCGTAGAAGACCAAGATTTACAAGTCCTTACTGTCTTCTGTAAGAAATCTTAAGCTAAGAAACAGCACTGAAGTCTGCACATGTGCTGCCCAAGTGGCAGAAGAGACTGCTCCAAAAAAAAAAAAAAAAAAGAGAAAAATGTGAAGTGTAGGAAAGAATTGAATAGTTCTCCAGGGACAGCCCTACTGAAGTTTACTCAAATTTGGGCTTTGGCCTTCTGGGGACAATATGTTTTAAATAGTGGAATAGCAGCCATCTGCTTAGGAAAATGTCTGGGAGATCGTATCAGTTATGCTGAACTTTCACAGGAGGTGAGTGAGGATTGCTCTGAGAGCATGTCAGAGTTTTGAAAATCAACACATGCAATAAATTAGAAAGCACCAAGCTGCTACTCCCATAGCTCTACCATTTGATTAAACTGACTGATAATTTAAAGAACCTGATTTGATTTCTTCCCTCATTTTTAGTAATATCTTCAAGGGATCAGCTGTGTGTATGTACAGCATGACTGATGTAAGGAGGGTATTCCTTGGTCCCTATGCCCACCGAGATGGCCCAAACTACCAGTGGGTTCCCTACCAAGGGCGAGTGCCATATCCACGGCCAGGAACTGTAAGTACCCTAAGAAATACAGTTATCAAAGCTGGAAAAACTATGGGAAACTTTCACACATTACATGGTCCTTGAGCTGAGATCCAGGAAAGAAACTGAACCAGATAACAAAATGGATAGGGTGGCAGAAGGGAGAACTAGCAGTTACTCCAGGTCCAAAATGTACTGACTTTCTTGTAACATATGAAGCTGCAGTAACAATGTTACTTGGATTTTAATTTTGGCATTCATATTAACAACTTCACAAGAAGTTTAAGCAATGGCTGGAGAATTTGACTTAAAGTCAAATATTTTAATAAATCATGCTGCATTATCCTTTCCTTGGAACTGGGTTTTGTTCCAAATACTGGCTAAGCCATTCTTAACAAGAATTAACAGAAAACAGAGCATCTGCCTGGTTGTTAAGAAACCTTCAGTCAATGTTAAATCTAGTACAGTGAAACAGATATTTCTGCAGTAGATTGTAGAGCAACTAGAATAGTTGCTAACTTCCACTGACATTTTTAAAAATGTCTGCTTCTACCTGATTCTCTGTTTCTAGTTTATGAATGACTGAAATATTGGTCTATATAAGACATCTATATTTACAGCTTCTAATTGATATCATCATTCTAGAAATATATAAGTGCTTTTGAATTCTCCAGTAGTCTAAGAAGATGGGAGTGGCCTTAATTGTATACATTGACGTTGCTCCTCAGCTTGTATAAATCGACTTAGCCCACTTATGTTCTGAACTATCATTGCAGAAGATTAATTATATGTGTACACATGTATACATAGAAGTGTATGTCTATAATATGCTTTTAAAAGTCTCCTTAAATAAAGGCACAAAAGAAAGGAGGAATAACTGCTTCTTTAATTCATCATATTTTCTATTTTTATCTGGTATGTTTGGCATTGTCCTTTCAAACCTGATCTTTCAACTGATATGCATGCTTAGCCTAATGAAAATTACTTCCTAAGTAAAAGAAAACAGTGGATCCCCAACAGCCAGATTCCTCAGCACTCTTTGCTCCTTCACTGCAACTGCTAAAGGAATTTCCATTTTTTTCCAGAGCTAAAATACAGACTCTGCAGCATAGAAGATATTTCATTTCTCATTAGATGGTGACCTTATTTTTTTGTCATTATTGCAGTTAATTCTGACATGTCAGAGGGCTGAAGCCACTATTTTTTTTTTTTTTGAAGCCACATTGTTTTACATCTCTGTGGAAAAATGTGAATGAGTAGATATTTTTGGTATTTCTTGTAAAACTATTGTCCCTTTGTTTTCAGTCTGACAGACTTAGTGTTCATTATTCTGTTTATTTAGATTCCTCTTTGATTCCAGTATCAATTAACCTTTCTAAACAAAACCAAATAATAGACATTTTGTAGATCTGTGGACAAAGAACGTTACATGTTTCTATCCCAGAAATAGACTAAAAGGCTGCAGAGAACTGACTGCTGCACAGAGGCTCTGTTGCATTCATTCTTCTGCAGAGATCGGATGCAACTCTTTTGAGATTCTGAAGGCACAGTTGAAATATTTGTCTGTGAGACTGGCAACACAGTTCTGCCCGTCTCAGGTTATTCCAAGACTTCTCTGAGAGTCTTGAACTGAGATCTATATGGGAAAAGAATAACTTGATCAAACAAGCTGAAAAACAGGGACCCAAATTCAGCCCTGGTGAAGTGACTTAAGCCACCAGAGCCTTTGTCAAAGTAAGGAAATGAAGTTAAGTTGCGTATACCTTTATTTCTGGCTACCCTCTCAGAATGGATTTTACCCTTACAGCTTCATTACAAAGTGCTTTTAATAAGATTCATGAAGTGCAAAGGTGTTCAGATTCCACTGCAAACTGTTTTCTTGCCTAAGGGCACATGTGATCCCAAATTTTATAAGTCTACATAGCCCTGCAGTCACATCATGTAGTGCAGGAGACCATGCCACTGTAAATGATGTTAGAGTGGCTGAGGCCAACAGATTCTCATAACGCCATGCAGGTGACTAATCCTGCATTCAGACACTTTGAAAAAAGACGAGTCCCCTCAGGATTTCTAAAAATCATTCTATTTTATTAGTAGGATAAAACTGAATTTTAAAATGAGGTACATTTCTGGTTGAAAAGAAGCTTTTTGGTTTTAAAGTGATAAAGTTGGATGTGTTTTCAATGGCTTTGAAGACCTATTGAGAACAAAGAATAAAGATTTTTGAAGTTCCTTTAGATGTCAGACCTGTGGATTCCTTTTCCAAGAAATGCGGAAAGAGAAGGGAGAAAAAACCCTGAGCCTCTTACAGTAATTCATTTCCAGATTGCACTGCAGTTAAACAGCACTGAATTATCTCAGGAATTTAATAGGTGAGGTGCCAGTAAACTTCTTGAGCATCTGGTGACTTGCCCAGTATGAGTAAAGGAAAAGGAAAGTAAATGGTTCTTTTGAAAAGAAAACTTTGTAAACAATTCTACATCAGCTTCAAATTTAACAAAGGAGTTGCCAGATTTTTTCCTGTAAGATCCATAGAACTTGGTTTCTTTTACTTTTTTTTTTTCGTTTTCTTAAATTCTTAACAGTATTTGGGAGAGGAGGGAGAAGTTTTGTGTATAGCTCATCTTGAGAGAGGTACCTCTTCCTGAGTTCTTAACTGACTTTCTGTGGATGTGTAGAAAACCTACAGAGCTCAGGTTTTCTTCTGCTTCATGGCACCAGGAGTTATGACCAAAGCACTTTTTCTTCCTACCAAAATGTAAATTCTGATTTGTTGGATTCCCTAATAGGCCAGTGAGGAGATAGCCTAGTTTCCTTCTCCTGACTGATCAAGTCTCCTGACATTACCTACTGGGGACCAGCAATTGGAATTGAATGTGAAATGCAGGAGTTCTTTGACTCTACTTGAATCCAAGATCAAACTCATTTCTCCAAACTTTTTCAGATATTTGTTTCAGGCCTATATTTTGGCACATGAAAACCCATTTCTTTACTATCAGTGGGATTGATTTGGTATGTAAACACCAGTTCTGATTAAGCACCTTGGCAATTAGCGGGATTTATACCAAAAAATCCTATCATTAGCACCAAGGATAATGTCTTTGTTGTGTCTCCTGGTTTGTGACCATAAGATAAAACATGACAGGGCTTTCCTCCTCGGGACAACTGGTCTGTTCTGTTCTATTCTTTTTCTGAGTTGAGATTCTTTTGCAAGCAATTTGTACTGTGGATGAGGTACATCTTATCTACTGATGGTGTCCATTTTACTTATTGAAAATGGAGGGGTTTATAGTAATAGCAGTTGGATTTCATTTCAGTAGAATGGGATGAATGTGAGCCGCAGGCAGCCCAGTCCAGGTAATGCACTTAAAACTTAACATGTAAGGACACAAGGTTACAGTAATTTTTTTTTATTCTCAGAAAAGCAAGGGATCCAAGAGGAAATCTGGGTCTCAGAATTGAGTCTTATTTAAACACATAGAATTATGACACTAATTCCAGTTTTATGTTTTTTCTGCACAAAATATATCTAGGTCCATAGAATCGTAGAATATCCTGAGTTGGAAGGGAACCACAGGGATCTCTGAGTCCAACTCTTGGCTTTGCACGGGACAGTCCCAAGAATCACACATGTGCCTGAGAGTGTTGCCCAAACGTTTCCTGAACTCTGGCAGGCTTGGTGCCATGACCACTTTTCTGGGGAGCCTGTTCCACATTTTTGCAAGTAAAACCCTTTGCTGGAAAATGATCCAGAAAGTAAATATTCAAGCAATCGAAACACAGCTGAAATTCATTTGTTTAAAATTGAAATGAATATTCATTTAGTATTTTTTTCAGTGTTTGCACAGCTGCAATTAACAATACTTAGTTTTTGTGTAGTGATTTTTATACTTAGAGCACTTTACATATATTATCTAATTAATTATTATCTAATTAGTCTGGGTAATTAGTATTGAACTGTAGTTAGAATACTAATCAAGATGTAAAGCAAAGTTAAATTGAAGTGTAGAATTTGAAATGCAGTTTTTGAGACAGACAATGGTTTGATAAATATGAAAAGGCTATCTGATTTTCTCTTTGTAATATTTTTGAGCAAAAGTGCAAGTACATATAATAAAAATAAAAAGGTTAAAAAATCTTGACACAATAAAGTAGGTAACTGACTTGCTTTCTGCTTTGTCTGCTCCACATGCATTAATCAAATATTCTTCCTCCCTCCATTCCTCCCTTCCATACCATGTAATGAAACAGCATGAAGGAATTTGCTTACTAACAAATACGCCAGCAAGGGACAATTTATACATTATATGTCCATGCTGGAAGAGTTTCTTTGCTGAGTATAGCAACTACTCCTTTTGACAATATTGATTTTTAAATTTCATTTTTGATGAATTATTAATAATTTGGATCAAGGTGATAGCAAAGACAATTGATTTCTTCTGCTGAGCATCCTGCAAGGTGTGGATTCCTGGTTAATAAGATGTTGTCCTCTAAGTTTTTAATTTAATTGGAAGATATTCTATAAAGGGATATAAAGGGCAAATTATTTAGGGCATTTTAACACCACTTTGAGTTTCAAATACTGGAAAAATAATTATTGTCAGCTGGGTTTCTGAGTTTTATATGTCTTAAATAGTTATCTGAACACATCAGCAGTGGGGGTCACCAGGTTCTTTGATGAGTTTCTTTGGCCTGGTGGCATTGTGGCTCATTTTCTTCATCCACACAACAATACTAATACACTAGTAATGTTTAAGTTAATGTGACCTCTAATTGTTCATAAAATACCAATTCTGCAGAAGAGATGAGGGCAAGTGGTGGTGATCAACCCCAGTTCCTGAGTCTCCTGATGGGAATATGTGGTAACTGAAAGTGAAGGAATACTTTTGTGGCTACCAACACCATGGTGTTACCTCTCCTTCCCTTTTCAGCCTCTGTTTTTTTACTTACATTGGGAGTACATTAACTAAATGTGAAAAGTAGAAACCTCTGCTTTTCAGATTAGAAGCAAAACTGTCTGGCCCACCCATGACTATATATGAGGGGAAAGTGAGTCTTTACTGTCTTACTTCATGAGGACCAGATTAATCCTGAGGGAACAGCAACTTTTGTTACTGTGAGGAGTTGACTGTGAGTCAACAGTGAGGAGTTATTTTAGTTCTTTAATGAGACTCGTCTCACCTAACTGATCACATGAGCAGTATCATCAGCAACACTCACGGAAGGCTTTCTTTAGAATCAGTGAGGAGAAAAATAGATACATTTAGGACATGACTCATTAGATTTGATTTAGCGTAACAGGATCCATGTTATCTGGACTGCATGAATGACACAGGCTTGTTGAGACAAGCAAGAGTTTGAAAAGTCAGTAGAACAGGAAATCATCCCAGGATTTAAGATTGGGTTCCTCAGAATGTAATTTGGGCTTCCAGTAACCTTCTGAAGATAATACTTTGAAATGAAGATGAGGGCATAAATAATTAATTTGTTTTGTATACATAACCAAATACTGACATTGCTTGCCTCATATTATTTTTGATATTTCAGGATTTCTTCCTTCTGCCAATTAAAGACCAATACTAATCGCAATGGACTGAAAATCCTTTTGCACTGTATAGTAGTAAGAAAAATGGTGTATGAGAATCATTTGCATTCTGTTAACCATATTGGTTTAAGTCCAGAAAAAAAGAAAATAGAGAATATTACTAACAGAATGAAGTTTTGGTGTCAGTCACAAAACGCTTAGATTCTCTGTTGTATTAAATTATCGTCTGCAGTACTTGGGATGATTGTCATAAAATGTATTTCTAGTATGTTTCTAGTGATAAATAATAAAATGTAAAACATTTCCTTTTTTTTATTTCCAGTGTCCAAGTAAAACATTTGGAGGTTTTGATTCCACCAAAGACCTTCCTGATGAAGTCATAACATTTGCCAGAAGTCATCCAGCCATGTACAACCCAGTATTCCCCATCAACAACTGTCCGATCATGATTAAAACAGATGTGGATTACCAGTTCACGCAGATTGTGGTAGATCGAGTAGACGCAGAAGATGGCCAATATGATGTGATGTTCATTGGCACAGGTGAGAAATCTTGAATCTACAATGTTTGCCCCTCCAGGTGTGGTGTAAACAGAGAGCAGATAAAAATTCATACTCTGAAAGACAGAAAAACGACAGAACAGTGTATAATTGTGAAAATTCGGGGCAGGGCTCAAAACTGTGCATGCGGGGAGGTCTTTGTTACATACATTGACTGCTGCAGATTCAGGCCATGGCCTGCACAGCTAAATTCTTTAGGAGCTTTGCCAACTGGATTAAGATCAAACCACCTTCTTTTCAACTACTGTTATTAGGGATTTTTTATTAGAAATTTCTTGCCTTATTAATTATAATTTAGTATTAAAATAAGGGGTTTGAGGTACCTATTTTGAAATGCAGCTTAAGAAGTATTAACACAAATGAGGCAAGTATCCAGGTATGGAAAATGTCTTTGTGCCTTTCAAGTATTGCCTTAAGATGCTTAGCTCTTTAGCCGAAAGGGTGCATCATTTTACTTCACATGAAGGTATCTGGCACATACAAAGCGCTTTCAGTTTTCACAAGAGCTGATATTCAGATAGAAACATGATATCCTTTCCAAATGCAGAATCATGCAACTTGGACATCTTATAAAAGTGGAAATATGCACCCAGACAAGACATTTTTTCCAGAAAGGTAATAATGATGAGTGTGTCCAGAAATTATCTGTTCTGCATTTTCCTGAGTTTAGTGGCTTCAGAACTGTGCTCAGTAGCAGTTCGTGGATCTGTTTCTTTACCCCTGAGAATTTTCCATTTGTCAGCTGATGCTTCAGTTATGTTGAATACTGAACATAATTGCTAGCAATTAAAAACTGGCATCATGAAGCCAAAACAAATCAAACCAAAACCCTACTGTTTCTTTTCAGCTTTGGACCAAAAAAATATCTGTCTGACTGTCTCTCTTATAAGGGTTCAATTTTTTACTTGCTTTAAATACAGTTCTAGTACTCTAGACCTGGGGTCAGATTTCCAAAGCAATAAATATCAAGGCCTCTTTCATGTTGATGCCTGAAATATATTATGAGTAAACTGAGAGCTGATGAAGCTTTGTGTACCAAACACAGTGCAAGCATAACAATTCAGACCATTTACTGCAGAAAATGCAGCTCTGCAGAAAGGGTTCCAGAACTCTAAACTGTGAACTGAATTATTAGATATCAGTGCTACAGTATGTTCTTGCACAAAACTGTGAAGCATTTCCATATGATTTTATACAACATATATATTTTCCATCACACATTAGAGATTTCAATGCCGTCTGAAGTTGTCAGTGTTTGGCGCATTTCAACAAGTCTTCTATGACCTGTCAGCTCAGAAAAAAAAAAAAAAATCATGGCAATACTCCCCTTGGCTGCACTGTGAGGGAATTAGCCCTTCAGCATCCAGAGTATGATGCTGAACAACCATAAGGAGCTGATTTAACTCCTTATCTTGAGTACAAGAGGTGCCATTTATCTCACCAAAGCTTGGCATTCAGACTGAGAAAGATTCATTGGTTTCTGCAAGGGAAAGCGGCAAGAGAGACATTCCTTGCACTTTCTTCAGGACTTCTGTTAGAGTAAGATTAATAGAAATACAAAAGTTCCTGTCTGTTCTCAGACAGTACAGGAAGATTCGCTTAAACCTGAGCTACAGCTTTTAGAGAGGTACCATTATATATACTGGTTTTTTAGTTGTCATGTATAGAATCTGTCAGGCAAGATCTTCCTGTAAAAGAACCTCGATAACTTTTACCTTTGAGCTGGAAATTTGGGCAACTACCTAATTCCCTAAAACACTAATATTCGGGTGTGTGGTAAATGCTTGGGATTTTACCTAATGTTGGTGATAGCTGTGCCCAAGAACAGTAAAAAAAGTATCGAAACATTATTACTTGTACTTGCCAAAAGTTATTTCAGCACCATTATCCCACCTTTTTAAGTGCAGGGTGTTATTATTTCTTGAGATATTACTTTTGTGCATATAAACTGTCCTTTTTCCAGCAGGACGTTATACTGTCATGGGACGAGGACAGGCATTGCAACAACCAGGCTTGGAGCTGGAGCACAAAAGACGTGCCATGCTCCTCTGAGCTCACTGTCCTCATTGTGGTTTTCGGAATGAGGAAAGGGCATTTTCCATGCGGGGGGAAAAGTAAGGAGGCAGAACCCAGGCCCTGCCTGCCTTCTGCCAAAAAGCTGCACTGACTCAGCTGATCAAAGTCAAACGAATCAGAAACAGATACATAATCAGTGTGTATTACATCTTCCCAAGCAAAGAGCTAACTGGGAACTAACTTGCAGGTCTGAACCTATGACAAAGCCAGAATTATGCTCTCTGGGGTATAACTGCATTTTCTGTGAAGGTCTGTCCCATCAGATTAGATACATTTCTCTGTATTTTCCCATTGCAGTTACAGCAATCTACATTATTCCCATAAGCTGCTGAACTGCAATATATTGAAGAAATACTTTTTTTTTCCTTTTCATTGAATAACTGATGATAATTGAACACAACATAATTAATAGCCACCCAGTGTGGTCACATTTTCCTTTCCTGTGGGTGAAATCTTTAACTGGGCAGTTTCTTTCCCACTGTGATTATACCAGTGTGTTTCACAATGAAAATAAAATCCTATCAGCATGCTTAAAAGTATATCAGAAAAAAACAGTATTTAAGATATGCACTTAATGCATATCCTGAGTGTCTAATGTTTGGGATCTTTTGGCACAAAGTACCTCTGTCAGTAAAGCAAATTAATAACAGTAATCTTATCTTACTAAGCAGAGCCTATTGATCCTAAAGGAGACGCCTGATTCCATTTGTGTGAAATTGTTTGAAATACTATTCTGTAAAACTTGATCTAGGACTCAGATAAAGCCCCACTTTGGTACCTGCGGCCTGACCAGAGTCACCACAGTGATTAACACGGTGTATCTTTGACCTCAGAGGCTTTCTTGGGATCAAGCAACTGTAATTGTTGCAGGATCCACTTAAAAGTCAGACCTTTAGTTGAAACAACATTATGGGAAGCTTGTGTCTGCTCAGTGCCCACTCAGGGTGTTTCATGAAAAATCTCCCTTTATTCTAGGAAATGGCACTGGATGGATTTTGACTGAGTACAGTTCTAGTCCAACTCAGAATACAGCAGTGACATTTTGCTACACTGTTATATTTATTAGATCAGAGTTCTCTGTTTTTTACTCATAAAGTGTCTTTTCCTCAAAACCACAGTCATCAAATTGTCAGGATAATTAAGGAAATGAACTCATCCATTAAATTACAAATATAACTAGTGCTAAATTATCTGTTCTTCTGAATTACTCTCTTGTAGAAATGTGGGGTTTTTTCTCTTCTTGTTTTAAGGTTTATATTGCATTTGTTCTGTACCATTCTCAGTATTTCTTGAATTAAATACATTCAATTAGTAGCAGTAACCATAATGAAAATCACTTCCAAATCCACTTATCTAGTCTATTTTACTAGCTTAATTTGTACATATAGATGGCTAAATAAAAAGAAAGTTGTGCTTTGATTTGTTGTTGCTTTAAGAAAGAATTGGTTTTTTTCTGTTTAAAAAGTATCTGTGAGTTTGTGACTAATGAAAGAAAACAGTGATGTACGTATCCTGAGGGGAAAAATATTTGCTTCTTTCTAAACTTCCAAAAATGTGTGTTTAGAAACCACCATCTACTTAAAGAGAAGCATATGGAAAAATGGTAAAAAAAAATCTCAGTTTTACAGGAAATTCTAGGTTTGTTAGGATATTTTAATACAAATTCATTTAAAGATGTTAAGTATCATAATTTTCTCATTAAATCATTAGCTCTTAAGTTAGTTGCCCTATAAAAACATTTTCAACATGTGCAATCTTTTTTTTTTTCAATTTTATGCATATTTTAAATATAGAAGCAGTGAGCTGTCATCTCTTTAATCAGAAGTTTCAACTAACACACACAAATATATCAAGTGTATATAAAATGTATATACACTTGATTTTGTGTAATTGGTGGTTAAATTCTTGTTTTAAGAACATTGACCTTTAAAATTCTTTGAGAATTGTTTCCACTTAAAATGCCTTGTGTTTTCCTAAACTATTACTCTTGTAGGATGTGCAACATGAAAAGTCCTGGGGATGTAGTTGGTATACCTGTGATACATTTACATGACACTACACCTTGCTGGCTAACAAGAAAAGTCACATACACGGTGTTTCCATTTTGGAGAGTCTGTAGTGGTGTGTGCCAACCTAGAAAAGATTCTCTGTGGTGTTGTTTCCTGAAAATTCTGTTCATGGAAACAAAGAAATAAATCACAGGTGCAGAAGCTGTATAACAGAGATGATCTTGAGTCTCAAACACGTTCACAAAACCAAAGGCTGTAGCTCTGGAATTTCAAGTGCTCACCTTGTTCTTGTTTAAGCCAATTGCAAAACTCAAAAAGTGTAAATTGATATAATAATAAAATGCTGGCACACCCCTATTTCTAAACCAAAGATACAAGTTTTATGTTTTTACCCCTCAGTGAAGAGCATTATCTAACACACAGAGAGATGTCTTAATGGGCTTATACATCTTAGGCACTTTGACACATAAATGATCACGTGTGCTTAAGAGATGTAACACCTTCATCTGTCTTAACAGTATTTGTCTAGATGGTTTTATGTCCATACTGCAATATCTTCACATGCATTTTAAGAAAGACAAACATCATTTTCCAAATGGACTATAAAACACACCTGGGTAAATGTAGTGTATTTCCTTCCTCAGTTATGCATCTGTCATTTTATACTGTCACTTAAATAGTATTTCAGTCCTGTTTGTTCTTTAGTAACTCTAGTAGTATGTATCTTCTTAGTTGCATTTTGGTAATTGAAAGACTTCAGTAAAATGTCCTACTGAAATTCAGTGTTTTCTGGGGTAATTTTAAATAGCAGTTGTTATTTTGAATTATTACTGAGAGATATGTGGCTTCACAGTCTTTATATGTGAAATAATTATATACTGCAAGAAACTCTGGCTGCTAAAAAACTGAAGTATTCATCTTAAGCACCTGAAAACTCTTTTTTTTTTCTTTTCAAGATATTGGAACAGTTCTTAAAGTGGTTTCAATTCCTAAGGAGACTTGGCACGAATTAGAGGAAGTCTTGCTGGAAGAAATGACAGTATTTCGGGTAAGTGGAGCTAAATTTCAAGTGTCAGGTTGTGGATTTCTCTGTGGACAGCTGCAAACTCAACTTCTTGCAGTTTAGCCAAGGAATAGCCTGGCATATCCCTCTAATTAGCTTGTCATTTAGAGGCCTAGACACTAGTCAAAATAAACCTTGAAACTTTCAGTGCTAGCTGGAGGTTAATCATGAAAGGAATGGTATTCTGGGCTCTTGTTTGGTGGTTTAAAAAAGTAAATTATTATTTCTGAGTCTTAGAAATATTGCATGCTGGAGTTAAATATCTACCTGTGCAAGTCTAGGAATAATGTCTTTTTTCTCCCAGAGTTGTGCAACATAAAAATTTATAGTTTCTTCAACTCTTAACACTATTCAGACTATCAGCATATTGTAACTAGGAAGTTACTTTAGGTAAACCAGTGATCTGCCCAGATTTCTTGCACCTCATAATCTGAGGAACAAAGCAAGTGTTTATATTTTCAAAGGTGACTTTAGTGTCTCATTTTCATGGCTTGACAAAAAACACCATAAACACCCCCTAAACTTTAGGATTTTTTTGGTGGAAATCAATCTCTTCCGTTTTTCCTATTTGAGCCACCTGAAAAATAGGGCATCCCATAGGCACTCCTGCAAGGCGAGGCTGAGTAAACCTTTCAAACACTTTCCAGACAGAACCCAGGAATGTCTTGTGTTTTGTACACAACAACAAATCATTTACATTCCCCACATTATTCTTTCTGTCAGTGCCATTTTATGGCACCGTTTCACTGGCTCCAGGCTTTTGAAGGGTTGATACCTAGCTGGGAGCACAAGGTTCATCTGACAGTGTGAAGATGATTCTCTTGCATGCTCAGAGAGCCTCGTGTCATGTGGTCTCGCTCCAGATGTGCTGACAAGGACTGTGTCATGGACCTGCCAGAGCAGACCAGCCACCATGTCCTCATCAGATTCAGTTGTCATCCCTTCAATTCTGGTTTCTGAACAGAGACAACATATCTAAACAGAGCCTATAAATATTTTTATTATTGTTTTCAGTATTATGTTTATTTTTTCTTAAGAGAAATCTTGTCTTTATGGGTGCCAACCTTGTTCTGAGTGCCAGATATGACTGAAATATGGGTACCTCTGTTTCTGCATTCTTTTTTTTTTTTTTTTTCTTTTTGAGAAAGTAGAAACTCTAAGGAGAAGAATGAGACAAGTAATTTGTGAAACCTGATTGGTTTGGGCTTCTTTTTCTTCTTTTTTTCCCTACATGCAGAAGTCATTACGTTAATGCAGGGTAATTTGGCAATTGTTGATAACGTATGAGTCTCTTCCCTAAATCAAGTAGAAGTGCCAAGCTAAAGGAGATCAGACAGAATAGAAAGGGAAATAAAGAAAATAAATGAAGTGAGTTTTACTTCAGAAAGGTTTTGTAGAAGTAGAACAGTTAATGTCAAATTCAAATTTATTATTTTACTTTAAATGTGTATTTTTTCATTACACTAAAGGATTTTGGTGTTCTGATTTACTTGAAAGCTTGTTTATCTCCTTTGGCATGTATTTAAGCCTTAAAGAGGGCATTAATGTATTTCAGTGGAATAAGCAGAATCTGTGTGCATGAGATATGAATCTTTTGATAGGGAATTTGCAAAAGATATTACATGTACCTTATCCAAATGCAAGTTTTCTTTAGTTGCTAAAGAGTCAATGTGCATCGTGAACAATGTATTTTGATGCTTAAACTGCAATGTTCTGAGTACAATGCTTTTCATTTATAATTCCACAAAGCTGAAAGTCTTTCATATCTGCTACATTGATAACAAATGCCTCTTTTAACCCCATTTGTGCAATATTTCTCTGAACAGCTGAGCAAACGAACTAATGAGTTCAATTTTCATTCAAATGTGACACTTAATCAATGCTTTCTAATATAAGGTTTGTTAAATCCACTTGCCATGGCAAGTCCCCATACTTACCATCCACTGGCCCATATCAAATTCTCTCAGGATAAACAAGTTGAAAGCTATACAAGTGTGAAAGTTTAATAAGAACTTTATTAATGTACATAACCAAAAGTATGACGCATGGGATCAATAGCAGATAATTAGATGGAATAAAGTTCATGCAAAACTGACTTTGTAACCAAATTATAGCACTTTTACTCTCAAGATTAAAATCCATCCAAGAAACTGGACCTAAATGATGTAACAGTTGTCTAAATAATGGATATTCTAGAGTGCAAAAAAACTCTTGTTCATTTCAGTTGTGTGTTCTGCAAATGTGACTTCTTTATAAGTGAATAGTGTGGTGCAGTCAATAAGATTATGCTTCGGGTTAAGACTTGCTCTTATGAATAAAATTTCACAGGAATTGGGTTTTCACCTTGGTATGGTTAAAAGGTGTTGCTCATTTCAGTGTTATCACCCTTAATACACAGTATCTGTGAATATAGCCATTATTATTTTGATATTACCTGAGAGGTTCTTTAAATGTAATTTTAATATTAAGCATAGAAAGTAATTTCAAGATGTGAAACTAGTCACAAAGTAATCTCAATGAAACTGTAATAATAATGGAAAATTATATCTACAATCAACATAGCAATCAAAGAGGTATGCAGATATGTACATGCATTCTAATTAATTTACAGCTAAAATTATTCCACTGCAAATGACAAGAAGAAGTACTATTACTAGGGAGTTTATAGTTTAGGTTCAGCATTTCTGTGTTGTGTAAATAACACTGTAATAGAATTTTTATGCTTGTACTTCATTTTATATTTTAACTCTATTTTTCCTTAGGAACCCACTGTTATTTCAGCAATGAAGATTTCCACAAAGCAGGTACTGTGTGCACAAACGTTAAATCACTTTCAAATATTTATTGGTCTCTGTCTTTTAGAGACAGTAACTTGGCAGTCAGTAGAGACATATTAATTGCAGCAGCAGCATCCCATCCTTTACATAAACATCAGTAGTTTCTCAGGAAAATGTGACGTGGAATGGAGAAAGGAAAAGTCTAGTTTGTGTTACTGGTGAGTTGGAAACTAAACACAAACTAGCCAGGTGTCACATGGCTCTCTAGGAAAAAAAAACCCAAACAAATTCCATGTTATAGAATGTTTTCTTGACAGAGAAAGCGTTCAAAAGAAGCAGCCAAACTTGGTCCCTAGCTTTAATGGGACTAGTTCTAGTTCCTGCTTTAACAAAGAATTGAGATCTGATTCAGTCCAAATCTTCCATGACCTTCTGGTTTGGTGATGTGGTTAGGATATTTATATTTCCTACTTTCTGTTGAGTACATTAATAGCTAACTGCTTAAAGAAAAGATATGTATAAGACCAGACCATAACTAGAAGGAACTGACTTCTTGATGGATAGAGGTAAAGTTTTGTCTGACTTACAGTAAAGGTAATTCCTGCATTTCTAAGCAAATACAGGGAATTATTATTAGGCTTCTTTGTGAAGCAGTTGATGAATTATATAGTTGTGCAAAGAACACTGGATTGCAGTCCAGGAATGAAGTGGGTATTAGGGGCCTATCTTCAGTTTTGCCTGGAATTTGGTGGATGGATCCCAGGCACAGCCATTTCCTGCCTCAGGACTCTGAGACATAAAATTTAGCATCAAATTTAACATCTTTCTTTTTCTTCTTTTTCATATTCGTGCTGATTTGGAGCCTAATTTAGTAAATATAAGTGACTTTTTCACACTCCTTAATTTTCTGTTCATGTCACTGTCAGTAAAGAGGAAATTTGGCACTGCTTCAGGACTAGGTGCACTAAAAATTGTGCATGTTATAAATAAAAGTTAGCTAATTCATCTACCTCACTCTATACATTAGTAAACAGAAGTTTAATTCATTCTGAGATAAAGCCCATATTACCTTTGAAAGTGTGCATATTTAACTGAATTCACTGTATTTGGGAAAGTTGTCTGAAAGCATTCATGCATTTGACAAAAAATTGGAAGAGGACACTCTTCTAACATAGTTTACCACCTAAACCAACAAAAATAGCAGGACAAAAAAAAAAAAAAAGTACTATTGAATACTGGGATATTTAAAAACAGACCTGTCAAGTTGTATATATGTTCACATCATACCAAAATGCTCCGCTTTGGGTTACTTTTATAAGTACATTCCCTTAAAGCAGCCAATCATATGTGAAAATTGACCATGCATTTTCACACAGCTTCTTCAAAGCATCTTTAGTTATTCAGGAGAGATTACAATTTTCACTGAGACTTCTGAAAACAAATTTACACTGCTAAAATTGTTTAAAGCTAAAAAAGAGCATACAACACAACTTATTCAGGCAGAGAAAACTCATGAAAAATCTACCAGCCTCAGGCTAAAAATGACAAAATCATGATACAGGATGACAAGGTTTTGGCAGTATGTATGAAATAAATATATGGCAACATGTTTCCATTTTACATTTATGATTTAAAAATCCTTTAGTTCTATAACTCAAACACTTTACTCGCTGTGTTCTGATAAGCAGGGTGGTTTTCGTATAAACAGCACGATAATTCTATGCATTGTAGAAAGCAGCAGCATGAAATGTAAACAGTAAAACCAGCATGGTCTACTGAATGCCTTAAAAAAATCACTTCGTTTTGGTTTTTCACTAACGAATCTTTCATCCAGTTGAAAACATGGTACAGGGAGCTTCTCTTTTTTTCTTAATGTTTTTACTACTCTGATTGCTCAGAGCTACCTCTTTTGCCATCGTGCCAATATGTTATGTTACAAATTACTCTTTCTAAAGGCCAAAATCTACAAATTCTTCTGAAGCAGAACTTAGCTTAAGTATTAAATTATATAATGCTATAAGGCTCCCATGTCTGAGTATGAATTTGGCCCTTGAGCAAGCGCGGCTTTGAGCAAGGAAATTTAGCCTTTTTGTGTAAGATGAAACCTTGATAGTCTTTTGTCACTCTGCTGTCAGTAACTCAGAGGAATTGCATCTGTATTTTCTCAGTGAAGCTACATATTCCTCCTAATTTTGTCCAGAGCCCTAGGGTTGTGAAACATCACTTAAACAGTTTCTTCCTGGTTGGCAATAGACACAAACTTTCAGGGGACAGCATCCTTGAGCCACTGCAACGCCCTGCAGCTGCCTAAGCTCCCAGTCCTGTGGGAGACCCTAGCTACCACTTGGCGCTGAGCCTGTCAGGTGGAGCTCCATAATTTTTTCCTTGAGGTACAAATGTGGGACCAGGCCAAAAAGTCAGGCCTGGCTTTCAATCAAAGGTGATGTTTGGTGGAGCAAGCTCTCATCTTTTTCTCAGGTGCAGAGCATTTGTGATGCTCTGTTTCAAAAAGCCATTGGATTTCTGTTGAGATGGGAAAAGGACAAGGAGATCCTTAGCTGATAAAGGCCAGATTCTTTTCTGGTGAACTGCTATGAAGTGCTTTTTTTTCTCCTCTATAACATTTTCAAGGAAAGACAAGGCAGAGACCTTCAGAAATACCTTAGTGACTACTTTTATAGTATATTTCACAAAATACTGAGTTTTATTCAGATATCACCCTTTCTCTCCACAGTGAGTGTACAGAAAGGAACAGCTCAAAATGACTTAAACAGCCTCCTGAACTATTTTGCATCACTTTTCAAGACATAAAATTAAATTAAATGGGATTTGAGCCTCATGCTCCCTCAAGTTCCTTTTAAAATTCTGCTTAAGTTCTTCTTTTTAAGCATTACATTTTTTTCATCTCTTTTTTGTTTTTTTCTTTTTAATTCCAACTGGAGAGTTGTGTTATCTCTGTCTGAGTTGGGAAAGCATGCTTTGTGTCAGCACCATGGGGCAAACAGAAAACAGTGAATTGCTTAAAATATTGGACTCCTCAGTTTTTCTTGAGTCTTACGCAAGAACTTTTAGAGGGCAGCCTTTTTCTCCCCCCTCTCTGGTTTCATCTGATAATCAGCTCATTGATTAAATTAATGTCTCGGGAGATACTCTACCCAAAAGGAAGTTTGACTGTGTATGGTAAAGTAAGGTCAGACCATTGATGCAAATAATTCTATTATTATTTTTCTGAATTTCATACTGCCTGGATTTATATATTGTTAGTGTCCAGAATAGTGATCGCCAGCTGGAGTCTAAAGTCATGATCAGAAGATCAGCAAACAGGGCAGCAGCTGCAGGCTGTGCAGCACCTGAAATACATGCTGCAGTTCACTGACTGAACTATGAACTTATCTACAATATAGTCTTTAAGTAACCCTATTTTGGCCTCGGTTTGTTTTTTGTTTTTTTTTCTTTCCTACATGTTTTTCTTCATTCTTTAATTCTAAAGGCATTTATTAGAAATCATGGAGGGGTATTTTACAAAATGAAATTGGTTACAGAGATACAGAGGAAACCATTACACCATTCTTTATTTTCCCATGTGCATTCTCTGGGTTGATTTTTATATTAGTTGCACCACACGTTCCTACATGCTTATACAGATATTAATGCCCCAATTATAGAGGACTCAGATCAATACCATCTGGACATTTAAGATACTTAACTGAAATTCTAATTTGACCTATACTGCCTCCATAATGAGTATAGAGAAGAGGCATCCCTTGAGAAGTAGTTAGGTCACCTAAGATTTGAATTGCTGCTCTTTTTACTGCAGGACATACCCCTAAGGTGGTTACTTGATTAAGTGACTTAAAAAGAATCAGCTTATCATGTCTGTTGCCTGTTATCTCCTCTCAGGGCTACAATGCTGACTGGGACTGGTATGTACAGTTAAGACTTTGTGTAGAACTCTCTGTGATCAGAAATTTTGCCTGGAGAGTGTGGGTTTTCAACCCAGCTATGGAACTGTAATAGATGGAAGCAGCTGCTTAGAAAGGGTTTAGTTTTCAATTTACCAGTAAATTTTCCTTTGGGTGTTTTCCCTTGTCATATTTTCCTTGAGAAAATACTGGTGTTTATATAAATGCACAGGATGTTTCTGTTACAATTAATAGCTCTGTATAAACTGCCAAGCCGCTGTCTCTGAAAGAACTTAATGCAACACCTTTTGTGAGTGTTTTTGGTGTTGCTGTCTCCTGGTATCCAGTGCTCATAATTTCTAGTAGGTAGGTGACCTCAGCCATCTTCCATCCCTGAATTTCCTGGAGATGGTACCTCTGGGACATCACAATGCAGGAGATGAAGAATTTTGATAACATTTCTTGAAATCCTCTTTTCATTTTATGTTTTCCAAGAACAAATGCTGAATAGAAATTTTTATTTTCTTGCTGGGGACTGCTTGTAGTGAGACCTTCAAAAGAAAGGTATTCAACAGTTCACCATGGGTGCTGGGTGACAAAGTTTAAGCTTTGGATAGAAAAATGTCAATGTTTCCAAACAGAAGGATTATGCCACTGAATTTTTGTTAATCTATGTATTTTGTTTTCCCCTAATTTTTTCAACTCACTCATACTTATTTTCTTTGTGAATTAGTGCTAATCTGAAATCTCTGTTTGGACTTCCACATGGGATCAGAAGTTCAGTTTTCTCATGTCCCCGTGGGGACCAACTTCCCTAGTGGACCACATGAATTTGATATCAGAGAGGAAATTGAGAGAGACAAGATATTCTATTGTGATGCCATGTGAGGCTGTAGTTCATTTTGTATGCATGTTTTTTTTATTTATGTCTTCATTTGAACTGCATCTTCTACTCAGCACTGTTTTTTATCCAAAATAAAACACAGCCTCTCCCTTCATTAGTTCCAGTTAGAGTATGTGACCTATAGAAAAGAGCACAAAACTGCGGAATTATCAGACATGCAAAGAAGTGCATGCATGGCAGCACTTCCAAACTGAAATATCTTAGCATCAGTCTGAAATAATTTACTTCAGATTTCCCCCTCGCATACATAAATCAAGGTCATACTTAGGAAATTTAGGTTGAAGTTTTTCTTTTTGTTTATATTTAAAAGCATATTCTCCATTGTGTTGGGTCACTGATTGTATTGCTTTCCCAGTGTGAGGATCTGAATACAAAAGGAAAAATTGAAGAGTACTTTAATTTTTTACTGTTTAGAGAAGCAACCGAAAGCTTCTTGCAAAGCTAAAGTTTTTCCTGTTTGATTTTTTTTTTTACCCTGGGGACAATTCTGTTCTCATTCCTCTAGTGGACATCAGGATCACAATCCTTTATTGTATTTATAATGGCCCTAACATATGATTATATAACTTTTTTATGCTCTCCTATTAAAAAAATGCAATTTACAATCTTTTTAAACTTTTTTCTTTCTTTTTTTTTCTTTTTAACTTTTATAACAGCAACAGCTCTACATTGGCTCAGCCACTGGAGTTTCACAGCTTCCTTTGCACCGCTGTGATGTGTATGGAAAAGCATGTGCTGAGTGTTGCCTTGCAAGAGACCCTTACTGTGCCTGGGATGGTTCATCCTGTTCACGGTACTTCCCCACTGCTAAGAGGTAGGGACAGTTCTGCATGGTTTGCTATTTGTTTTAACTGATGGTCTCAATATGACCGGAGGGCTTTGGAGATTTTTCATGGGATGGTTAAGTGGAGCCCTTTCTCTTCCAAAGAAAACATCATTGTGGGAATTACATGCAATATGAAGTCTTGGTTGATTTGAAGTGACCACTGCTACCTCTTGGGCTGGCTTAGAAAGCTTCTGTAAGAAAACATTCATAGAAGAGTTGTCTCTGAAATGGATTCATAACTTTATATTTGTTGAAGAACAGCAAAAAGAAAAAAAAAACTCTTTCTCTCTCTGGAGAAGGGGCCTTGAAAATAAAATCACTACTTGCCCAAGTAAATAATTTTGCATTTTCATGAATTCTAATTTAAAAGAAATATCTATAAAGTGTCTGCACATCAATAGAAACTTTCTTTTTAGGGATATATAACATTATTGTTATTATTCAAAAGTATAACTTTTATGTGGTGATGTGTGTCCGAGTGTTACCAGATCAGAACAACCACTTTTACATTCACTCTGCAGTGGTACTGAAGGCTTTGCAATGCAAAAGCAAAGGAAAAACTAACTCCATGAGTTAAAAATATCAATTTTATAAAAAATTTACAAGCCTAGTAGCCTGATATGAATGTTTAAAATAGTGTTTTCTTTGCCTACCTTTATCTCTGAAATTCTCTCTCTAAAAATATACAAGGTTGATACTAAATAGCTTTTGGCTACTGAAGTAGAAATTAGGTATAACTGAATAGATAATTACTTGCAAATAAAAGCAAACATTGGTGTAGTGTTGAGATTCCCATGTTAAATGGGCTAAAATGATAAAATAGTGCTCACATTAAATTGAATATGCCAGACATCTTCTACTTACGAAGAAACAAGGAATCCAAGGGTTTAGGTACAGAGTGGTTCGTATAGATAAAATTAATTGTAGCAAATACTGAGTTGAAAATGTCGGAACTCCAAATTCGAGGTTTAAGGTTGGTTGTTGAGGCAGATGAAGGTAAAGGGTGGGAAGTTGAGTTTGTGTCATAGACTTTTCAAATGGAGGGGATTAAAATTTCAAGGTTTGCATTGCAATTTGTCCTAAACAAGAACTGATGACAAAGTAAAAGCTGCTCAAGGAACATTGGGTTCTATTTTTGCACCAGGTAAGAGAGTTGATCTGAGGCAAGCTTTTTGTGAAATTCTTTAGAAAATTATTGAAAAGGAGAAACTGAATCCATCCCAAAGGAAGACCCTGTCAAATTTTCTCAGCTGCATGGATTGAATTCTTATTTCTGGTGATAGCAGAGCAGTTTCTCTGGAGGAGGAAAGAAAGAAGAGGGAATAGTGAGATTTTCAATGAGACTGTAAGAGGTCAATTTCATCTGAGAGTTTTCAGGATTAGAAATCAATATGCTTGAATATTGCCTCTGAGTTGAAGGACAGTAAGGTCAGGAATCAATCTTTTCTGCTACTTCCCTACTACTCTTTATCCCTGAACCTCATCCTTTCTCAGCATTCACTAGCATCCATTCCTACTCCCAGCCCATTTCAAGATCCATAGAGCACATCATCCTGTCATTCATCTGCTTACACTGATGGAAGAAATAGGGTTCTTTGTCTTGTCCTTATCTGTCTCTCCAGCTTAATACACTGCAGACTGAGCTCACTGTTGCCATCAGGGGTAAAGGGACTGGCACCTGTTCTTACAGGGATTAAGGGGTGGAGTTATTGGGGCTAAACTGGGTTGCACAGCTACAGAAAAAACTTGGGGTGCAGAATTTACTCAAGGCCACTGTGAAAGAAAAAGTTAGTCCTGGGAAGCTGGGATCTGAAAAATTAATTCAGAAAAAGCTGCTGTCTCCTCCACTTCCCCACAATTTTCCCTCTGCAGCAGCAGCAGCAGCAGAGTAAAGGTCTGTGTTACTGGGAGAGAGGATCCTCTGTTTGCCTGGTGCCTGCTGTACCTGCTGCCTCAAGCCAGTTTGGAAAGCATCTATGACAACAAAATCAGTGTTGCTGGAAACAGCTTAAATGTTACCATTTTCATAATAATAAATTCTTGTAATTTTAGGCTCCAGAAATATTGGAAAAATTGAGTCCTGAGGCAATTGTACAGATGCTTTACTAATAGTTGGTTTGGGGGTTTTGTTTGTGGGTTGTTGTTTTTGTTGGGTTTTGTTTTGTTTTTTTGCTTTGATATTTCTTCCTTTTTTTTTTTTAATGAGCTTTTATAAGCCTTGATTTTAATTTGCTTTTCTTTCTTTGTGTATTTAACAAGTCTAAATGACAGTCCAGAGCTTCACTTTACCTCATAAAGATGTGTTCTGGTTCATATTTCATAAACCATCATGTTTATACAATTTTGATATGTGCAACATTTTCCTGAGTTTCTAACTAAACATCTCATTCAAACTTCATTGACAGTAATATGTCTTTTCACAGATTTCTTTTCTACAAATAGTATCCTATAAATATGCCATTTTTCAAAATTTAGGAAGGAGTAGCAAAAGTTTATGGTTCCTTATGTCTGGGTGTAGTTTTGTCATTGGTAATGAGTAGTATGAAGGTATTAGAAACTATGATTAGCACATTTTTTGAATCATACATCAATCAGCAGAAGATTCCTTCTTACTAAAGCATGCTAAGAAGACCTAGATCTTATGCTTCAAGTTTTTATTCAGAAAAATACGAAAAAATACTCATCAGATTTTATTTTTTTTTTAAATAAAAAGTTGTTGCTGCACTTCACATAACTAATTTCAGGTTTAACATTCCAGTAGTTTTCAGTGGGAAAAATTATGGTTAAAATCTTTCAGGCATGAGAAGTCAGCTGTGCAGTTGTGTCTCAATAAGAACTCTTGGTGTGTACTGATGCTGTGAGAGCCTGCAAACAGGGCTGGAGGAGGGAAGAGAGATGGTCTGTATCACAGAACAATGGCTTTTAAAAATGTGGGCTGTTGTCACTAGGGAGTGACCAACAGGGCTTTTTACAAGGCTACTTGACTTTTGCATATCCGTTGCTGGATACCATAATCTGAAATCGCAGCACTGTTCAGCAGCCTAATCCTCTTTGTTCTCCTCTAATTTTGCAAGCCCTCAGGCTTTCTCTGATTCCTAAAGTAAAGTGCTCACACTTGAAACACATCTTTGTTTGCCATGTTCGTTTTTTCTTTCTTTTTATATGAAAGCTTTTCTCTGGCTCAGTTGAATTTTGTGTCACAGCTATTTAAATAAAAATAGGAGCAGACAAAGAGAGAACAACACATGCAAAGTAAAACTGTCTTAAAAAGCTCTTTTTTAAGTATAACTTTTTTTTTTTTTAGCACGAATCAATATGTTTTTCAAAAGAACTAGTAGAATTCAAACTAGGAAAAGAATATTCTATGTTAAAAGGATATGCACCCAAAGGTAGAACTCAGATTCAAGCTACAACAGGTGGAATAAACATTTCAAAATCTTCCTTTTCAAGTGATCTATTCTGTTTATTCTAAAGACAAAACCATTTGCAACAGTTTTGTAAAAGGTTTTTTCAGAACTCTTTTGGTGAAATCCATAGTGACTGAAACGATTTGTGTATTTTAGTTTAGATTTTGTAGAAAATACAGCACTTCAGCATTCTTTCAAAGCTGCTCATCCTAGCATTTCATCTATCTAAAAGATGCCACGGTACTCAAAGTATTCTGTACTTTTAAAAATCTGGAGCTTCTTCATGGGTTTTGATGTATGTACTATATAGATTTTAATCCCTCAGCAGTCCTGTATCTATGAATAAAGCAAAGAATGTGTCTGTGATCAATACTGCCCACACAGTGAAAATAGATGTAGTAGTTTAGTTTATTTTGTATATATTTAATATTAATAACTAATATTAAATATTAGTTATTTATTTAGTATTGCTGTGCAAGAGGTATGTATTTACCAGTTTCTAAAGACTTTACCTATAAGAGTAAAGCTTGATTCTACAAACTGTGATAATACACAGAATACAGTACTAACAATATGATTTCCTTCCTAGTGTTGTTTAGGCGCACTTGTGACCTCTGTAACTGTTTATGTTCCACTCGTTGTTCTTCAGTCATGCCAAATGTGAGTGTTGGCCACTGAGAAGGTCACTAACAGGTTTCAAATATGATTTTTGCAGACGTACTAGACGACAAGACATCCGAAATGGGGACCCGCTTACTCACTGCTCAGACCTGCAGCATCACGGTGAGTTATGGGCACAACTGATGTGCAACTAATGTGTATGTAATTTACAGACTGTGCATGAGTAGAGTAGGAAGCATGTAAATGATTTGTTGGTGAAATTGTCTTGAACATCTGCGAAAGATCAATATAATACATCATTATTCCAATTTAGATAGCTTACAATGGCCTGGTTCAGATACTAAGGACTATTTGGTTTGGGTTTGTTTTTTTTTTTTTTAAATTTTCCTCAAGTTATCAGTTTTAAGCATTTTAATTTTCCTGCTTCTCTTATGTGATAGTACCACAACAAAAGGTTTGGCTTATTATATCAGAAAAGAGTTGTATCTCCTTTAGGATGGCAAGAAATATGTACATATTACTTTATATGGTTTGCATAAGATGATAAGCAATTGTGTGTGTGCAACTACCTTAGCAAAATATGGAATGACCTCTGTTGTAGGTGTCATACTAAAAGTTGTTAAGATCAGGATGTTCCTTGCAGTAGGCCTGTCCCATGTGTTTTCAGCATGGGTTTTCTTGAACATAAAGTATGTTTTGGGGTTTTTTTGTCAGCTGCTTCATTTTTCCAGTGTATTGGTCAGATTCCTTTCTGGAGTTGTTTGACTGCTAAACTTCTTACAGTTACTAATTTATTGCCAAACTTTTCAGAAGACCTTCACTCAGAAAATTATAATGTCCATTTTGCTGCAAGTGAAGAGAACACTTAGGCAATACTCCCCTCTGCTGGAAAAAAGTGAATCCTCATGATTGTAGTACATCTGTAGTAACAGATCACACACACACACAAAATATTCTGAGTTGAAAGGGACCCACAAGGATCATCGACTCCAGCTCTTAAGTGAATGGCCCGTGTGGGGATCAAACCCACTACCTTGGTGTTATTAACACTATGTTGTAACCAAGTGAGTTAATCTCAGGGTTAAACCACTGGACAGATTTCTGGGAAAAATAAGGAGGTGATTGAAAATGGAGATACCTCAAAATCCTCATGTCCTTCCAGTCCATGTAATAGCAAAAATGATAAATAGTCCAAAGTTGTACTTTTGTGTCAACTGTAATTCACCACCAATAAGTTTCACAAATAGTTTTCTCTATCTTCCTTTCAATTGTTTGAAACTCACAGCTAACATTACTGTAGCTTTTCTTTTTACTTCTTGATTGTCAGACTCAGGACAAGTTATTCAGAGGGGAAAAGGATTTGTAAAAATTCATTAATAGACTGTGGTCAGTTGTTACTGAGTCATAATAGACTGTATGTAGTTGTTACATTTTGAGAGCTCATGAATGTACAACTAGTTTAGATTTGAACTAGTCAATTGGCAGTAGTAGAAAGTTCACAAATTTTCCATTGCATGATATCAAGTAATGCTTATGGAGTGCAGATATTGAACCTGAGATCACGTTTTTGGTTCCCCAATCAGAAAATGTCACCAGGCGCTAAATGTTGATTTTAATATGAGCACAAGCATGCCTAAGCTTTGCCTTTTTGCTATCTGGACATTTTACCCATGAGTAAAAATATGATCTGGGCTACCACATGTCTGTTCATTTTAATGTTCTCTAACATTGTGAGCTGTGTTTTATACAACTGCTTGTTCTTTATTTTCATACTTTGGGGTTTTTTAATATCTTCCCATATTTGGTAAGCATATTTGTCTGAAAAAGATACATTCTGTTCAAAGGGAAGAGAGTAATCCAGTTTTGCAGTAATCCAGAGATGCAGTTTTTCATGACAACTTCAGGTCCGGACAAAGCCATTACATAGAGTAACATATTACATTACATAGAGTAGAGTACATATTACATTACATAGAGTAGAGTTCCTCATTACAAGGAACTCTAATACAGCTTTGTCAAAATGAGCAGAGAAAGTATGAAACAAGATAGTGAATATATTACTTAATGGGGAAAAGAAGATAGCATTAGAAGAATCAGTCAGTTAAAAAAGTACTGAGAGAATGCAGTTCTGGATCCTCGACTGGAAGGACACACTGTCAAAATACTTAATAAATGGTTTATATTGGTCTTGAGGGAAATTTTCTCTAAACTAATTGAGTTGTAAATCTATTACATTTCCTATATTTACTTGTGATTTACACATGATCGTACATTGTACAGATGCCTGCATGACCTATAAACTTCCTATGCCAACTTATGCTGAGTTTTTTTCCTTGGTTGTGACTAGTACTTTCCTGGACAACAGATGGAGAATTGGGTTTGCCTATAGCCAAAAAGGAGCTCCAGTAATCATTTACTGCTTGTCTACACATTCACTTGCAGTAACTGCCAGTAGATTCTCGATGTGAATTCACAAAAACATGAAAAAGGAACAATCTCTTAATGTATATCTCACTTTTAAAGATATTACAGAAACCAACTTTGTGATCGGTCTGAAGGAATAATGTTTTTAATAAGGTTTACATAGCTCTTTCTGTTGCCCTTTGGTGCAAATGTATAAGAACTAGTATAAAGTGACTTCACAGCAATATTGGAGGGAGCTGAGGATCCTTAGCTGTACAGGTGTTTGGCCAGACATTAATGCTTAAGCATGGTCACCTTTGTGTCAGCTAAAGAACAATTTTATTTTTTAAAGCATAACGCACTAGTGCTATCAAGAAATTAATCTTTTTTTTTTTTTTTGAAGAGGCACCTTTTTTTTTCAGATGATTTATCCCAGGGGAAGTTCAAAGAATCATTTTAACTTAAAATGTATAGTGAAATTCATTCATCTGTAAAGCAATCTTGGTAGAAGTACTTGGCCTTTCATACTTCTTTGGTTGTGTCAGAAATTATGTACTTAAAGGATATTTATCAGAGTAGTAAACTGATACTGCTGTTATACTCATTTTGGGAATTACTGCTCTCATACAGGATTTTGAGCTGAATTTTGTAACCAACTTCACGACTTCTATACTTTTCTAATTCTTCCAGCTGCTCTTCTGAACTTCCTAGTCTTTCATTCTTCCTTCTAGTCTCTTCCACTTCTCTCTCAATCCCAAAGCTGCACTCTGCTCCTGTGATTATTCCATCACTGCTTACTTTCTTGCACTCCACGTGCTCAATATTACTTGAACTTTATAGACATTTCTGGACCTGCCTTCTGCTTCCTTAAATCATGAAAATGGAAATTGAAGGATCTCTTAAATGCTTCGTTCTCGTTGCATGTCTGTTACCCATACTTAATTTTCTGCATCTGTAAAGAAATTTAAAGAGGACTTCACTTACTTTCCATGGTGTTCTCTAACACAGAATGCCGTAGATCAAGTAATGAAATGGTGTCAGAGCACCCAGTTTCAAGAAAATACTTGTGAACAAACCAACTTCTTATATACTAAGGATATCCTAGGAACCTAAGTTTTACAACAGGAACTTTTCTATATGCTTAAAAATATGCTACTGCTCATGGACAGTTATTTAGGATGTGGGAGATGAGAACCCAAATCCCACTTAGGCTTGGGAAATTGACTTGACAGTTGCACCCAAACTATCAGATTGCTGTTGTTGAAGTTGGGCCATTCTGCATCCATGATTCATGGAGCCTGGGAGAGGAATTGAAGCAGAGCATGCATCCTAGGGTGAAATGCCTGTGCTTCCTTCCTTTATTCCGGAAGCCTGTAAATCACTGTTTCACAGAAACAGATCACTGTAGCAGTAACATATGTGTCCCAGGCTATAAAAAGGGACATTTCCTATTTACTGTTTTATGCTACAGCCCTGTATGTGCCATTTGCTGTGGATCCCTGTTCAAATATCCAACAGCTTCTCTATGATTATGTGAGGATCCTTGGCTGCCTGCTCAGCCATGTGAATTCTGTTCCTTAGAGTATCTGACTTGAAACAGAAGAGTCAGTACATCATTCACAGTGTTGAATCTGGACCCATAAGTTATCAGGCAATCATTCCCATTTCCAATTTTTGTCTTATCATTTCTAATTATATTAAGTTAATCTCTTCACATACTCCGAGTTCCTCTGTTTCATTGAGACAAATTCACCCATGCTCCATCTCAGATCTTACTACCCTTGTCTACATTCTCTTCCAGCTGTCTCACCCTTCTCTTGCTGCTTTGCTTTCTAATTAATTCTTCCGTTGCATCCTGTCTTCCTGACCCAGAGCTGCACTGACATTCTTCATGGGAATGTGGTTTCTGAGAGATGTCATAAAAGTTGTTTCACTTAGTTTTTTACAGAACACTCCACTTACTTGCTTCAAACGTCAACAGTCCAACGGAGGAAAGCAAGCAAACCCATTTCCTTCTTGTTTAGTGTTATTAGGCTATTTGATGTTTTCATACTGAGAACTGGGCAAGCACCAGTTCCTATTCTGCCCCACATCCCTTTGTCCATCCTCTCTCAGGGCTGCAAGTCATTATTGAAAGACGTGAACCAAGAGCTCAATTTTATTTTTACCTTTGGCTCAGTCATCTAGTAATCAGCCTGTGTTGGCTAAACAACATGGTAAATATGAAAAAGACACATTTCGGAGCAGCAAAACTGAATGAAGTATTTCTCTGAGAGAGTTTTAAATAGACATACTTTTTCTGTTAAAACATATCAAAACTGGTTCCTTAAAGATTTCCACTGATAGAGATCAAAAGTGGAAAATGGAAAGAATGGCAAAGAATGGCAAAAAGTCAGGAAACCCCATGAGATCAACACAGTGTTAAATAGCCTACCAACCCCTTTCTCCTCATCTACTCTTCAGGATTATTGTTCTGTTGCTACTTAAGTCCATAACAGTATTTTAAAGAGCTAAGGTGGAGAGTTGAAACATGATGCCTTACAGCCTCTGTGGTATTGGAGAAGAATCAAATACCATATAAGTCCTATAACTATGTGATATTTCCAGCAAGTTGATGAATATCTTGAAACATTGTAGTAAAAAAGGAAGTAATTTATTTAACTGTCTTCCCCCCCCCCCATAATGTCTGGTTTATTAACCTCATTACATTTCCATAAATTATATCAGTATGTGAGGAAATGATTAATTGAAGATCGTTTCCTCAAAAACATTATTCCTGGTCATTAACAGCTTCAGCAAACTGCAATGCCATATAATCTAAACACATTACACTACTTTTAAATAGCCTCATGTTTTATTACTTTGCTCTAAAGTATTATGAGCATAGAGCCCAGGAGGCATCATTACAAACATTCTGCAACTACACCCTGAGTTTTCTCATTGCATATAGTTTGCTATTAAAAATTCTTGTCATGTCCTAAATGTTTTCCTTGATGAATAATAATGAGGTTTACATAAAATTTCACAATTAAATTCATTAACTTCCCATATTGAGATGTTAGCAGCTGTTAGGATTTAAAATACAAAACAAAACAAAAAAGCCAAACCAGTAAAACCCAAAATCTTACCAGGGATCCTTACAAAGATAATGGTATTGATGGTGACTTTCCAAATGGCATACTGATATGAGGAAAATTTTTTGGAAGATTTTTATCTTTAAACACTTTAAGGGAGACCAATTTCTAAACAACAACAACAACAACAAAATACTTAGTAAATAAGTGAGGGTTTTTTTCCCAGTAATTTTAGCTCTTTTTTTTAATTATTTTTCTTTCTTCCTTTTTTTCTTTGTCATGCTGGACAGATAAGACAAGTGGTCACATCCTGGAGGAAAAGATTATCTATGGAGTAGAGAATAGCAGCACTTTTCTTGAGTGCAGTCCAAAATCTCAGCGTGCCGTAGTCTACTGGCAATTTCAGAAGCAAAACGATGACCGCAAAGAAGAGGTACAGTATTAAAAAAATAAAGAGATGCAACTAATTTTTTCTGTAGAATTCAATCTGAGTCCTTCCCAGAATGATTTTAGTTTAGCTGAATTTCTCTAGAATCTTATAATTTACATTGTTCTTCACCATATTCTCCCTCTTATTACCATAAAGTCCTATAAGCTCTCAATAGGTTTTACAGACTGTTACAACAGAAAACATTAATATCCTCTCATTGCTCAGACTCCCTGCAAAACCCGCTTGTTTTGCATTAGAGATTCCAGAAGTACAGAAAGCTAGCATGCCAAGTGTCACCTGAAACATCATACAAAGATTATATGAACTTAAACATCAAAAGTCCTTAAAATTGCCATTGAGAAAAAGTTTAACTGCATTCATGTAATTATACTGTTTGAATGAAGTGCAGTGTAGCAGAGAATCCAATGTACTGCATGCTCTAAGCCCGTACTGGAGATGAGACAGGGATAGAATCAGGAGCTGAGAACTGTAGTGGACACAAGAGTATGAAAACCTGTACAATTTTTTCATCAAAAGCAACAGTCATAGAGGCAAAAATACTGCCCTTCCCTGTTTGCTTTACACTAAGCTAATACTTTATTTATCTCCTCTTGTCATCAACATTCTTATATTATTAATCAGCCAGGTTTTCAAATCATGTTACTATCAAGCTAGGTCACACATCTTGAGAGAAACATCTGCTCTGGTAGGTAGGGAGGTCAAACTAGGAAACAAAAGCTTGTTTTTTGCATTGAAGTATTTTGAAATACATTATATATTTAAAGCATGTTCTACATAGTTACATCAGTGGCTTTAAATATTTTTGTTTAAATAAGTAGTAAATTATAAAAAAATTATTCTTGGTGAAGAGAACAGCAAACAGGTTTGTGCCTTTCTGTCTGCAACCACATGTGCATAAGTTACATGACATGAATTAATTCAGAAAAATACAGTATTTTGAGAATTTGCTTTTTGAATATTAAAATTTTGATAATTAACCCTTGATTTTATTTTTTTTTCATTTTCCACTTATGCAGAGCTCACTGCTGTGCATAAGGGCTTTTGTAGTAGGGAACAATAAGAAGACAGAGAAGCTTTCAAATGGATCTAGGTTTGACTGAAGGATAATGGTAAATGTGACCTCAGTAATACAGCCTAAAGAATTCATGCTGATTCTGCTGATTACAGGCTTGCATCTTCTGTAATCTTACCAGCAAGTCCATCTAACAGAGTTGATACAGATCTTTGCTCAGAAGCAGCAGGGACTAAGGAGTTCCCCAAAGTCTTTGCGGTAGACAGTTATTCCAGAGTATTTGACTCTTTCATAACTACAGATGTCTGGCAAAGGGTCTTCCATTTTTGTGGTGTAGGAAATTTTTGTCCCAGTTTTGCTGGTTGAAAGGAACAATACTAAGGAACTAGTATGGTTAGAGGATAATGCGGCACATATATGAAAGATAACTACTGAAATTACTACTTTTTCCCAATGCAGATAAAAGTGGATGATCATATTATCCGGACAGAACAGGGCCTATTGCTACGAAGTCTTCACCGGAGAGACTCTGGTGTTTATTTTTGTCATGCTGTGGAGCACGGCTTCATGCAAACTTTGCTCAAAGTGACCCTTGAAGTAATTGATACTGACCACCTGGAAGAGCTGCTCCATAAAGAAGATGATGGTGAGTCCTCCAAGATCAAGGATGCTACCAATAGCATGACCCCCAGTCAAAAGATCTGGTATAGAGACTTCATGCAGTTAATCAATCACCCCAATCTCAACACAATGGATGAGTTCTGTGAGCAGGTTTGGAAAAGAGACCGCAAACAGCGCCGGCAAAGGCCTGCCAACACGCAGGTGAACACAAATAAGTGGAAGCACCTACAAGAGAACAAAAAAGGTAGAAACAGGAGGACCCATGATATTGAGAGGGCACCACGGAGTGTCTGAGCTTCATTACCTCTAGGAACCTCATCCAAGTAGAAACTTGTATAGACAGATAACTGGAAAAAAATGCAATATTCATGAACTTTTTCATGGCATTATGTGGATGTTTACAAGAGTGGAAAGTTCAAACAATTTCCACTAGGTTTAAATAAAATCCATTTCTAACTTTCCTAACAAGTCCTTCGTCTCTGCTCCAACTCTAAGAGCAGAAAGAACAGAGTTGCAAGGATGATAGCTCACCTGGACCTAGCTTACTGCTCAAAAAGTTCTGCAAGTATTCAGCAGGCAAATTTTGCTTTCTCTTTTGCCAGAGATATAAAGAAAATGCTGTATTTCATGCTGTCATCTTACAGAAAAAAAAAACCCTCCACCTTTCATCATCAGCACTACCACTTCTAGACTTATATATAAAACTGCATGAACTCATTAAGCTGATGAACGTCTAAACACGTGAATGGACACAAGGATTTTGTTCTTGTTTTGTCTACCAGTTCTCCTGTTTATATGTGCTAGAAGAGGAAAATACTGAATGAGCTTGATTTGGAAATCTGAACAACATAAGCCATCCATCATCTGGAAGAAAAAAAATGTGGAGTACACTGGCCTACTACTGATGACTTCTTTCCTCTTTGATCTAAAGATGTATTTTATTAAAACCATAATTTAAATGTACCATGAAAAATAATGCAGCAAACATTAGCTCCTTTCTAAAATAGATTAGGCTTTTTGTCTTAGAAATATTGTACTTTCTAATTACTGGTTTAGAGGAAAAAAAAAGACAACTTCCAATTATGAGCTGCTTTACTCTTTTGTTTGGAAAAACTTCCAGGGGAACTAGTCACACTGCAGTTAACCTCCTCCCCTCTCAGTAATCTATATGACATGTGACTTCAAAGCAATTTTAAAACTAAGCTATTTTAACATGAAAGTCACTGTATAGCATGGAAGTATTCTGCATTCTGTTCTTCTAAGTATGGTATTTGAAATTATTCAATTTGTCTAATACCTTGCTATAGATTGAACCAATGAAGTGGAGAGCATTGATTTTCAGTTGTATATTTTTTTTAATTAAAAAGAAACAAAACACCACAACAAATAGCATTAAAATACCCTCTACTAATTACACTTTTGCTTTCTCGGTTTGTATTTGTAAATGCTAATATTTAAATACTATGGCTCATAAACTGTCATATATCCATGAGCAAGGCTCATATTCAGTTTAAGGAGTTGTGTTCCCAACTCTGTGGTAGAAATATGTCCACACTACTGATTCTCAATGCTCCATTCGTTCTGTGGGCCAGATCACCCAAATGTAACAACGCAGCACTAGGCCACATAAAAAGTAACATCAAAGCCCAATTTTAAAATCTGAGGGACAGTTTTATCTGTGGGTGAAATCTGCTGCAGCAGTAAATTGGTGAAGTTCAGCTTAAGACTAGTTTCTAGTAACAGATAATTTGGTCCTGCACTTCTGTCTTATTCTATATACAGGAGAGCAACAGGGTAAAACAGACAATGTGCTTGCACCATAAGTGTCAGTTTAGGGTTATAAGTAGTGGATTTATTCACCTCAGCACAGATGTGCCTTTGGTCCCCAGTTCTATGGTGTCCAGTTCTTTTGAGATCATCTTTCTCCAGCCTCCCATATTTTATCTTGGTAGAGTCTGTAAATGACATAAGTTCAAGTAATGTCATTGTGGGGAAAATTGTTAGAACAAAATCCTTAGTTTGCTAAAGGAGCTTTTATAGAAAAGTGTGTCTGCACTGATGACTGATCTGTTTTGTTGTTATTCACAAGTTATTTAATTTATCAATCGCTACACTATCAATCAGGCTTATCAGATACAATATAACACAACTGCTGTTACAGCTTCTCTCACAATACGCCCAAGCTTTGTTGCCACTCAGTAATTCAAGTATTCTTATCCTTAGCGAAGTCTAGACTTCTTGCTTCCATAGCAATTGGATTATCACTAACAGCCCAGTTTCTTTAGCCCCCTTTAAATCTTCTGCAGGGAATGAACTGGCAAGATTTCTTTTTGTCATTTAATTCTTTAGCAAAAAAAAAAAAAAAAAAAAAAACAATTCACTGAATAGACCAGGACAAGGCTGTAGGGCCATGATTTAAGAAAGCATTTGGAAAGTTAATTTCGAAGCAACTTTAAGTCTCTCTTATGTTTAACCTGACTCTTTTGAACTTTAATATGTTGTTAAATTCCCATTCTTTCATGATGTGCTGAATAGGGATGGATTAAAACACATTTTCAGCTACGTGTTTTTCTGTAGTATTAATTTTTCATCTCAGTTTATGATTAATTCTGAGCATTGTTGTCAACTGAATTATTTAATTTTAATCACAAAATACTCTTTAGCCTTTTATGTAGGGCTATTTTGTACCATCGAGTTACTACAATCCTTCTTACAAAAGGAAACAGTTTTAAAAGAAACCTCAGAGAATTCAGTGGGAAAAATACAAATTGATTTCAATAGAACCTAAATTACTTTGTTTCCTTTTTTACTGGAATTGCTATGTAACTTTTTTTCTCTACCATGCTCATAGCAACTGGTTCTATAGCAACTTGCTGCAAAAAATCAAGCCCAAACCAACCTCTTTCATGATGCATGAAGAAGAAACATATTTAACTAAGACAGAATTCTAAGATATGTTTTCCTATACTGAGAAAGATAATCTGTGGTAAGAAAGTACAGAAGTTGCAATGTTTTTACCATAACCTGACAGTCTCATTGAACAATTGATATGATCAGATCTTGCAAACTTCAATCCAACCCTCACTGACACGAGTACTCTTGTTTAAGACTTTATATTTGTTTATACAAATAAGAGGTCAGAAGATCAAGCCAGCAGTGGAAATTTCTGATTTTCAGGTTCATATTATGGTCAAGTTATAACTATATTTAATATTGATGTGAAATGAACTTTTTTTTCAAAAAACATAGGCCTTGATGAATTCTTGTATAGAAAGATGCCCTGCAGCTTCAGTAAGATCCATATCCCCATTTATGTAATTATTATTTAAAGCACCATAAAGTTTGAAAGTAAATATTAAAAGTGTTTCTGTAAATTGTCAATAAAACCCTCTAAACCTCTAGTTACAGGCTAGAAAAAGTAAGTAAAAAGTTTTGTTGAAACTGGAGAGAAATAAAGGATTTCATTTATAACCAGAGAGATCTATTTTGTTTTGTTGTAACATATCCATCTGCAAGGAACAAAGATACACTGAATCTTATTCTTACTTATCTACACTTTGCACTTGCACAGTTCACTGAGATGGGAATTTGTTAAATGGCTCCTAAAAACTGTATGGTTATGTTAAACTATAACATCAAACTGAGAAAATGTGCATCTTTGCAGAACAAAGTTGAATCTTCATGACCCAATAAAGTCACTGTGTAAAAAAAATAAACTTAAATTAAATGCATGTGAATGCGCATTTACTGTTCCTTTTTATGTATTATTTAGTGACTATCAATTGTATGTGTTTAATAGTTCAGTTTTTGCTACCTACACATTAGTCAAAAGAGGTGTAAATATTTTTGACTAGATAAGGAGGTACAGTATAAAGTACTGTTATCTAGAGGTACTCCATTTTGGTGTGTTCAGCAAAATACTAAAATGCAAGATTTTGGCACACAGGTGATAAGGTGGTTTATTTGCTATATCAGTGGCTAAGTTATGCGCATATTCTTTAAGTGCATTCCTCCCTGGGTAGTAAATAACTCTACTTCTGTGTTTATCACTTCAATTCATATGGGAACTAGAAAACTGGAGAGAAAAAAAAATTGTAATGAAACTGCTGCTGTAAATTATTTCTTTTAGCATGTATTCAGTTGTTAAATAAACATTTCTTCCAAATATTTGAATTTTGCTTCTTGACTGTTTACATGGAAATGTGCCCTGTAACCTTCATGAGCATATGGAGTGCATTGTTGCCAATATAATGCTATCAATGTATATGAGCTCTGTTTATTAGGCCACAAGGGTTGCTATTTTTATTAATGGTGGAGTTTGTTTCTTTTTTGAAGGCTGCAAACTAATAATGCCAGAAATTAAAAGTATGAACTTATCTTCAGCCTATCTTTTGGCACAACTGCTGGGCTTGTGCAGATGAAGCCATACATACACATCCCCCCACCCTCCACTCTGCCCATGAACCAAACTGTAAATCAGCCTGGAAGCCGTGTGAATGTGAGCAAGTTGTTGTACTTGATGAAATTTCATTCTGTGCAATGCTAATGGCTTAGAACAACTATGCAGCTTCCTTTTGGAAACTGGCTTGCACAGACAGCTAGTAGAATAAATCATGTTCTGTCTGTTACAAGCATACCCTTTTATCCTTAGGTAAACTTAGCAGCTGTTTGGAAGTGCTTAGGGGCGCTATCTAAAAATAATATGCCAAGGCACTAAGCATTATGCAAACAACTAATAAGAGAAATACTGTCCTGGAAGGCATGGAGTTTAAATACACCAAAGAAGGGTAGGAAAGAAAGTATTGTTATTTCCATTTGGCACATACAGAATTGGAGAAACAACCAGCAGTACTTAGTGGTCACTGATCTGTTCAGCTTCACCCATGTTCCTTCCTGTAAAGCAAGGATACAGGAGTCCAGTTCAAAAAAATGTTGTAAGGATATTTTATGGTTACTACTGTCTTCTGAAAATGAAAATAAGCCCTCAACAGCATCCAAGCAACTCAGCAGGTTATAAAAGATGCCTGCAAATACAACAAGGACAAAATTATTATGGCATGCTATGAATCTGCTAACTGAGAGAATAGTAATTTAGTTTTTCTGTGCCAAGTGCATAAATACTCATGGAGGAAGACCTTTGTTTCTGGATGCAGCCACACCATGTCCTTTGCTAGAATTCCCTGCAGAGCACAGTTAAACTGTATGTCCTCTGTTACAACCCTGTACATTGCCACGAGCATACAATGCCTAGGGGCAACCTTCATTGACATGGGGTGGGAAGAAGAAACATTTGGAATTTAATGCCTATTTGTTCTTACATATATATGCATAGACAGATAGATGCATTTTAAGAGCCAATTTTCACTGAGAAGAAATCCTCTTTGCAGTATTTGAGGCTCTATATGTAATTCTAGTACGTCTCAATATGTTTGGCAGCTTCAGCTATAAATTGTTATAAATGTTTCCTCTGTAAAGACTGAAACACACTATTCTGTTTCCTTACAGGTCATATTCACTGAGCTCCCCATCAAACATCCATTTAATAGGAGGCAAAGTTATGATCTTTTTACCAAAGCATAAAACAAAAGAACTATTCTCCCTAGAATGCTGAGTAACAGGATACAAGTAGATCAGAGTATTGGTGACCCAGCCAGCTTCTTTGCTCCCCATAAATACTCCTGTGAAAGTTTGGAGGAGCTTCATAGAAAAACTGCAAACTGTGGAGAAAAGGGACTTTTTTATTTGGGACTTTTTTGTCCTAGAATTTATCAAAGGTTGACGTTTTGGAGAACTTCAGGATGATCTGAACTAAATCCCAAAGCTCTAGTGAAGCAATATCCAAACCAGAAAAGTTTCACTTAGGTTAAGAAAGCAAATTCGCTTTCTCTCATAGCAGTTTTTCACCCCTTCAGGAAATGGGTTTCCTCTTGCCTCAACCCAGAAAGATCATTTTTTATATTTTCTACAGTCCTTGTTGAAGGCAAATATCTTCTACAAAACACATGGGGAACCCTATTTCTGATGACCCGGCCTCCCCGAGCTGCTTTGGGTCCAGGCACTCCAGTTAAACTAGCATGCAGTCTACTCTTGCCACATCTGTTAGTATTAGACCAAAAAATGTCCAGTTCTCATCCACAGGTATAAAATCAGGCTTTGGTGAGCAGTAAATAGCATGTCTCCATTGAATTATGAGATATAATGCAAGAAGATGTCTGTCAGGGAGTCACAAGGGATGGCAAATTCCTGGCCTGGGGGTAGTGAGGGTGTCCTGGGGTGTCAGGGCAGGACCTGACAGCGAGAGCCTGTTCTCCACATCCAGGACAGGGCAGGCCAGGGGGCAGCTGGAGCAGCTCCAGCTCCCAGGCTTCAGGCACATCTCTGGGAATGGGGACTCACCATCAGCCCACAGTTGGACTTGGCTTGGCATGGCCCATGGGCAGGGTGGGGTGGGACAGGAGATGGCATCCTGCAGCCTCTCTGGTGCGGGCACTGATGGCCCTGGGGGCTGGAGTGGGGTCTGCAGCTGTGGGCAGGGTGTCAGGAGTCCTGGAGTGGGCAGGGACATTAGGGTTCCTGAGTGCAGTCAGGTGAGCTGGAGCCTGGTGTTTGCAGTTAAGGAGGCTCAAGCCATCCTTCCTGGATTGCTTCCAAACACCTGAGGTCATTTATCTTCTAGATTTAGAGTCAGTTCTGTGCCTTCTGAAAACCTACAGTAAACAAATAGTACCTTAGAAGCACAACTCAGTTTCAGTTTGATTGACCCAGTGGACACTGAAAAACAAAAAAAGGTAAAATGTACACTTAAACAGTTACTCAAAATTAATGTGCACAGGGCTATAACACCTTTTCTTTGAGCAGAGAAGCCCTCATGAAAATAAAGATCTGAGTCTTCTCTCCGTATTTCAGACTGCTATGTCTGTCTGTGCATGACCGTGTACCACCAAGCTGCGTCTGAGGAACTTCGAATGGGTTTTGAAGGATGAAACTAATTTCATGAATAGGCCCTGTACTTTTTCAGGCCTTTACACTTTAGAGCCTGGTGTAAATTAAATCTGATAGGTTGCCCTGGGAACAAAAGTCCTCTTTGCACCTCTCTCGACATGGGGTAACCCTGCAGTCTGTGTTACTTTCATGATTTATCCAAATATATTATATTCATTTTTCTGGGAGTTTCATGGTCTTCTCTTCTTGTAAGTGTGTCAACATGAATTATGATTGTTTATTCAGAAGCAAATGGAAATGCACGTTTTTGCATGAAAAAAGGATAAGGAGACTATGGTAATTCTGTTAGATCTAGTACATCAAGCAAATATCCAATATGAGTTAAACTTCTCATTTTTTGCTATAGCTTGGGGGCAGGAGAGGAAAGGAGTAAGCCAAAGAAACCCAGACATCTCAGCTATGTTTTGCAATGACCAGTCCCTTAAGGCCTTTAGTTTCACATGTCATTTTTTTTTCTGGGTTTGCAGCACTACGTAGAAATGCATTCCTATAAACCCTGCTTTCACTGAACAATACCACATTGAATAGTTCCATAAACCAGAACAAACAGACAGACTGTGCCAGTTCCTCTGAAGAAGGCTTAACTTTCCTCTTCTGTTTGCTATTTTATTATTATAGTAGGGCCACTGCTGCTCTTTTAGTTCGGGTGTTGTCAGCACTTGTATTCTAAAGCCCTATTTTAGGGCTTTGTAATTTTGTCTAAGGTATTTCACTACCAGGTTAAAGATTTTAAATATCAGCTTTTAATTGGCAAATCATTAAAAAAAAAACCTAAATACCTAAAAAAAAGTTTGGTAAAATGTGATCAAAATTCCATTTTGAAAACAAACCAAAAAATATTACAACTTCAACCTTGTCAGGTGGTTGTTTTAGTGACTGCACTGCAAAAAAATTATGAGCTGAGTAAAGCTCAGTGAGCATAACAAAAAGCTTCCTACCTCATTGGACTTCATGTTTGTTTTTGAAACATCTGCATGTTTATCAGAGGTCCTGAATGAGACACCAGTTTAAGCACGTTCTTGTATAATTATTCATGATTTTATCACATATTGTTATTCCTGAGGTATGTCCTGGAGTAGAATGTTTTTTTGCTTCATGCCTGAGTCTCTTCATTTATGTTGATTTTTAGTTGCTGCTGTACGTCTATATAATGTAGGCTCAACTCTTGTGCCAGTTTATCAGCTGTCTGATGTTCAGAACAGAAAAAAAAGACTGTGCTGTTTTGCATGCTAGATAGTTAAGAAGTGATTTTTTTGTTCTGTGGTATTTGAAATTTAAAGGATGGAACTGATCTAGATCTGTTACAGCACTGCAATTTTTCTCTTTATTTCTCTTTATTAACAAAATATGTGCACACACCACCCTTACAAACATGTCACTGCTTCTGGAGATCAACAAATTGTAATTTTTGTCCTTAATGCTCACCAGTATACTTAGCTAGATCCTCAGCAAATAAATAAAGCTCTGTGCTCCACCACTTGTTTTGTTGACTGGAATCTATCAAAGAGTCAGGGCACCAAGAGGTACAAATTTCAATCCTTGTGCTATTCACTATGGATCAAAATGTTACTTATGAAAGCTAAACAATTTGATGCCAGTGTAAAGCAATGGAATAAAACAGGACTTCAAACTATGATAAATGTTTCACATATTATACATCTCTGTGATCTTCACTAGCTAGAGAGGGAGAAAAGGCTGAATGTAGAAAAATTAAACTATAGTTAAGTTCACTGTTGCATGTCAAAGTAGCAGGCATAATGCAGCTGAAAAAATCTTTGGACACCAAGTGGAATGAAGGCATGCTCGGCATATAATGGTTCTTTGTCTCCTAGAAATTCTCCTGTTTGGCATTCACTGTGCTTTGACAATATGTTGGCAATTGTACATACTGTTGCCTGACAGAAAAGCATTTCTGCAAATATTTGGAACTATTGTTAATACTAGGTCCTTTTTTGTAGCTCTTGCATCAGGAAGAAGCTGAAACCTTAAACTAAGGCTCCAAGGCTCCTTCCAGGTATAGTGCCCTCACAAATTATAGTTTACATTTAATCTCTGTGTACATCATGGCAAATCTTTCTAGGACCACTGAAAAGGTTAAAGGTGGGCTGTGGACAGAAATGAAGACTACCACAACATAATATCTGGGTGCTTTTTATTGCCGCTTGCCGAAGGGAGGACAAAGGGACACGGTCCACAGCCGATGTGGGAGTGAAAGCTGGAACGACTTTATTCGGGGTACATGAGACTCTTATAGGGTTTGGGGGAGGGGTTTGGAAACTGGGAGGAGTTGGGGCAGGACACAGAAAATATGGGGAAGGAGGGGAGGGAAGGAGAGGAGGG
>JAWWMP010000041.1:7827971-7867930 GCA_035047865.1 Dendrocincla tyrannina
ATAAGTCACTATCTATGCTATAGAGAACCTTTTGAAACGTAAACTTCTGAGGTTTGAGGTAGTTGTCCATTTTCTGGGATGGATCACCTGACTGCCAGCTCCATCCACTGCTGGAATTGTCCATTCTGGTTGTTTTGGCAGTCTTTGAGACAGGGTTCCCCGACATTTTATTAAGAAAAAAAATGAAAATATATCATTTTAATATTAATAGCAAACAAGACAACAAAATGTAGTCTCTGTTCAAGTCTCACTTTCTTCTATAATTTTGTTTTATTTTTAAAGCTAAACACATTACTTTCTGTTTTGTCATATATATGAATTTTACTTCTATTACAGGCATTGAACACTTGAGTTCCTTGCAAGCAAGTTAAAAGTAAACACCACTACAAAACAAACACTTATGAAGTCCGTAAAATGGACTGTATAACTGCTAAACCTTGGCTCTTAGAAGAGTTGCATCAGTTAGATGCTAGTTACAACCAGCACACATATCGCAAAGAGGTAATGTGATCTTTTCAGGAATACTTGTTCATTTTCTCAAGGCAAAGAGTGTACTACTATCTCCTCCTTAAACTGCCTTCACGAAATGGAACTTAGTTTAACAGTGCCAAGGAACTGCATCCCTACTGCTTTATTCCAATGACTCCCGGTAGGTGGATGATCCTGAATGAAATCTGCCATGTTTTATCCCTGTCACTCCTTCAACTGGCATTTTACCCCAGCACAAGAGATCTCCAAGAGGATTTATCTGAATCATCACAATAGTATTAGAACTACAATGCTACAAGAATTAAAATTATGTAATATTTCCCTAATAAATATAAGAAGTGGTTACAATTACTGGTAACCTCTAGAGACCTAGTTTTGTATTTGAAGGATAAAGGGGTACATGCACGTGCACTAAGCTCTTCTCGTTCCTTTGAGTATTACAGACTTAATGAACTGCTAAAAGTCAGGAAAGTTCTTGGAAATGAGTGAAATCTGCTTCCATCCTAGCTCTTGGAATTTCCACCATTATCTTTAATGGAAGGGGATCAAGCCAGGATTTGTATTTCCTGCCATGAGTCACTAAAAGCAATGGCTTGAGGCATTCAGGCCAGTATGGAAACCTGTTTTCATAGTGACTGAAAAGAAAAGGGTGCAGAAGCAGTGTTGCATTTCTAGTATCATCAAGCTGCTATAGATAGGACAAGTTTTAGCCCTGATTTTGCATTTGGATTTTAGGTACAACAGCTCAGAAATGTTAATTTTATCTCTCTATTTCTTTTACATAAAAGTTTACATTTCCTTTCTCACTCTGGAATTATGTGCCGGTCTGTGGTCAATTGGAAAGGTGACTGACAACACTTTCAACACCAGACAATGACTCCCCAGATTTTTGCAGAAGATCTTGATATTTGAAATAGACTTGCAGAAGAAAACTAAATAGAACTGTCAGTTTTTCATATAAACACCTCCAGGGAGTATAAGCTTCTACTATTACCAAGAAGGATATTTTCACATCATAAAAAGAGCTCAGCCTGAATTTTAAGCCAACTGTTTCAAGTCTGGGTTTTCTTTTTTCAACATCTTTCCTGAAATGATGCTTTATAAGAATGGATTAATATAGAAACTACAATACTGGTCCAAAAAATCGATGTGTGCTATTTAGTTGCATATTTCAGAAAACAAGTCTAGGCTGCCTCAGAGGAAGGTGTAAACTGTTCTTCAATCAGCAGTAATAAGATAACCTGCTCACAGGGAAACTTTGTTTCTAGTGCTCCTTACTTAGACAATACCTTGTGATTTAAGTTCTCAAAGACAGTTTTCCCTCTTCTTTCTTGAGGAATGTGGAAATGTAGGTTGTTTGGCTGCATTCAAGACTGTTCATTCAATTAAAGTAAGACATACTCATGGTAGAGCTTTGAGAGGCTGAAATAAATCTTCACATTTACTAGCTTGCAGGTGTTATTACCAAGGTATTGTAAACCAAAGTTGCCTTATGCCAGGCTGGATATCCTTCTGGATAACATGGTAAATTTCTGTATTCTTTTTAGGAAGTATGTGTGTCTTTATTTATCTGTTTCATCAGATAAATGGTTGTTAAGATTATATATTAGGCCAAATGTCTTCACTGAATGGGTTGTCAAGCATCAGAACAGGCTCCACAGGGAAGTGGATGAGTCACCATTCCTGGAGGTATTTAAAAGTTGTGTAGATGTGGTGATTAGGGACATGGTTTAGTGGTTGGCTTGCAGGGTCTGATTTACAGTTGGACTTCACAATATCACAGGCCTTTTCCAATCTAAATTGTCCTGTGATTCTATGAGTTCTAAATTGTAATCCTTTTCCATCAGGGCTCAAATCTTCTGATGCATTTATTTGCCTGTTTTGGGTCGCTGTTTTGTTCTTATACAGTTCCTGTTTACAAATAAGAAGCAGGTTTCCCCCAATATGACATGCTATGTGTAGCTGCGACAACATCAGTAGATAATACTACCCTCAGTGCTTATTTTCTTATGAAACCGTTATTTTGCAGAGCCAGGAATTGGATTAACTTCTGATAACATCTAAGAATTTTTTTAGCTAAATCAAATTTGAGACTTCTAAGGAGTTTTTAATTGACCCTTGAAGAGCAGTTTTAGTACCCTTTAAAGGAGATCTGTGTACCAGATCAGACCAGAAGTCCATCTTGCCCAGCTACCTGTCTGAAACACTGGTCAAAAGTCAATGTGCACATAAAACTAAAACAACAAAAATAAAGCAAATATAGCCATAATTCCCCAGAAAAAATCTCCCAACTTTCAACAGTGTGTAGCTCTTGGTACCTCTAGCCTCAATGCACCTCTATCAATGCAATCTTCTGTTTCACAAACCAGTCCAAACTCCTTTAAATCCATAAAAAATTGCCCCTCTGCAATAACTTTTCAGTAAGTGGCTGCACATCTTTAACCTATCTTGTAAAGGTAGGATACATTATTTGCATTTTCTGAACTTGATATCTGACAAATTCATATAATGGCACCCCTTTAGTTTTACTGGGACAGTCACAGGCAGTTTATAGTCACCCTCTGTTTGCCTCTTTTAAATAATTACATTGGAAGATTCACTCTGTCGTTGATTTCTACCACACACGCAGTAGTTCCAAAATCTAATTGGTTCTAAAGTTTACTAATTGCATTCTGTCTGTCTAATATTCTCTATATATTTTTGCTTAGGTTAAATGATAATTTAGTTCTTGTTTTAACATTAGTAACATCTGATGTAATCTAACAACTGTTCTGCTTCAAACTGAATAATCTGATTCTTTAATATAAGACTCTAAGGTGCACTCTGTGTCTTCACATTGAGAAATATTTTGCAAGTAAACAAATAAATATAAGTATCAGATATTAAAAAATCAGTTGTGCCTAAAGAGGTATTTAAAAGTGCTGTGTAGCATTCAGTACTAGTTTTTATTTACTGTTGTATGTTTTAGGATCATAAAAAGATTTATGAATTACAATGTTTAATCATAGAATGCACAAATAAGAAAATGACCTGTACCAAAAGTGTGATTACAGCCTAAAGCAAGAAAGAGCAGGTCAACACAATAGTCAGCTGGGAAGAAGCACCAGACAATACTGAGATACTACTGATTAGTCTAATAAGCAATTGCTTTAGTACAACAACTAACCAGCTATTGCTGAGCATTGTATTATGAATTGAGAAAAATGCCAGACATTTTCACTGAAGACTCTGAGAAAACCAATTGCACAGCTGAAATTCTGTAGAACAATACAAAAAATAGGATTATACTTCTTCTATCATTATCCATTTTATTTTTATAAGCATGATGGGAAACCAGTTATGGTGACAGCTGTGATAAGTCTTCTTTAAAAATTGTACTGATTATGCCTTGTTTCAGATTACCCATATGAGAAATAACCAGAAATAAAAATAAACCTGATCCTATGTGCACAGTGCAGCCTAGTGTCTTCCTAATTCTCTCTAACAGTTCTTTAAAAACAACTGAATTCAGTGAATAATCAAATTAAAACTATATTTATAAGTAACAACTTTGTTTCTAGAAATATGATTTAAATCCAAAGAAGAATTAGGATTATTTTGTTTATTATATGCATTATTTGTCCTACATAATAACTTTCGAAATACCTTCAAGGTTTCATTGTTTTGTTTTTCTACTTCTACATCTTCCATGATGAAAGTGAAGGTTGCAGTGGATGTCAGTGTATATATGTGAACATTTAGCACATTGCCCACAATCAGAATTCAGGATTGGAGTGAAATAACAGATGACTGAAAGAGGAAAGGCATCTGTATATATCTGAAACCACAGTGATTATTCACCTTGGCTTTTGTTCATTACATTTACTTTTGTTCATTTTGTTCATTCATTTTTTTTAACTGAATTGAAGGATTATTTATTAGATCCTTATCAAATATTAATCTTTTAAATATATTATAGAGACAGCCAAAGTGCCTTCAATATTTTATTAAAAAGCATGTATGTTTTTCTTAATCTTCTTTTATGAACGGTCTTTCATTTCATGGGTTCATTTTAATATTACAAGAAATGGCACAGCTCTTTGTAGGGAAAGTAATAAACTGAAAAAAAACCCACTTTAAAACAACTTGGATTTCTCCTAAAAATCTTGATAAGCATTATTTTCCTCAAGCAGTTTTTTGCTTACAGTTATCACATTTTGACAGAGTTAAAAGAGCTGAATTTTTATTAATTATAAACAATCATAGCAAACTTTTCAGACGTATAATCAAAATGTGATTGGATCCACAAAGGCACTCACATTCCCCATTTTGTCACGTCTTCATTAACAGATTTCTTTCTTCCTCATGACACATATAGGAAATAGTGCTCTGGTTGCTCTACTGCTGAGAACTCAGGGCAAGCCTAAACAGAGTAGCTGGGTAACATTGCCTGAGTGCCTCAATCAGAAAATGAATCCAGCTTTTCCAAGTCTGAAATCACAAGACTGTCCGCCCTTCCTAAATAAATGGGCTCGCAATACGCATTTCCACATGCTTTGTGTTTGCACTACCCCAGAATCATTCACAAAATAACCTAATCATCTACAAAATAGCCTAAATTCTTTACCACAATTTCTGTTTGATATGAAACTAACTGCGCTTTTTTTTTTCCTGCTGTATATAATATAGTCTTTCAATCTTTTTTTTTTTAATTCTCACTCATTTTAAAACATATCTTGTTCCCTAGCAGAGATTATATGTGGTATGCTCTCAAGTCAGCTCTGTTTAAACTACACAGTATCTTTCAAACATATGAAATATATTTGATCAGCTATCTGGGAAATACAATTTTTCCATATGGCCTAGTTTTCACATAAGGGAGTTTAGTGTTTCTATGGAGAACATAATATGCTCAGACAATTATAATAGGTAAAAAGTTGCAAACCACAGAGTGGGAGAAGCAGGTGTCCAGCTGGATTTTCACATAGGAAGGTCTTGAAGGTCACTGATGGTGATGAAGTCTCAGAGACTCCCAAATCCTCATAAAGCTATTTCTTCCTTTCCCAATACACTAATCTCCTATTGCTCTTGATAATCCATTGACTCAGGAATCAAGATCTTTTTTTTTCCCCTTTTGTTTGTCAGAAGCAGACTAAATAACAACAATTTTCTGGGTTACCATTTATTAGGGTAGAACAAAAGCATTCCCAAAGGTCACCACAAAGAAGAACATTCATTCATTGATGTATCAATATTTGTCTTCCTGCTGTCAGACTAAAATCTCCAGAGAACAAAAGCATAATGGTAGTAAAATTTACAGCCAGGTATGACTTTCCCCACTGCCCTAAAATGGAAGCATGGACAATTTGATACCCTTGTCCTGCAGAGAACAGTGATGTCAGCCCATTATAAAGGGAATACTTGATGGTCATTTCCTTCTGCTTTCCATTTCCCTCAAAGAGATGGCTCCCATCCAGATGAGTTGGTTGATCTTTGTCAGTTGTGTTTTATTCTCTCTTACCTTTCTTTCTGTTTATATGATTCAGCTTTGGTTATGATTCACAAGAAGGTTTTACTTGGTGTTTTCTTCCACCTTTTCTCTTCATAAATTATCCTTCACCCCCTGAGGTCCTCAGCTACCTTTAACTGAGGATTGTTCCCACAACAGAGAAAGCAACCACTGCAGGGAACTGTTGAGGGAAAATAACCTAGAAACAAACAATATAGCCTTGTTTGATCATTTTATTACTGCTTTTCCTCATTCTCAATGCAGCAGACTCAGAACAACTTGTGAAGATTAACGAACACTAAAGTTAGTACGTTAATTGAACATTGTAAATATTACTAATTTCTTGGTTCACAGAGGTAATATATGAAGAACACTATAGAGATGCACAACAGTTTTCACGTAGCCCCCTCAGTTAGCAGCATAGCCATTTGTCAGGCTTTGAATTTTCAGATTTAGCCTTTGGTAAATCTGCATCTGGTTTTCCAGAGCAAAAATTGGCTGAGAGGAAGAACAGTGGATATATTTTCTCACATATAATCAGAAAACCCACATCCCTTCAGAAGTATTGCCCTTTGAAAGGAAGATGAGCAAATAACCCACATCTCAAATCAACTGGGATGTGAGAAATTACAGAGAGGGACACTGTTGGAGAAGAGGGAGCAGATCCCGGATATAAGAAACAGAAAGATCCTGTGGTATCTCATGGATGAAATTCACACTGTGTCTATTTTTAAGAAGTTATGCTGTTAAGCAACTCTAAATGGCCACGAATGAAAGTACAGCATCAGGTTAAAATATACCTTCAACCTCAAATCAGAAGAGAGCTGAAGTGGAACAGATTGGCCACCAGATCCCTGTAATAGAGAAAGCTGAGCTGATGAAGATCATTGTTTTGTGTTGGCAGAATTCAAGAAAGATGTGCAAGAAGGTATTTTCTGTTTCAGAATACTTTTTCACTCCACATTTTGCTACAGGGTACGTATAGTAGCTGACTTTCACTTATTATAACAATAAGCTACAGATAAGTAAGTTCATTTAGGTAAAGAGGGTAAACAATCATAAATTCTACCACATAAAGAGTGGAGGTACATGCCTTTGCCCCCCAAAATGGCATATTAGTGTCATCTTATGTTCTTGACACTGGTTTTCTTAAGTTTGTGAGAAAGAATCAGTGAGAAATCAAAGAAAGAGAAGACCATAAAAAGTAAAAGAAGGAAAAACATTTTATAAATAAATTCTCAGAATGTGACTCCGAGAAATCTTATAAGAAACATTAAATGTTTTCAGTGCTGTGTTGTTGTTTCCAATTATTTGACTCCTGTTGTGGAAAACAAATTTTTGAACAATCTTTTGTAACTATCTTGATGCAAAAATTGTCCCCTATCACTGCCAAACCTTCTGTTTTTCTTTAGTTTGACCTAGCTGCTGTTTACAGCATTCTAGGATATCAAAGGTGGAAAGAGAGTTTTGTTATTTCCTGAGGAGTTTATCACCTATCCTCATTATAAATGGAAGGTTTACTACAAAGCAATCACATATGACATCTGAGGAGATTTTTTTTAGCCTTAGGCAGGCTGCAGAGTGGATGATAGATTTGCCTCTTCAGGTATAGTGTCGATGAAGTCTATCAACGAGGTCACTAAGGTTATGGACATCTTTCACCAGGCATGACAGGCATGAGCCTAAAACAGTGACAGTGACTCAGATTCCCTTTAATACTTCTTGTACACCTTACTTTCTCGTGTGCTGAATACTTGGAAAGAAGTTGATACGTTTTTTTGGCCATGTCTCAGTGGATAGTTGTTGCTGTCTGGAGTTGTATTTCAGATGTGGTAACTGCTCTTTAAGAAGTGTATTTTTGTACTCACTGATGCAGAGCTAGGCTTCAGGGTGGCTTATGTTCAGATTGCATTGATAAAGTGAGAGAGGATTGTTTGCTCTCCGTCTCAGCTGTGCTAAAATAGTGTAGTAACTTGTTGTGGAGGATTTTATCTTCATCTGACTGTGTTTTCTACTGAGGCTCCCTCTGGAGCAAAAGAAGTGATAGCTGCATATTCTACAGGCAAATACAAAGCTCTCAAGAGGCAGCCACCTGGCCAGGCTTGAAGTTTTGAACATGTTACATCTGCAGCACAGCACAATACTTTAGCACGTGCAAAACAAATGTACAGGAACAGAAAATCAGTAAATATCATGGAAATATGCAGTATGATTTAGATAGAAATATTCAGATCTTGATGTCTTCATAAAATATGTGAAAAGGAAAATAATCCTCACACTGTGGCTTTAGGCATCCAATTTAGGTGACTAAACGATACCCTGGACACTCTCCTCCACTCAGCAGAGCTCCCGGTCACCAGTTCACCGCTTCAAGCACCTCATCTGCATAGTTCAGCTGAAATGGTGTGAATTCTTTACATTGTCTCAGGCTTTCCCCTGTATAAGAACTATGAGATATGGGATATTGAATGTTTTTAATATTGCAGTGTCTCTTTCCCAGTAATAGACATTTCATTTTGCAGACCTAAATGAGGGAGAAACATGCTTGTGTAGAGCACACACATTGTTCTGTGGAAACATTGTTTTACTAAGAACTATGCTTCTGTGGCAGGAGTTTGTCATAAAGTGGAACAAGTATACATGCAGTATTTTCTTACCTAAACTGGGGCTTGGATACCTGCATGTTAGTTCATTCTTTGATGTGTATTCTTTACTTGAAGCAGCAGACAATTATGTTTTTGGAGCAAGACTTTTTCAGAGGTTCATTAAAAAAAAAAAAAAAAAAAAGGCAGGGACAGCTTTGCTTGGGGTTTTGCATGAGGTTGCATGAGGTTGCCTTTCTGTGTGCACTGACCTTGTTATATGGGTGTCAGCTCTGGAATTATCACCAGTACCAAAACATATAATGAGTTTCCTTTATGCGCCACATGCAAACAAAGGTGGGTCAAGAGCTCATTCACAAGCAGATTACTTGATTTTTTCAGTGGGAAATGGATGGGAAGACAAGGCAGCAGTCTCCTTAGTAATCCTCACTGATTAAGCAGTGTCCTTGCTGTCTTGTTAAAAAGTTGTTCTGTTAAGCTCTAAAAACAATGCCAGGCCACACAGCAACACACAGAAATCTTTACTGACCATGGATTTGCTCTAATAGTTCACAGACATGAGAAGGTTTTGGAACAGGCTCTGCTTCCTTGGGGCTGAAATGCTAAGCACCAAAAGGTCAGCAGACAGCAGCCTGGTAAATCACAGAGTGACAGTATTGCTGCTTACAGGGTGACAGACACAACAGGGAAAGCTTCTGTGCCAGCTGAAGAAGTAGGTCATATGGAGGAGGAACCTCTTGGTCCTTGGCAGGGTCACGGCAGGGGAAAGCAAACAGGGAGGGGTAACTGAGTCCACCATGTGTCCAAGGCAGTGGAGGTGAGATTTCTTCAGCTATAATGTTACTGACATGCTGACAACTGTATCAAGATCACACTTATTACTGAGGCACCTGAATCCTACAAAGATTTGCATTTGTAGTATGTTAATCTACCTACTCTGACCTACTATTTTTGCCTCCATTTATCCATCTGGAGAAAATCATCTCACAGAAGCATTAACAAATCTAACTATTGTAGAAGCAGTAGATTATTATTGTTTCAAACCCTGTATTTCTGGTGCAAGGGATTCAATATCCAACTTAGTAAGGTAAAATTCCACATTGAAGTTAGCAGGTTTGTGGCTAAGACAGCAATACAATACGTGGCATCTTGGCAAAACTCCCAGGATTTTAAAGACAAAGAGGAATTTTAAAGGGAACTTCTGGCCTCCTTTTTCCAAGAAGTCTGGACAACTTATTCCCACCTGGGGGAACTTGGTCCTACCGACTAATTTGGAGAACAGGAAAAAGGAAATTGCACACTGGCGGGGTTTACGGTAGACAACGGAGCAATCTCCTTATTGCTTAAACATGCAAGCTGGATTCTTTTGACTCCACTTCTCTTTTGTTGTGGCACCTCCTCCCTACTTCCAAAAACCTGAATAAACATGAAAGATCAGCGGACATATTATGTTTTACACAACTGAGTGTGGCTTTGTAGGGCTTTGTTACATCTTGAAAAGATTAAGTGCACCGGCATGTGAAGAGTCTCCATCCCTCTGAGCAATCAGGCAAAGGCACCTCCGTTTCGAGGGCACAGGCCCGGGACACGCTCGGGCTGCAGGTTTAGAAAAAGCTGGAGCCTCTACTTAGTAAGGGGCAAGGCTGCCATCCAGTGGCTCTTCTCCAGTATGAAACTGACTTGAACAGCAACAGATTTGCAGAAACCTCATGTCTTCTTGGTTTAAATAGGTACCTGCCAATCTGCTAATTTCTTTTTTGCTTAAATCTTTGACCTAAGTAACACACCAGCTGCAAACTGACCCGAGAATAGAAAGGTTATGAGCTGTAAATCATCACTAATTTTTATTCTTCTTGACTTGGATTTTAAATGTATAACTTGATAATAATTCTGCCTACATAAAGTTGAATATAAGTACAAAATATTTTTTTTAAATGCCTCCTAGTGAAATAGTAGTGTTCTGTTAATGTATGCATCATATTTTAAAATGGAAGACACTTTTATAAGCTTAATTCAAAGCTTCTAAGAATAATTTCATTCCTCAACAGGCTTTGAATCAGGCCCTCTTTGAATGCAAAGGAAATTTGAAGTTATACAATCTGGAAGAAAACGATCATGCATATTACATATACTCACCTCTGGGGACTGACAGATCCACAGGTAGCATTAGAAGGAAATTTCCTGATGTTTATCCCCTTGCAGATCCCACTCAAACATAAATGTTTTTATCTACTGAAAAGTTGAAGCTCAAGCTGGTGAATAAGGCAGAAGAATAATCTGCTCCTGAGGCAAATTGTATAAATTCCCTTTGCCTCATTTCCCTCTGTCTAAACCAGGGATAATGCTCGTCTAGCTTGCAGGCAAGATGTGAGATTCAATACATTGTGAATTACAAAGGATTTCCAGGTCCTCACAAGCAAGAGAGTATTTGTGTACTTCTTAATACTGTTTATACAAGACAAAAATCTATCAAAGACTTGAAGGAGGCTGCATTGCCCAACTTCTTCCACTCTGCCTCTCAGCAGCTAATACTTCTTAGCAGACCCCCGAGCTCCCAGGGCATCAGTGAAGATGGGGATCTGTCCTTTTTAAGGGTTATTATTGACTTGCTTCAATAAACTCACTAACAAGGATCAATCAATCTGTTTAGTTTAACCAAAAGAAAACAAAGACATACTTTTACCACAGTTCAGGGGCTCTTCATTGGGAGACAGAATTCAGCTAATGAAGAGCTCTGGACCACAGACTGTGAAGTTATAGTAACTTTCAGTACTAAGATGAAATGGGATAAATTAAGATGCAAACAAGGGCATGAATGCCAACAGTAAGAATGGTTCAGAAGCAAGTTAGCTGGAGTTGTGGTACATTCAAACATAGGACAGATGCTTAAAACAAATTTATTCCAGAAATCATTCATTTGGAACATGAATTTATTAGTAGAAATCTGACAAACTCTTTTACCCCACATATCAAACTAGACTATCACAAGGCTTTCTCTGACCTTGGGAGATATATAATATTGAGTAGCAAAAAACAGAGTAGTAAAATACAGAGTAGTTTAAAAACATTGATTCATTGTTAGGAATATTTTTAGAAACTTGTTAGAAATTCTTTGTTAGGAATAACATAAATTGTTAAAGTTGATGAAAGGGAAGTAGAAAAACATTTGGAGTAAGTTCAAAAATGGGAATACAGCCTAAGATAGAGCTGCTCACTTTTATTGGAAGTTAATAAAATATTCACAGATGAATCCTATGTGAAATGTCAAAATATTTCCATCAGTCTTATATTTAGTAACACAATTTGGAATGGGGTTTTTTTGGGGGAAAAAAAGAAGTTACTCCTAAGAATGTTTTTTCCTTTTGTCTTTTATATTTTCTATAGAGATCACAGAGCATCTTGTCATATTTTTCTTCATACAAAGGTGCACCATTAAAACCACCAGCATTTTTCTGTTTCTGTGGGCAACACTCCTCTCCCATTTCTTCTATCTTTTGTCCCAACCCTTCAGATGGAAAAATCTGGTTAGAGATTGAATACTACCTGAAATGAATGCAATTTTTGATTTCAGGATATTGGAAGGATGGGTGCTTTTTCTGGATTTTGGTCATTCTGAGCCAATTAACCTTGCTTCTCTTTGGACATGGGAAAATCAGATATTTAAATATGAGACAGTTATCCTCTAAGGTTGATCATCTCGTTTTACTAACACACTTGTGCTAAGATGAGTTGAATTGCCCTCTGGAGGTGCCTATTTCTCTCCTGTGACTGTGTGAAGAGCCTGTCATGACTCAATCACTTTTAGATTTCTAACTTTGAGGTGTCTAAGTTTGACAATTTTTCCTTCTGTTTCCAGCACAATCTAAACTAGATCTCCCAGGATAAGCAGAAGTCTCTCTCTTTACTCAAGACATGTTTCATGATAGTTTTATTTTGGATGGTAATCCTACTAATGAGCTTGAGGTTATTCAAATAGAGGGCTTTCAAAAGACTGTCAGGAAAGTATAAGCCAGAAGAATGAAGCAGCTGTATCTCTCTCATCTGAAGTTTACTACTAAGGAATCCCTTACAAATTGCTATGCAATCAGAAATTAATACCTCTTTCATAGATCAGACATTAAGTACCTATGTAAGTTGTTAAATACCAGCACTGCTCTAATTTTGAAACTTCTGTTCGTAAATACAAAATTCTGTCTAATAATATGCTCATGTATATTTCATTGGTCATGCCACAATCATGTTACTGTTCCCTAAAATTAACAAGTTATTTGAAATATAAAAACTATAATGTTTATTCAGCAAATAACTCCATAGACCCTTGCTTTCTATACTAATAACAAAAATAAAAAGATGACTTGAAAAAAAAATAAAAATACATCTACAAAATTTGAAACCAAGACCTCAGCTAATCCTGACCTCTGTGCTATAAGGAAGGTGCAAATGGCTTTCCTTACATGAAGACCAACATGACAATAACGATCTCATTTTCCTTCTAGCATTTCATGAATTTTCAAGCACATCTGTCTCTTCAAGCTGGGTTCTGAAAACAAGAATGCGCACCCAAATAAGGAGAGTGGACCCTGGTTTAATGGTGTGCAGAATTTGAGCTGCCTCATGGAAACTTTTCAGATTTTTGCAATGAGGAAAACTTCATAGATGCAGACACTTAGATAATTTTTATTTTGCACTGTTTTTTCCTTATTGATCCATGACTTCTGCCTGTGATACGGGATAGTCTCAGCTGGAAATTATTGTACTGAGCAAGAATACCCTCTAGTGGTAATCCATAGCCCCAGACAGACCTTTGCTTGTTTTTTCATAGCTTTTTTTTCCATTAAGCTTTATTTCTGAAGTTAGCACGAGGGAACCTTTGGTTGTTTAGAAGTTCAGAGGTACCACATCTTAGCTATCTAAACTCTTACAAGAGCCTCTGCCTCTGTGGTGCCTCACAGCTAAGGCTACATCTCATGCATATAGCACAGCACCATGGCATCCATCAGCTATCATCCTCCCTGCATATGTGTTCTAACTGGGGCCATGAAGCAAAGGATGCCCTGTGATCTGTCCTGGGAAGAATACTACTGCCTAGCAGCATTCTGGGTTCAGAAGGTCTGTAAGAGGTGTCTGTCCCTTTTGCAACCCAGAACTATGCCTTTTTATCCACTATACAATCTAATATCACAGGTTTTTTACCCCATTATTTTACCCCATTCACCTATTGAGTGAAAGTTTGTAGACTAGAAAATTAGGTTTTTAAGACATCTGAGATCATTGCTGGTCACAGACCTGAAAAAACTACAGATGTTGAAATTACGAGACCTGTAGGATTAGACTAGTGAAGACATCAAATACTAATTCCTAATGTCCATTTTATTCTGTTGTAAATATCCATATAGAACTGACATTTCCCTCAAAGCTTAGCTGGTAGGATGCTTCCTAGAAGAGACCTATGACCTATCAGGGAAAGAGCATGAACACCTGAGAGAATGTTTCTCTCTTACTAGATTTCCAAGGGTTTGGGTACTTAACTTTGAAGGTTCTATAGTGGTCAAATACAATCTCTCTCCCAGTCTACAGATAATCATACAGCCCTTGACACTGTCATGACCAGAATACCCAGGTGACTTGGAAGGAAATTCCACACATCAAAAAAAGTTCATAGAAAGAAAACGCGTAGGGTTGCACATGTGAAGCAATCCAAACGTGTTTGAAATGTAAAGCTATTCCAATACATGTAAGTGACAATAAAAGAACTATTTACCTTTGAGTGAAAAGAGCAGCTGTGAAAACATCAGCTTTTCTCAACAGGGGCTTCTTCCAGGTGAGCTCAAATATTATCCATATCAGAACTGAACATTTATTTTCTGAGATTTACCAAGTAATTCCTGTGGTTATTATTTATTATTTTTAGATCTACTTGAGTTTTTAGATTTTCTTTCCTTAAAGACTGACAAATTTAAAACACAGTTAAACTAAAAAGGAAAGTTCATGTTTGGGGTTTGTCTGGGTTTTTTTTTTTGATATTATGCAAAATATCTTAAGAGGAAATTCTATAAAAACATCATTGCACCATTTCTTTGAGCTTTGTTAGAAATCCTCTCAAGTGCAGTCAAGTTGTAAATGTATGAAAAAGACAAGTTTCATAAAAATGACATCCTGCCAGATACTTTCCATTTAATAAAAAGCTTATTTTCATGGAACAGGAGGTTTGAGCAGTTTTGCCCAATTCTGGTATTTCTTTTACAGTATCATTTAAAGATTCTAGCTGAAAACTGAACTGTACAAGAAATATATCAGTTTACAGTAAATGATCTTGCTTTTTTAAGAGAAAACAAATGACCAATAATCCAAGAAGGAAAAATCCCTGGCAATCTGAACAGCCACGATGTACAATACAGAAGAGAAGAAATGACAGAGTCCTTTACACACCACGCTTCAGTAACGGTCCTGTCTGACTTCTTAGAATCTCTGAACACTCACAATCCTCACAGACACTAAATAGAAAAAGGGATGCTTATAGCTTTTCAAAATTAACACTTAAGAGATTTTCCCAGTTCATTAAAAAGAGATGACCGAGTTGAAACTTCAGTCAGCATTTTATGTCCAGTTGTTAAGAAAAGTTAAAAAAAATATCATTACTCTGTAAAGATAATGATTTATCTTACAGTTTGGCCTGATCCTTGTTTTCACACTGAGTAACTGTTGCCTCATTGGTTTATGTACTTGAGTTTATAATTTTTTATTATCACATAATGGTACATTAACTTTTTTAATATTGCGGGTTACATACTCTGTTCTTTTCAGAAATAAATGGTTGACACTAGATTTTCACTCAATTGCATAAAGAGTTTTACTTTTCTTTCTCCCAGTTTTCTAACCATACTGTGAAGAAGAGATGGGAAGTAACTGAATGCCACCTGGCTTTTGAATGTCTCCAAAGCTTTTATCTGTTCATCCAGATGGCTCAATTTGCATTGACAGTTTTTGTGGCCACTTCAATTAGCTTAAGCTGCTTCATGGTGCATCTAATTATTCTCATATGCATTTAAAAAAGAGCCTTAAATTCAAGAGCAGATTTTAAATAAAATGCTGGAAGGAAAAGAAAATCTCACATAAAAAATCCCACCCCCCCAATTCTCCCCGAAGTGTTTAAATATGTGGCAATGAATTTCCAGTCCTGTAGATTAGTTGTTAGAAGATTTTGTAATTATTTAATATATATTTAAATTATTATTTATATGTATATACACATATAACTTGCTGTTGTGCAGAAAGGATAATTAATTTTTAAATGTTTTTCTAACTTGTTTTTACTTCTTTCTGTTAAATTTTGGCACGTTCTGAAAATCAGTGTTCCAGCCATTCTTATGTAAATACTCATATGGAGGAAATTTTTCTTTTGTGTAGGTTAATGTAAAAACATTAATTCCAGGTAAATTTTTACTGATATAGAGGAGAACTGTTTGACTGCAGTTAAATATATTTGCCCCTGAAGTTCAAGGAAATCAAACTGGAAATTTTTAATTATATTTTGAAGATATAAGACCCAGTCCCAAATTAAGTTTTTGCATGGACCAGGAAAACAGTCTTGGTTTTCTTTGTCTCAGGAAAAAGAAAGATTTAAAAAAAGATTTTGGGTCAGATTGATCTGGAAGATAGTTTTTAATTTTTAATGTGATCAACAAAATATTTTTGATGTGTAATGAATTTGTTATCAGCCTGACTGTGTCCCATTTACACTTGCCAGCATTGACTAATATGGCAATTGTTATATGTCAAACTAAAAATAAATATGTCAAATTGTTATTTGTCAAACTAAAACCATATCAGATCTGCTGCATATGTGCAACTGATCTGTACCCCAAGTCCATCACATCCTAGATACTCCAGATTTACCACACATGGCAATTAGCTAATTTTCTGAGCTATGAAGAGGTTTCTTCTGGAGTTCCGATCTATCACCTGCTAAAGGCTCCTGTCCAAAATTTTAGATTACCATGCAAACTGGCAGAGCTGGTGTGTTGCCTCTCTGGCAGTGTGAGTTCAGTGTAACATCCCATAACTTCTCTGTTTCATTGTGCTAGTTGAACTACATTACATGTATCTAAATTATGGAAGTGCTACTTGAAGTTTTAATGAAGATATACAACAGCTTTTGTATTCATAAGCAATTGGAAAAGGAGAATGGAGAAAAGTAGATCGATCAGGGAGTAAAGATAATATAGTCAAGTTATTTCAACTTTATTCCGGTTCAAGCACAAAAAAATCCCCCCAAAAACCAACTGTAAGACACAACTTCAGTACAAGAGAATAGCCTGATTTGTAGTATCATTGAGTTAAAATTGGGTTCCACTGTCTCAAAGTACTTTTTGTGGATTCTTTTTTTTTTTTTATCAACCATGCCTGTGCCTGTTTTTTACCCATGTGAAACAAAGAGAAATTGTTTAAAAAATAAAAGGTGGGACTAAAAAACACATGTTCATAAGAGTAAGGGCCCAATAGCATGACTGATAGTTTTCTCCTCCACAATTCCAAAGCACATTTTGCATCCATCCAGTAAGATTGTGTCTTGTTTTAGTTTGTGATGAAAATGACAAAGCTCCCTGACCTTCAGTTTCCACTAGAAGGTGTTGTCTCCTTAGTGATGTCTATGTGACTATCGATGTGTATATGTCATGAATGAGACTAACATTGTATTGCTCCAGCTTCTGGTACAGAAATCAGATAAACACATTGAGAGAATGATCGTTTTTCAGGAAAAGCCTAATGCTACTGTAATTAGCTTAAGTAATATAGTTGTGTGATTTTACCAGAGGTTTGTTTTAATGGTCACATTTCCTTTAAGTCTTAAAGTGCTGCCTTATTCTTCAAAGGATGTAAAGACAGTAGAGAGTGCCCAAAGGAGGGCTACAAAGGTGAAGAAAGGTCTAGAGGGGAAGGCCTATGAGGAGCAGCTGAAGTCACTTCTTTTGTTCAGCCTGTAGAAGAGGAGATTGAAGGGAAACCTAATCAGGTTTCCCTCATGAGTAGAAGCAGAAGGACAGGCACTCATCTCTTCTCTGTGGTGCCCAGTGACGGGACCTGAGGGAACAGCATAAAGCTGTGTCAGGGGAGGATGAGGTTGGATATTAGGAAAAGGCTCTTCACTCAGAGGGTGGTTGGGCACTGGAACAGGCTCCCCAGTAACTTGGTCACAATATCAAGGAGCATTAGGACAATGCTGTCAGGCACATGGTGTGATTTCGGGCGTTGTTGTGTGGGTCCCTTCCAACTCAGGATATTCTATGATTTTATGATTCTATAATGTTTTTCTGTCTATGCATAGCCCCTCAGTGTAAATGTGAGCAAATCGTAAGATCTTACCTTCCTCGTCTGTCTGGAAATGGGGAATATAATATTTTCTACTAGCACATGGTCATCACAACATACATATGCAGAAATACAGTGGTTGCTGGGGCAGCACAAATACCCATATTGCACTCACTGACAAGTTTTATGATGTCTGTGCTTTGGCACAGATTCATATGCAGACAGTGGTGTGTTGGAGCAAAGAAATAAATGTTAAAGTAGTATACTATGGCTAATAAAAATGAGTCCTTACTTAACATATCAGAAAACAAAACATGTTCCCATAGATTTGCAAGCAAAATTGTGACAGTTTTAATCCCCTTTTAATGTGTTAGCACACCACAAAACCAAAATAATGCAATTTGGTCAATCATGCAGTGAAAATGAGTTAAGTAAAGTTACGAGATGTCTTGTTGCCATAGGCTAAGAACACAATTACACTGGTTCAGTGCATGCTCAGAAACTTGTTGAACAGTGGGAATTTGAACATGTGTCTGAGCCTTCTGTGCAATTATTTTGTATCTCACATTGCTGATTGATTCTGACTAAGCAGTTTTCCTTTCTGTTATTTGCATTTGCAGCAGTATGTTTTTCTGTGTTTTCTATGTTACATTCCTTGTTCCTCAGACTTCTTTTCTTCATTCAAGGTCCACACTGACCTTTTTTAAAATTTCTGTGTTTTTTAACAGTGTGTTCACCCCAGCGACAGACAAAAGAAGTCAACCTCTTACATAGCCAAACTGGAAAAGATCCCAGAATAAAGAAAATATTAAATAGAGCAGAAAAGAATCCTCACCATATGGATGCTATTGGTGCAGAAGGAAAATAGCCAACTGCACTGTAGAAATTCCCACTCGGAAGAGATACAAGGAAGCAGTGTTTGTTTAGTTCACACTGCTGCCAATGCAAAGGACTATCATGACCTGTAAAGTAAACCCAGGAGGTGGAAGGATTGTCTCATAAAGGGAAACACAAATATTGTAAATTCAGTTTTCATTGTGACCAAATGTGCATGAAGAATGTATTAAAAATTTAGAGAAGACCTCTCAGTGCTACCATATGGGAAAGTATGCAATCAGCCCAAGATCCAGCTAACTCAAGGTTATGAGGCACCTCTCGTGACAGACATCCTCAATCTAGAAATAAGTTATAGAGTCAACAGCTGGTATGAAGGCAAAAAAACATATCAATTTGAGCTGGAAGAAAGGCCTGTATGTTTAAAAAACAATTAACCATCATTAACTACCATCTGACTAGCCACCATTAATCATATTCTAATAATACTGATGCATTTGCATCTCTGTGGGGATCACATTGAGATCACACAAGTTCCATATTGAATTTCCTAGTGAAATATGTAGTGATCTCTGAAAAATTATAGTAAATTGCATCTTTGAGATGTAACATCAGGTCTGTAAGAGGATGGATGAGTGAATGAGATGTGAATCCATGAAGATGACAGACTCTGTACTGCAGTGTGCAAAGAGCCTGAGTTTTCATTAAAAGACTGAGAAAGAAAATCATCCAGAGAAAAGAAGAGAAATTGCAACAGCCTGTGAAGCTGACAGTTGAAGACGGAAGACTTAATCTTTGTCTTTCATTTACCTGGCAGATTAATTTACAGTTGATTTAACTCATCATATGAATCAAAAAGCCTACCTTTGAACAAAATATTCTACTGAGCAAGAACACAGACTGCTGAAAGATTATACAAGAACTAATTAATGTCTAGCATCAAAGCCTGAAAATATGTATTTTCTCTGAGACACTTTTTTCATAACTCAATGGCTTGTGCATTCTTCATTCCATTCCTTTGTTTTCTGAAACACAGCCAGGGTGAGGATGTTTCTATAATGAAAGTTGAATAAGGGAAGAAACATGGCTAATGAATCACAGTCCATACTACAAATGCCCTCTCCAGTACTGAGTCTAAGTATATGACAATCTCAGAAGTTGGTGGACTATAGAATTTTGGTCCTTTCAATGTGTACTGTTACTTTTAGCTCAAACACTGAATTTAAGAGTGTGTTCTTCCGTCACAGTGTTCTTGTTCTATAACACGATTTTTTTTTTTTTTACTTTTTTGAGAAAAAGACTCAAAAGAAATGTTTGGAAGTTGAATGCATGTGTTATACTAATAGAGAATACACAGACATGTTTTACCATCTTTTTTAGAACTTCAGATTTGGCTTCTGGTATTAAGAAACACCTCAAAGTCTTGACTTGAGCATGATCTTCAAAAAATATCTTGCACCATTTTCTTGACAAAAATCAAAAAAAATCTCATTTTCTCAGTCCCTGAAGAAGGAAAAGTGGTTTGTGTACGTACAGAAATACTGCAGATCATAAAATGGAGTAAAAAGAAAATCTTATTAAGCTTTTAATGACCAAGATTAAATACAATCTGGTAAAAATTCATCATATGGATTCTAGCCTTGATGACTGCATTCTGTTTTTTCATTAATTATCAGAGTACAAAGGTCATCAGTTGCACTTGCCTGCAGTGAAAAACAGCCACAGAAAAATGTTAAGTCCCAAATGATTCATAAGTATATACGCATTGTCCCATTTTGCCTCATGACACCCTATAAACAACAAATCGCTCCTGCTGAGCAAGGACAAGTCTGAAACCACTTATGTGTTGTCTCAAAGATCAGGCATCAACTAAATACAGAGTAGTTTTAAAATCTTTTTTATTAAAGCATATGGAAAATATATTCCAGTCTTTCATACTATAAGACATCAGCACTGAGGATTTTTCTTAAAATTTGAGCCGACATAATTTACATTTTTATAGTTTCCAGAAAAATCATTGTACACAAGAAGATGCAAGTAAACTAATCAGCTAATCCAAATATTTTAAGGAATGACTCAGTATTGAGTTATCTTCCTTGACAGAAATAACATACAACTAGTATAGGGATCATCTTAAAATAGCACAGCAATTTATATTGAATTAATTCTGCCTGTCAAACGCAGAACTGTTTTAAACCTATTTTATTTGTGGTTAATATTTCTGCTGCTACTACAGAAGGTAGCAGTTAGGACACGTTTGTACTAGAGTCTGTGCCTCTGAGAGCCCTTACAGTCCAAGCAGTCAAAGGTTCAGGTAAATAATGAAGTTAGGACATTTTAATAGGTTACAAAAATAGTGACTACTATACATCCTTTCTTCAACTGTTGTTAGTGAACTGTATAGAATTGTAATTTAACTCACTTTTCCTGAACTTTATGTTACTCTATTTAGCTTCATCTTTGCCACAGCTTCAAATAAGTCAAGTATAGCAATATCAATTCCACACCAACTATGTAAAAATTCGATTTCTCAATTTTTTAACTTGAAAATTAATGTCTATTTTTCTAGAAATAAGGACTTCCTTGCCTGGAGATATGTTTGAATTTTAAAACTTGAGCAGTTCTAAGTCTTTCTGAAGCTGTGTAGGGAAATTCACTGTGGCTGCTTTGGCATTCTGAATTAAATAAACGCCAATCACTATTTGAGGAAGTTTATTTTACCAACTTCCTTTCTGTCAGCTGGAAGTCAAGAAACCCAACAGTTCTTTGAAAGATGAGATTCAGAAGCTGTTAAAGTTTAAATGGTTCTGGGTTCATGTTCTTTTATTATTTCAGTCAAGAATGCTGATTAAACATCCATGTTAAAGCTGTAACAATTGTGCTATTGGAAACATGGTCAAAATTTCAATTGAAAATGCTATTCCTTTCTATAATGTAAAATTTACTGATTGAAAAAATATTTTTTTTAAAATTTCATATATTTCTAAGCATGTCTATAATTATAACACACAACATACTGCCCCAAGTCTATTTTTATCAGACTAGTTAACAGGCTTAATTTGTTTGCCAAAACTGGAGTTCTGACAACTGTTTCCTATTTTGAGTCAAATAACTTCTTTCAAAATAACTCCTTAAGAAGACACATGAAAAAAAAATAAAAACAAGAATATTTTAAATAAAATCTTTCAATATTTTGAAGCCATTTGTGATTTTCTGAAAAGCTCTAAATTTCTTCTGTTTAATGACAAAGTGATGGTATTAAATCTCTCTCTAAACAGATTTAAACGTACACTCAAACATATTTAGACAAAATTCAGTACCTGTAATTTAAACTAATACACTTGAATCACTGATCAAAGTATTACAAAGGTTTGTCCCTCTTAATCCCATTCATCAGGTGCTTTTTCTCATATAAAAAGTTCCTGAGAGCAATAATAAAACCACAGAAGTCACAGGCAAGTTTTCTGTTTGTTTATGTGCTTCTTGCTGGAGGAGGTAGATTTTTACATCTTGAAGCTGTACTTGTAAAAGTCAGGTAATAAAACAGAAGATAATTTTTCACTATCCGATATCAGAGTTAAGCATGATGTGGCTGATCTGTGGATTCAGACTGGAAGCCAGAGCAGGGTTGTACTAAAACCTCTACTCCTCATTCAGCCTCAGGCCACAGAAATCACTGATAAGGACAACTTTTCAAGAGCACCGAGAATGTGAACGTCTCTATGCTCAGCAAGCAAGGAAGGATGAGCATCCAACCTTTGGTCTTCATCATCAAGGGAAGGAAGATTTTTACGTGAGTTCAGAGTACTTCATATCAGGCAAGTATCTCAGGAAGATAAATCATATGACCAATATCCAGATCAGATTGTGACTTTCTGAGGGATGTTCTTGCCTTTCCTGCCAACATTTTCACAACCACTCACATAGAATATTTAGTGTTTATCATCCACCTTCCCAAACAAAAAGGAAAAAATAGCAAAGATAACAAGAGCCACAGAGATCAAAGCAGGCTACAGCTGGTACAATTCTACAAGAGAAACGTGACCTAGACATTTGGACATGAAGAAGCAACATACTAAACTTTATTTTAGTTCCAAGAGAAAAAAAAATCAAGTAAGACGATGTGATTGAAGCAAAGATTTCTGAGTAGAACTAAGGAGGTAATATTATTTTTAATATTCTTATGATTGAAGTTCAGCAAATGAAAAACTCAGTGCAGTATTCAACATGTTTATGTTATTGCTTGAAATCATGCAATATTCTCACAGAGACACAGTAAACAGTGATGAAGAACGAGGTTCACAGTTTCATATCAAATGATATAACTGAACAAGGAGCCAAACAAACTCACATTACAGTGGCTGATATCACTTGAACCCAGGGATATGAAGAGACACGGAAGTATGATTTCAGGTACCATGAGGAATATTGACATAGCTCAAAGAATCTGTGAGTGTACTGAAGCAATGGAGATGAGAAAAGGCTTCATTCATTTCCAGAAATAATAATATTTCTGGTATTATAAAAATGAGCTATTTGAGAAATTATATGTCATTAATAAATTTGGCATAAGGAATAAATCCGGTGGCCATCTATCTTCCAGTTTATAATGTCAACAGTTTTGGAATTCTAGCAGAATGTTCTGGAGATGTCAGAAGGGTAAATTCACTCACCATGAGGTTTCTTTTAGTAAGAAGTCTTGTGCTCTTGTCCTTTATTTCTGCTTGACATTAATACATACACAGACAAAAATATTTACCTTGAATTTTGCAAAACATTAAAAATGAATAGTTGCTTCTAAGCAGCTGGATTACTAAGAATTTCGATCTATGGCTCTGTTTGTGCCTTTTCCACATCCCAGAGATGCCAGTATGTAGCCCACACTCTAGCAGTCAGTAGTCCACAGTCCTGCAGTCTGCAGGCCAGCAGACTGTGACACAGAAGTGCAGTTCTAATAAATAACTTTTTTATGGCGTGCAATAAATTAATCATTGAAATCCTTTTTCTTGGGCTTTGAAGGATTAGGGAAAAAATTGGGAGTTTGTTTGGTGGTTTGTTTTGATTTTTTTTTTTTCTGATCTTTTTAAAAGTCATGTTCTACTTTATATAAAAGAATCCTATGGTCTGAGTTGGAAAGAAAGATACACTTTTACAATAAATCTTTCTGGTTTATAGAATAATAATCTATGTCTATAGAAATAAAACACGGCATTTAATGATGCACACATTTACCTCTCTCTTGACACTTATAAACCTTTGATCTATTAGTTCATACATTAATGCAATACAAAGGTATTAGTTTCAAAATACATGCAGCTTAACTTTCTCTTTTATTATTCATTGAATTTCATTTTCCATCCATCCAGCTAGTCTCTTTTCTTGATGATGATTGACTTCGGCAGTGCTGTAAAAATGTTAACTCAAAATATGCCACTTCACAAGTAATATTTTGTAATTCATTGAATGCTTTTTATATGATCTATGGCTTTTTAACAGTTTGACTATAGCTTCATGTGAAATGAAACCTGCACTCTGAAAGTCTAAGACAGATAGACCTTTTCCCTTCAGAAATTCTATTTAAAATTCTGGCTGAAGTGGTTGCTCACAGGTTGCATTTTATCTGTTACTGAAAAAGATAAAACAGTTGCAAATTTGAATCTACCTATTCACCAAAGACTTTGAGATCTCTGTCCTGAGTGATAGTAATCAGAAACACATGTAGGATAAAGGACAATTTGTGACCAAGCATTCAATAAAAAGAGTAACTCAAAAGAATCAGCTTTCATGCTTCACGTCACTGGATGTGCAAATGTCCCTTAAGCATCTATCCTTAGTACAGTGTATCCTGAAAACACCTTTTTTTTGTAAGAACAATAATCCCATATTTGTTCTTCCTTGTATTTCTTTTTGATCAGTTTTAGACAAGCTAGAATCAGATTTCCTCTGTTACTGTGAGCAAATCACTTTTAGGGGTAAATAATGGGCAAGTATTAATTAAAACTTTTTCAGTGAGTGCAAGGTACATACCCCTTAATTGAACCTTTCCAAATCACTTCTTCTATCTCTCTGTATGTTTTGTGGCTGTCAATAATGTGGAGTACCAAAATGTTGCAAATGGCTTGTACCAATCAAGTGAGTGTTGCATGTGAACCAAAAGAAGAATGGTTTTGTCTTTGACATTGTACTGTTTCATTCTGCTCTCCAACTGCAACATTCTGTCAATTCTGTGACATGGTGGAAATTTCTGGGGATCCCAAACAGGCCGGTCATCCTCCAGACTTCTGCAGTAGATGGTTCCCTCATTCCACTATAATGCCAACCAGAAAAGAAGGAGGTATTGAGTTATTTCTTTCTGTTCTTGCTTGCCAGGAATTTTTTCTAGAATATGGTGTACTTCAAAAAAACTTCTAGCTATTTCAGACAGTCTTAAAAGATTTATTTCAGATGGCCTTATGATGGTAACAAACAGAAATGCAAATCCTATCTCCTATGATGATGGAGTAATCATAGTCACCAAAGGTCTAGATCAAGCACAAGTCCTGTTGATGAAGTAGAAAGAGGAAACTGATTGAAACTGTCTCACAGGCCACTTTGCCGAGAGGTGACTTACTCAAGCTACATTAATTGCTGGTGAGAGTCCAGGCTCTGGAGGAACAGATAAGTGGGGTGATGCAGGGAAGGTGAAGAGGGGTTCAAGCTCCCATGAAGTACTACAGTAATGGCTCCTTGAATAAAAAATTGTACAAAATCAGCAGTCATCTCAAATCCCTAGGTAAATAGGGTCTCATTGCCTGAAGCTACTGCCCTGGGCTCATGATCTTTCTGTTATTGAGAGCCAGGATTTAACCACAGTCCAGATGAGGAAACAACCTTACTGGAGGCAGACCTGTTGTCCACCTGTGTTTGAATATGTCAAAGTAGGAGCGCGTAATGTGCCGTGAAGGTGGTGTGCTTTATTTTGCTTTGTCATGGAGATGTATGGGCAGTGGCTGGATAGCACAATGTGTACTGAAGTTATCATCTGGGTCACTCAGATACTGTTCTGAAGCATCAGGCACATAGCATGTGTCGTGGCTTGAACAATCTGGCCCAATGGGAAAGTGATCTTTTTCTTACTTTTTTTGATCTAGTCCAGAAAGAAAGAAAGAAGAGAAATGGTCATGTTCACCAGGTATCTTCTGCCATTTCAATGTAAGCAGAAATCACAGAATTTTCTTAATTAGGACAATAATATTTTTTTCTTCTATCATTACACCTCTTCTTTTTCTATTTGTACAGAATCACTGGAATGCTGTTCTTTGTGTAGCTGGGTTATTTTATTGCTGGGCTTCATTTTCCCAGTTTGATCTAACTGGAAAACCATCTTTTAAAGGTTGTCTCTAAGCAACTGGGTATTAAACTCATTAGAGAAATGTCTACATCCCTGAGGCGAAGCGCATAATGTCAACCAGCTTTCTCTTGAAACTACAGTACAAAACAAACCACCTTTTTTACACTAATATTTGTTTAGTTTAGATACTGTTTGCCTTGGAGAGCCAATGCTGATCTGCTTGACTGTAAAAAATAAGACAACAAAAAATGAGATCCAAACAGGCAGAAAAGTGAAAAAACCCAAACAAACCAACAAACCAAAACTCCACCTTAGATGTAGACTGAGCAAGTTATGTGGGAGTATGGTTACAACTGCTTTGACAGCCATCACCTTTCTGTTCCTATGCACCACCTCAAAAGAGAGACATCCAAACCATGAGAGATTATCAGAGCAGCAGTGCACATATGTAGCAATAACATCTTTGAAGATGTTCTTCACAAGTGTATCAGTACATATGTAAGTATAGTCGATAGCCATACCCCTGCACAGCTATGATTTCATTCTTATATAATATATAGTCAATCTATAACATTTATTATACATCTCCAGTGTTCATTAAAAGGGGTTAACTAAAATTTGTGCAAGTGATTGTGACAGGGTCAACAATATATTTCAGTTTAGCTGTAATAGAACCCATAAGTGTAGGAAAAGGTGAATATTTTTTGAATAAAAAAATATTTGAAACTGCTTTTGATGAAGTAAATGTTCCCTTTCATTACTATTCTTTCCTGTTTCCTGATATTGATTTACATCTTTAGTGACCCTTGTTTGTTACAAGTCAGCTATTTCTTGCTTCAGCTGACACTCTGCAGGAACTATGTGTTGCACATCACAGATGGATCACTTTTCCAAGTTATTTATGCCGTACAATTTAATGTCATGTCAGACAGAGAAGGATACATAGAAAATAGACTTCGGGACTCAAAAAAGTCTTTAGGTTCTGTCAGTCCACATAGATGTCATGTTGATTTATCTGACCCTTTATGACAGATACAGTGATTTTTCTGCTTGCAAAACCTTTCTTCATAAGGTAGCTCAGCGTGGTAGCTCAGGCTGTACTAAAAAGAGCATAAGATGTTCTAAGAAATCTTAGGAGTCACAGCAGGGAATGGTGAACTTCAAAACTTTTAGCATTTGGCTTTGATTGAGGTAAGAATCAAAAAGCCCAGATAGGTAACTGAACCAGTCTGACATCTTGAGGTTGGGAGTCTCCATTTTCAAGCTCTCCCAAAATATTTTTATCCTTTTTGCTGTGTTTCTGGCAGAAAATTGCAGAAGAACAAGCTTTATTCATGCAAATGACAAAGCATCTGTGGTTTCTTTGCTAAAAGAATATTATTGAGACTAAAACAGTGCATGATTTAAAACAAGACAAAGCATAAAAATTGAGAGTTATCCATCTTAAAATTGGCCCAAGTGTTCTGGAACATACAAAAGAATGCAAAAGAGGTAAATCATGATGAATGGCTTAAACCACCACTTTATAAAAAGTGATCAGCAGGAGTTGCCAAAGGAACCACTAGGAAATACCACTAGATTATACTGTAAATACTCTACTGCAAAGCTGCTTCTGTTTCTTTGTTGTTTTTTTGTTGTTTTTGTTTGTCTGTTTGTTGGGTTGGGGTTTTTTGTTGTGTACTCTGAAGTTGTTTTAAAGATTGTTGAAACAGTTTCCCAGTCACTTTAGTGTCTGAATTACACTAATTAGTGGAGAAGGGGAGTGGGAAGAGCTGAGTAGAAAAGGACAAATCAACTTCCGAAGGCCATGGCAGATCCATCATCAAAAATCCAAAGGCATTTTGCTCAGGTAAGTTCCCTGAGGTCTTCACCTTGGCAAAATTTCACATATGAAGCAATTTAGGAAAAAAAAATACACTTCAATGAACAAAGACTATTCAAATAACCTCCTTCTATTAAAAAAAAAAGTCAAAAAATCAGAATGTATTCAGCTTTATCAAATTAGTCCCTTGCTTTCTTAGGGCACTATGTAAGCATGAGTTCTTTCGTCACTGTATTAAATGCTTTTTCCTTCTTTACACCTCTAATGTAATGTATATCATATCAGTCTAAATGAATATATGACAACAGAAGCAGAACTTCAGATAAGCATATGAAATTTCTAAATTTCATCATTATATAAGGCTCTTACCTTGTGATAATGAAGACCCAAAAACTGGATTAATAATAAAAATTTCTAAAATTCTCAGGTGATGTAAAAAGGGTGGGGATAAACCAGGGAGCTCACAATAGTCAGCCTTCTTCTCTAACAAGAGTCAGCAAAGAAACCAGCTCTGTTAGGGGAGGGTTAGAATTTGGTGATGATTCAGACCTAGACTAGCATTTAAACTCTGTCCTGTGTTGAGGTAGAGTTCAGTGCGAGACTGTTTCTTACCCCGTTTTTCCCCTGCAGCTGTCAGGATTGCAGGGCTTGTTCTGCAGAAAAGGCCCCGTGTGCAGCATCTCTGTGGAAAACTGTAAAGAGAAAACTGGCCATAGAGTGTCTCTTCTCTTTCTTCATCAAAGTATGCATATCTGTCCCTTGACGGTGACACACACACACTTAACATTGTTTACTGAGGGGATAGCCTGTAATTATGATAAATGCAAACATCCTCCTTCTAGAAAAAGGGCTTGAACTGTTCATAGATGCTGTAGAAATGAGGGCAGGAGACATAAACACTTAGATGCAGAAATGGCAGATTGAAGTGTCCCTACATGGTATTCATCTTCCTGCTAGTAATTTTTATTCTGTTTTCTATCTTCTCCTTTTTTGATTCTTAGTTCTACAATGAAAGTTCTGGTTGATTTAAACAAATAATTGAATTAATTTAAAAGCACGAAAAGTCTTGGATGCATATACAGAAAGACTCCTGAGAGCAAACCAAATAATCAGCAAAGTCTCCCAATGGAAGATGTAGAAACTCTGTTACTTGGGACTCTTAAATTAGAAGGTACTCTGGGGAACAATTTTGGGAGATGGGCTTGATAGCTTACTGGGACTTTGCTATCATTAAGCCTGGAAAGGCAGTCATTATCACCAGGAGTAGGAACACGGTTCATTAAAGTTTATAACGAAAACTGAAATACTTACGTATGTGACATGAATGCTGATGAAACAGAAAATGATGCAAACACCACCAGTCACTGAGGGAGTCCCAACTCTCCTTTAAAGAGTGGGAGAAGAATGGTGCAGTATGAAGTTTTGTACTTTCCACTGATCCATGTCATTCCTGTGCACCTCACGTGCAGATTGACCTGAGGGTTTAGCAGTCACATTCCATTCACCTGAGGGAGCACATGAAGCTGCATGTCTGTATCGTTATATTTTCATGCTCCTTAAAAAGGTAAGATATTTTATATCAAGAATTTATAGCCAGGTCAGCAGGCAGTAAGACATATTGCAAAATTATGTGAAAGAGAATTGGGGGGGGGGGAGGGAAGTAGTTATGATAGCAACTTGATAAGTGAAAGTTGATGAGTGGACATTTATATTTTCAAATTTACAGGACACATTTTTCCATACTACCCCCTCTTCAGATTTAGGCTTTCTCATCCAAGACAACAGATACTGGGGAGATTAACATCTGATGTCGGCTGAAAAATTGTCTCAGAATCCACTTCCAAGTCAGAGGTCCCTGGTTTAGTCTACTTTAAAACACTCTAAATTATTTCTGGGCTAAGAAGGGTGCATGGGGGTTTGGTTTAGCATTCAGGACAGTACACCCAGTCACAGCTTTTGTAGACTTCATGAATCGGTTAAGCATAGTCCACAAAGACATGTAAGATATCACTTCCATAATTTCAGACAGAATTAATTAGATAACACCTTGAAGGATCAAACACTGATTTCTTTGTGCCTAATTCTATATGCAGAATGGAAACAGTAGTACTTCCCACCTCAAAGGATATAAAAACATCAAGATGTAAGACTTTTCAGCCCTAAATCAGTAGACCCATATAGTCCCTAAAGTAGTCAGGTTGTGCAGTGCACACTGTCAGCAGCACACCAAAGTCTCTGCCCAGTGACTTTTATTCTGTGTTGCAAATTGTGATAACAGTCTCATTAAAATCAAGGAAAACTTACTTAGACACTGTCATGTTCTTAACATACTATAGAAATATTAAGCAAGGCTTAGAGAAGATTTAAAGTGGAAAATATTTCATTTTGAATAACTAATTTAAAGCTTAAAGAAATTATTACATTTTCTTAAAGTAATGAGTTAGTCAACATTCAGTCCTGCAGTAATTATAGCTACCTGCCATTACAAATTCTTCAATGCCTGGTTACAGTTCATACAGTACATAAAATAAATTTTGATTTTATTAGAGTTTTACTTCCTACCTTCATTATAGGCAGGGTTAATCTGACAGTTAGAAAGCCCTATGCACAGTAATTTTATGTAAGGGATTTAAGTAAGCCTAGGGGATGGTGTTTTAGTCAGCTACATAAGATTTACTGGAGTTGGAAATTCTTAAACTGACTGGTGCCAGAAGCTGTATGACATTTGTGCTGTTATCAGAAAAGAACGGCATGGTACTTGTTTTATAACAAATCCTCACTGGAATATAAACCAACCCAAAATTCTGTGCAATGCAGATTCAATACCTGTGCCTAGAAAGATCCAGATACAAAAATCTTTTGTGACTGGTGGGACTCACTGTAATGAGGAGACAAGAAAACAGGAGAAGGGAGATTTGGTATGTGACTACTTAATTGTTAGTGTGCCAAGCGGCACAAAGCAAGACAAAGTCCAGACACAATTTAGGGGATAGCTTGCACTAGGGACTATTTAGAACAAGGAGTATGGAAAAACTTGCCATGCTGGTTTTGGCTGCCCTGAGCTGCATCACATGTTCAGAGAGCCCAAGAACATACCTTGGCCCATTTTCCTTACTACCATGAATGTATTCTCTAGCTCTTCTCTCTGCCTTCTGTCTCCCCTTCCCTGAGCCTGGGGAAAGGGAAAGAGCTGGTGGCAGTGAAAGCATGTTGTTGAGTCATCCGGGTTCTTGTGTGGTTTTGGCAAGAGAGGAGAGAAAATTGGCAGCAGTGGCAGCCCTGACTTCATTGCCTTCATCCTTTCTGGTAGGCCAGGAGTGTAAGTCCTTTCTGTCATCAGCACACTACAGACTTGCAGATATCCCTCCCTGCTATATGTCCTCAACACAGGACCTTGCTATTGCACTTCAGTTAGTCACTCCTTGTTTTCCCAACATCTCTCCAGTATTGCAGCAGCTGCTTCCAGAGCTCTCAGGAGCCCAGTGCAAATGCACTCATTCCCCAGCACTCTTGAGGACTACTGACACCTACTCCACTACACAGTTCTTCTGCAAGGAACAGGGCACCTGGAAAACATTAGTCAATCATTTTGACTCTGTGTCCAGGGAGCTGGAAGAACTGGCAGTTCTGGTTTCTTTGGGTACAGGAAGTAGATTCTTGCATAGGTTGGCTAAAGGCTTAAAAAACCCCCGACAAATTTAATGGTAATGCCTCAAGCTAAGGTGAAATAGAGTAAATAGAGCCAGCTATTAAACTTATCAGTGCATCTATCTGCTGATACCAGGTGTGTTTTTCAATTGAAGCTTAACAACAAAAGGTTTGCAGACTACTCATTAAACTCACAGTGACAGCCTTGACCTGACCACAAAAGCCACATTCTTTTTGCTCCAGAGGTTGAATTTTACATCCAGTAATGCAAAAGCAGAGATTTTTTAACTTATTATCCAAGGATTTTCCTGCTTAGGAAACGACCTTCCGTGGGCTGTAAAGACTTGTCTGAAAACATTTTGTGCAATTGTAATAATGAAATGTATCCAGAAGGACTTCAGACATTCTGGACTGACACAGGGACTAACTTGGACGCCTCATTGATTTCAGCTGCCATTATAGTAGATATCATAGTCTAAGTCTAGTATTTGAACCAGAGATTTCTGAGATCCAGATATGTAGGAAGGAAATGAGAGATTCAGTAGGTAAACTATAACTAATTTTGCAGCTGATGCTAAGAAAACCCTGGGTTTTGTATGTCATCTTTCAGGAAAAAAACAGATCTTGACTGAAACATCAGAAAAGAGCTAAGGGGAAATGTATACAGAGCCCTTTCCTGGATGACCTAGCTAAATTATCTTTGAGTGATCACATTTTTTTTATGCAAAATTACCCTGTAATTTCAATGGTTTACATTACTCTTAATTTCCTTTCCTAAAAAGGGCATGGTATGTGATGCTGGTGGCAGGAGATGTTACGTTCACTATGCTTATACTTATGGAGAGATACGTAAACAAGTTGTAAAGGGGTTCTATAGAGTGAAAGATATAATAAAAGTAAGGTATCTTGTTTTAATATAATTCTTACAGAATGTAACTTCCAGGAATGATGTCACCTTTTTAGCTGGAATATCTTGGCTGACCTGGTGATGCCATTTCTGGAAATCCATGAGTAAATCAAACATTCAGTACTACAAATAATTCAACATCATTCAATGATTTTGTGATGAAGTAGATAGGGCACGTATAATTCCAGTCAATTTCCTGCCAAATGTTAAGTCATATTGATGTTAGGTAAGATACTACAATGGATTTTGAACTCATTGCTTCATAGGATTTATTCTGCACTTTGTACAAGTTGCATGTGTGTCTTTGTGGTAAATAGTTTTTGTGAAACCTGTGGCAATGATCACACCAGACGTTATTAGTGAATCCTGCTGCATCCAAACAGTTTGGAGTTGAGTCTTCTCTGCAAATAAGCAAAGATGTTTAGGAATGTAGTCCTGTGTTATTTTGTGTTTATACTGTGTTTGGGATGTACATCCCAAGCAGGACTCTGAAGTGTACATGCAGTACAGATTATAAACAAAAACAGTGTTGTAACAGCAAAGGTGTCTGTGTTACTGTCACTGACAGTGACCGCTGCTAGCTGCTTTTGTAAATACCATGAAAAAAGCCAACAGTGAGTAATGTTTCATAATCTGGTTATGAAGAAATTTTATTCCTGGTATCCATTAGTTTACTGAAGCCTTAAAGATGGTACCCCACTTCTTCATTTACTTGGCTTTCATATTATCTCTTCTAAATAAATAAATATTTGTACAATATGTTTTGACTTTATGAGTTGGATTTGATCCATCATAAGGAGAATAATGCAAATTTTAAGATTTTGGAGAGGTATCTGAGAGGTATTCTGCTGTAGCTTGAGGCCTTATTTTTATTAGAAAATGTTTTTTGTTCCTATTTGAAGACTCTTTTCTTCCTATTTTCTTTGGAAGTTTCATATTGTTCTGTTATATGGAAGGAATAATGGTTTATTATTATTGTTTTTCAAAATAATTTTATGAGAAACTCCCAGCATGAGGACAATCTTATTTACACTGCAATAATGTTAGCACTTTTCTGGAATTCTGAACAACTGCTTTTGTAAAAGGCCTCTTTCTCCTAACAAGACTCTTTCTTGAAGAAATTGCTATCTGATCCATATTAGCAAAGGACCCTGAAAAAAATCTTTCATTTATCAATACTGACCATCAGAACCAGCTGTAAGAATAGACCAAAAAAAAAATAGTTATTTGCCTAAAAAGCATACCTCTGGGAGCTGTAAAAAAAATCCTGTCCTTGCTCCCCAAATGCAGTGTCTTTCCTTTTCCACAGAGCACAGCTTGCGTATGGATGTACCATCAGCTGGAGATGCACCCAGCCTCTACCCTGATACTCCATGATGACAAGGTCAAGCTGTTTCTGTCCAGATATGATTTAATCCTATTACTACAATAAAAGATTTGTGCTATTAAAAGATTGGCTGAAGAAGAGAGAGGGACAAAGCAACGTGCTGGTGAAGACATTCAGCTTCAATCTGTAGAGCTATAGAAAGTTGGGTGGAGACTCTTGGGGGTCCTTTGAATGGGACTGAGCAATACAGGGAACGTACAGGAACGCTCCAAGTCAGCCAGGAAAGGGTTGCTGTCTACCTGCCTGGTGTATGACTCATGTCTGGAGCGAAAGCAGGCCTCTTATTCTGGGCTATGAAAAACATGAGAAAAAACAGTCTGGAAAATGGTTGCATCATTTTGTTAGAGCAATAAATTATTTTCTGAGAGTAGGGCCTGGACCAGCGCTGGGAGTGGTACTAGTGCCTTCCTGAGTAGGTGTCCTTCCACCTAGCAGAGCCAGAAGGAAGAAAGATTGACTGCAGGTTCATGGAGAGCACACAGGAGGTGGAGTGCAAGTGGGGACAGGGAATGAGTTTTTCCTGTGCAGAGGACAGGTTTATACATAACAATGACAGAAACATCTTGATAACGTTTGAACTCCAATCACAAACAAATGGAGATGTTTGATCATATATTTGTTCCCATGAATATTCCATATGCTTCAATGACCTGAATAGTTAGTGTTTACACAGTAAACCTCGGCCCCTTCAGCACATATATGTTTCTGAAACCTTTGAAGATTTCAGCAGAAGTCATCATGTCTGCTCTCAATAAGGGTAGGGGGTGCGAGCATATGTGTGCATCAAAATGCCTTCAGAGGCATCAGTCTTATACTTTAATCTCATTGAATCTTGCTTGCTACTTAGGCTTCCCTTTCTTATAATGGCCAGAAAGGTCCAGGAATTCATCATTAAAATGTCCCCACCTTGATCAAGTTATTAAAGGCCTCTCCTTATTTCCCTTCAACCTTCCTTTGCACAAGTGGCATGGTCTCTCCTGCCTTTCTCTGTCCTGTCCTTGTCTCAACCATCTAAGCAACATGCATTGCTCAGCTGTTTAGAAATCTTACCTAGGTGTCTGGCAGCTGCAGGGCTCTATGCTAGTGACTAGATCTTGTAGGTTATGGAGACAGCAGCCACTGTGGGCTTTGCTGGGCTACTCTTTTCTGCATCATCAACATCAGCATCCTAAGACCACATGGCATCCCTGCAGAAATCTTCTGTTACTTGTACCATCATGACTTTTTCATCAAGTACCACCCTCCTCAGAGATGTTACCCAGGCTAACATCTTGTGAAAGTGATATGGTTCTTATACCATCAGCTGGATTGGTTGAGTTTATGCTATTTCTTGTGTTATAGGCCAAATATTTCCTGGTATTTTTGGAGCATTTATATTGTGAGTTATGTTTTCAGAAAGTGTTGACAAGTAGACTTTAGTTCAAAGTGACAATTATCCAAAATTTACAGTCACTTTTAAAATTTTTTGATATAAAGAACAGAATGGAAGAAACTGCTTCCAATGCTTAGGGTTTCAGAGGCTAGAAATAAAACTAGATTAAGTTAATGCCTTTGTCAGGCCAACAAAAAGATCATAGCAGACTTCCTGAGAAACTAGTCAATGTTAGTGGAGGCAGTGTCTCTTGTGTGGGTATAATCAGCTGAATGGGGAGCCCTTTCATTGGAAAGGCCCATGACAGACAGATCAACATGTCTTGTATGGTAGAGTGGTAACTACATCTGGATTTAATCTGCCAACAAACCAAATGTGCATCTGTATCAGTTGTTAATGTAACTTACCATGTCAATTCAGAGTTTAGTGAAGCAAGTTTCCCATGAAAACTAAATCTTCATCTCTTTTCTCTTTATGTTTTATTTCTCGCTTTCCACTTCAATGATTTTTATCTGCCTCAGATTTCAACACGTCTGTCAAGCAGCCTGTAATACCTCAGGTTTAACATCATTTTGCCTTTCAAATATAACTACAGAGGTATTTAGTTTAGCTCAATAAGCTTGTCTGATCTGTATGATTGGAGCTTTGCAAGTATCCAGTTATCCAACAGCAAAGCAAAATGAGGGGGATGGAGAGCTTTTTAGTGATCCAGACAGTTCTGCCTTCAAAAAGGAGAAACACACTCTTACATGCAAACTTGTTCTGAAAGATCTTGTATAATCTTCACAACTCCACACATGGAGAAACAGGAAACAGAGAAAACACAGAATATTTATTTATTTATTTAATTTCTTTAATGCGAGCAGATTGAGTGGTTTGGTTGAAGGAAAGAACATGACTTGAAGATTTCCATAGAAAAGAACTAAATCCAAAAGCCTTTTATTAAAAGAAAAAAAAAGTTTTGAAAGCCTTCAGTTAATTTTTTATTGAATGAGTTATATTTATACTTTGCCATGTGCAGGAACTGAAGTTTCAGACTGCCAAGAACACAGGATGGGATCATGTGGTTATTGGCTGGTCTACCCTTCAGTACAACAAAGTCGTCATTGAAGCATTTACTTTTGAAATGGTTCTGTGTATCCGCATCAACCAACACTGGTTTAGTATAAATGGCTCAGTCTACCCACACACACCACTCACAAAATTCCAGACACTGTTCCTCCCTTTCTACACTGTGCTTGGCATTATTCAGGATATTACACTTTTTATAGCTTTTTAAGGAATAAAATTTTGCGCTTTTCTGTTTCTCTAAAGTTTGTAAAGAAATTGTAAAGAGTCTAAACAAAAATACAAATAGTTTCAAAAGACATCCAATAGAGAAGAACACATTCTTCTTTTTTTACTGAGTCTGACAACTGATTAGACATTTTATTTGAGAGACGGAGGCTCAACTCTCTGCTTTGCTGCAGAAATTTTTCTATTCTCTTAGGCAAATCAATTATTTGTGTAAAAAATTAATATACAGCTATATATAAAACTAAATTAATAAAAAGACATTAAAATGCAATTTAATTATACAAAATGTGATATATAATCACAAAAATAATATTGCAGCACTTAGCAACATATAACATATCATATTAAAGATAACGTTATAAGAGAAAATAAAAGTTAACACTGAAAAGGTGAATACTAATCTCTAAAAAATTATTGGTAATCAAATAAGTTTCATCCTTCAAGATTAACTGCATCAAAACCAACTGAGTTCTTGTGAAATCTGTATTGTAGTCAATAGTTTGAATTACTACCTTTGCTACGTGTTGAAACATTTGTTCTTGGCTGGCCACTGTGAGACTGCACAGAGCAAGCTGCTTGAATTTGTTTCTACAAACAAATTCACAGTATTGTTGTTATTTGTGTTTAATGCGGCTTTTCAAATAATCAAGAAGCTCTGTGAGAACAGACTCAAGACACTACAAAGCTCATTCACTGAAATAATAATTCTTAGACTAAGCACTGCCAAAAAGTTTGAATGAATGTGGAACATTCAGCATCTCCTCTATCTGGACTCCAAGGGTGGGATTCATCCCCCTAGATGAAACTTCGTCCCCCTAGATGACCCAGCTTTTGAGTAAGTTCTGCTAAGCTGTTTTCTGGTTGATGTAAAGACATAGGCAGTACCATCTCATGCTATAACAATTTTCTACATGTTGCCTCTACCATCTTTAAGGGGTAACACCAGGCTCAGAAAAAAAAGCCTACATTTTAGATACATAAAGTGAAATTAATGAAATCCCATGTTCTCCTTCCTTACCAATCAGAAAAGGACAACTGGAACCTAGCACGAAGAAGTTTGTAACTTCTCTGCACAGAGCTGACAAAATCCATAGTTTGTGTACTTGTGTTAATGAAGTCTCATGTAAAAGACTTGCAGATGCTTTGAGTGATGCTCTTGGGATACTCTAAGTGGCAGAAATATTACTACAGAACAACAGCAAAAAAAGTGGCTCTAAAATTGCTACTTTGCTGCTTCTTGTGTGTCTCATTTCAGCATTGCGTGATAAGTCAATGTTACAACTCTTGTAGCATCTGTTTTATCTGAAGCTATCATAATACTTTGTGACAATGGATTCAGTTCATGGGCACTGAGGATATGTCTTTCTTTTTTATCTGAAGTATCATGTATTTGGAATTACTGCTGTACTAGAGAAAAGTCTCCTAGGCAGCTAGAGAGGTGTCTGTAGCCTCTTCTTGATGTCTTTGTCAAAAAAAAAAAGTGTCTGCAGGCTTTGGGTGAAAGATTGTCAAAGCAAACAAACCAACTCCATCCGGTCTGACAACCATCGAGAGAGGTACAGGGACCTCCTCTAAGATGCCAGGCTTCTAGGCTTCATCCAGATGTCTGGCCAAATGAAGCCATGTCAGCTGATCTATAAAGCAAAATTTCATTTCATTATCCTGACATGGTTTGATTTTTTTATTTGTTTGTTTGTGGGGTTTTGTTTGTTTGGGGTTTTTTTTAACAAAATAGGTTCAACAATGAATTTTTTAAAATACCTTTTTTTTTTTTTCCCTGAAATGAGTTTGTTCAGATGACAGTTCTGTGGAATTGATAAAGGACTGAAAAGATAAGCAAACAGGAACAGGCACAAAGGACATTATATTTCAGCAGTGTGGATAAAATTGAAAGGTAGAAGTAAAGCTTTACTAACTAGTCACTCAGCAAAACTCTCTGCACCTCTTTTATACTCATTTTCAACCAGATAGGGAAATCAGCAGTGGTGCTGGCAAGAAAAGCTCTCAGAAGAATCCCTCAGTGAAAAATGCAGTTTAATCCTGTTACAATAGTCAGTGTCAGACTGCTACAGGACTGCAGGGATAGGATAGAATGGGTTTCTTAAGCAGATACCTCTTTCATAAACATGTTCAGAAAATAACCTCTCCTTGTGAAGGGAAACCCTTCTGAAAGAAATGTGGGAGTCTTCTGCTAATTTCAAATAATTAAAGGTTTTCTCCATCATTCTCCAGTGACTCCCTTTTTCTGTGTGCATTTTCAGTCCTTTCTAGAACTGTTTGGAGAGTAATTTTGGTTTATCTTAAATTTACTTTAGGTCATCTCTTAAAGCTTTGAAACACCTTTGAAAATTTGTACTAAAGTGGAAACACAAGAAGGGTTCTGATTCTTGAAGAAAGAAAAAAAAACCAAAACACAAACAAGGCCATCTTGATTTCTAATGCAAACCTGTTCAACAACATATTCCTGATAAGGAACTAAGCTGTGGGTATTTCCATTGAATTTCACTTGAGTTTGTTTTGACTGCATTTAGTAAGTTTTGGAGCTCTGTTTGTTTGGTTGAATGTGTCGAATGCCTCACATCAGAAGAAGGTAAATAATGAAGAAGAATTACCTGCCATTCCCCCCAAAAAATTTATGAAGATCATTGTTTGAAAGAGCTGTAAAGAAGTATCTCAGAATAACACTGAGCCTCTAGGATACATCTGGGGACTGTGTCACAGGAGTAACATTTTCCCAAAACTCTCCAGTGAGGTTTTAGAATAACTGTTTTCTGTTTAAAACAACACTGCTCCTCTGTCTCCAAAATTAATTCAGGTTTCATTAAGCCCAAGATTCTGCTTTTCCCCTTCTATTGTCAGACTGAAGCTGCACTTTATTTCCTGTAGTATAAGACACTCTCTTTTGAAATCAGAAATGGACCACTATTTTCTCTAAAATAAGTTCTGGCTATGAAGTTCTACATATGCATACAGCTGTTACATTATTTCTTGATCCCATGGGTGAAAAGCATTCCACAGAGCCTCAACATAACATGCAACTCAGAATCAGTTTCTGAAAGACAGAAATATTGTCTGCAGCTCTTTAAATAGTTTCATTTTCTATATTAAACCTATCAAGCACCCATATGCAGTCCTTGATCTGAGTATGATTTTAATCCATGTCTCACTTCAGTATGGTTCAAGAGACAGATGTTATATTTCAGTGCAAGGTATTTCTTTCTCCCACATCTCAATTCTAGAAACATTTGGTCACCCACAAAGTGACCATTTACTGGTTTGAAAATTTGTTGTGATCTTACATTGCTATAATAACTCCTAAGCTATATGGAAGAGCATCTTAAACTTAATGCCAATAATTGGGTAAAAAAGAAATTATCTTTGTGGAGGTTTGGGTTGGCTCCCTGCCAAGCCCAACTGCTGGCCACACGGGTTCCCCCCTGCCCCCACCAAGAGAGAAAGATCGGAAGAGCGTCG
>JAWWMP010000041.1:7868030-7940226 GCA_035047865.1 Dendrocincla tyrannina
GAGGTTTGGGTTGGCTCCCTGCCAAGCCCAACTGCTGGCCACACGGGTTCCCCCCTGCCCCCACCAAGAGAGAAGGGAAAAAAGTACCCAAAAAGACAATGTTAGTAAAAGTATATATATATATATATTCACTACCACAATCTTGATGGTCACATTTCACTTAGAGACATAGTCTCAGCATTTTGTAGAGGATGCTGCATGTTTTAGAGGAAAAATTTTTGTTATTCTTGATATTAAACTATATTAAACTTCTATAACCAATGCCAGTCTCCAAAAATGTTGCTGTCAACACATGAAAACGAAGGCAATTTGTTCTGTACATAAATTCATGGCAGAAATTCAGAGCAATTTATAAGGGAAGTAAATATCTTCCTCCCTTATACACTATCCTTCAGCAGTTTTTTGAATTCACAAAGAACTCCTTCAAATTTTCTGCCAAATAACCTTCTGTAAGGTGTCTGAAAATGTGTCCTTTCTCTTATCTCATAACTCTATGGATAAATTTAATTAGTGGAATAGTATTTTTCTTGAACAGGATTTTAGACGTTTGTTTTGAGTCCTGCTAGGGATGCCCTTCTTTTATATGTGCTACTTTTTAGTTGTTATTCCCCTCCCCCACACAATTGGTAGCACAAAATTTAATCTGTTCCTCCAAAACAGTATAAAAGAATATGTTTTCCATTAGTTCTGGCTGCTACTTTGTATGTCAATTGAAGAAACATTTCACGGGAATTAGTTTCAACCTGCAAAGAGCCTTGACAAAATGACACAAAAATGTGAAGGCCAGATCTGATTTCTACCAAAATCTTTGGGCTGGTCTGTTAATAATGTTTGCAATAATCAGTTCAGTGCTTCATTGTTACTAGTACTGTTAAGCTTCCATCAAAAAACCTTACCAAAAAGTGGTCTGTGATTGATATCACTGTTACTCAGAAACACCTTTGGTGACTGAATCTGCTTCTGGCAGGAGTTGGGTTCAGAACCTGCTCTGAGCAAGGGGTTGGATTAGGTGGTCTCCAAGACCCTTCCAAACCTGTGTGATTTTGTGATTCTCTGAACCGTGAAAAGACCCATCAAACTGTATTGACCATTAGAGCTAGAGAACTAAAATACACAACCAGCTGTACATCTAATGAAGAAGGATGAAAAAAATTAATGTCCTAATTTTGAAATTTAACAAATAGCATCATGTTGAAAAATATACATGAAACTTCCTAAAATGTTTCTACTGATTTTTTATAACTTTTGTTTAAGTAAAAAAAAAAAAAAAATCAATGGAGAAAAACAAATGCATAGTAATGACTTTTCACAGCATAGAACTATTTTCAATGCAACATTATTCTCTTCTAGAAATAAATCATTACAATTCCTGCTCTTAAATCTTGACTTATGAAGAAAAATATTTTAAATTGCTAATGTCAGTTTTCAGTTCTTTTCTTGAAATGTTGTTCTTCAATACGGTAACAAACATTAGAACATATGCTTGAATGACAAGAGAATTTTAAATATATGTATACTTTTTTTTTACTTTTTTTTTTTGTGCACCTTAAAATACCATTTCAACATACCTAATATAGAAAATAGTGATTTGTAATTTAAAAGAGACAATACTTATATTGGTCCTCTATTGTCTCCTCAGTAACTGTGTATTACTACAGTTTTCAGATCCTGGAAATTATTTTGGGGGTACAAGATTCTGCTTACTTAAAGGACATTATTTTCTCAGAAATTATATATTTGGTGATATTTAATTTTAGCACTGAAAATAAGAATATGCAAAAATCATTTATTATATAAGACAATTGAGTCTGAAACAACTTATATGATCAGGAAACACTTTTTCATAACCACAAAGTAAAGCCATTCTTCATAGCATCACTATATCATATTAAGTTGGAGACATCGAGTTTTTCTTAATTTTCTAATTTTTTCAATTATAGTAAATTAAATTATGATTGCCCTGTTTGATATTGTAGTACATAAACAATAGGAGGCTGATAAAAACATTCAATAGGACAATAATCTACTTCAAAGACCTGAAATCTGAAAGGAATTCTTCTGAATGATATTTTTTTTTTTTTTTGAAAATGAGAAATATATTACATGGAAAACAGCATTAATCAGCTTTACTTAGACTAAAAGATTTTGCTTTTCACATAACTTAGAAAGAAAATGAGGACTAAAGTACTAAAACCCAACATATACCTTGGGTATGAAGAAGAAATAAGAAAGAGGCTACAGTATGAGGAATACTGACAGAGAAATTAAATGAAGATTGGATATTTCATTGAGTCCTATGGTCTGCTTCTCCCTTACAGATGAAGGGAGAAGTGAGTGGAACCTGAGATGTAAGAAACATTTAAGATTTAGGTAAGTAGAAACTGATGTGTAAATGTCTATTGTTCTGCTTACTGTCCCTTTGGCGAACATAACCTAATTCTGAAAAGGCTTCTTTGAGTCACTTACTGAGCTGATGTGTTTAAAGGATAAAGAGACTTTCTGTGTTAACTCAAGTGGGTAACAAGGTCTGCTACCCTGGGCTTCACTCCAAGTGTAGATTGCAAAATTGCAAAGGTACAATCATGCTCTGAGAGAAGTGAAAGAAACGTGTCATGTCAGAGGGGCCATCAGGAGGATGAAATGGGATCTCCAGAAAACTTCATGAATTATTCACTTCTTGATTCTTCATGGTCAAATACAGAAAGGAAAATACATGTTTGATTTGGCCCCTGCTCAAGATATTTCTTATATTTTTAATCAAAAGGGAAAATATAATTGATTTCAGGTTCAAGAAAATGAGTTAAAAAATTCCCCAGCATACTGAGGAAATAACTTTCTTTCCTTTTTTTCTGATGACATAGTTCATTATGGAGGCATTTGCCTTGTTACCTCATTATTATATTACCAGGGCCCATTATATTATGTGGCCCTGCTTGAGCAGGGGGGGTTGAACCAGGTGACCTCCAGAGTGCTCTTCCAACCTCAACCAGTCTGTGATTCTGTGTTAGAACACAGACTATTCTGCATTGTTCTTCATGTCCCCTCTTCTACTTGATGTGAACATTTGCCTACTAATTAGAGGAAAAACTGAAATATATCCTGGCCTATATCAGAAATAATGCAGCCAGCAGGACTAGGGAAGTAATTCTTTCCCTGTACTTGGCACTGGTGAGGCCGCACCTTGAGCGCTGTGTCCACTTCTGGGCCCCTCAATTCAAAAAGGACATTGAGGTGCTGCAACGAGTCCAGAGAAGGGCAACAAAGTCGGTGAAGAGTCTGGAGTGCAAGTACTATGAGGAGCAGCTGAGGGAGCTGGGATTGTCTAGCCTGGAGAAGAGGAGGTTTCAGGGTAACCTTATCACTCTTTTCAGCTCCCTGACGGGAGGTTGCAGCCAGGTGGGGGTTCACCTCTTCTCCCAGACAACCAGCAACAGGAGGTCAAGAGGGCATAGTCTTAAATTTACCAGAGGAGGTTTAGGTTGGACATTAGGAGGAATTTCTTCACAAAAAGGGTGATTAGACATTGAAATGGACTGCCTAGGCAGGTGGTGGAGTCACTGTCCCTGGATGTGTTTAAGAGAAGACTGTGTGCTGCAGTCTAGTTGATAAAGTGGCATTTGGTCATAGGTTGGACTCAATGAACTGAGAGGTCTTTTCCAACCTAATTGATTTGGTGTTTCTTTGTGATATAAGTAGGATTGCATTACCTAAATGCAATCCTCTAATTTACCTCTCTAATTTACCTATTTGGAGTTTCTACCTGCTTTTAGAAATGGGCACATTTATCCTCTAAACTCTGTATCCAAATAATGACCTCAAGTTAGACATGCTATGAGATCACAAGTAAATCTCCAAAGCTTAGTTACACATCATGGGTATCATTAACAAGTCTGTAACCTCACTTTTTATTTCCCCCAGTTCAGTCTGGATCTAAATGGCTACTCAAGATAAACAAGTACCGTAGGAAAGACTGAGGCCAATCTGTCATTAAATAATTAACAGAATCATCATCAGTTACTAGAATATGTCCATTACTACTTTTTCCCTGGTCAAAAGTTAAAAATCAATCATGGGGGAAGTAGTGTTTGATGACAGAGGCAAGAATGTTAGGATAGTTTAAAGTTCCAAGTAGCCTTCCTCTCCACTCTCTGTCAGAGTGACTGATTTATATTTACAACACAGGACTTGTCTATATTAGATTTTACTCTCCAGCAACTTTACTGCCTGACTTTGCAAATATTACTGCAATCCGAAAGCACTCAAATGTACTAAAAAATCATGCCATTGCTTTCCATACTTTCAGAGCAAAAAGATGGCTGACCAAAGTCTTAACCAAAGACTTAAACAAAGTCTTCTGACAAATGAAAATTTCTCTAGCATCTGGTGTCATCAAGGTTTTTTTTTCCTCCCCGCCCCCACCCCCGCTTGGAAATAGCTACTTAATAGGCTATGAGGGAGTTTTCCACCCAGTACTATTTCTTGTTTCCTGAGCATGCTGTACAGTATATTGAAATCAGTAGAAGATTCATATTGACATCACAGGATTAAGTCTCACTAACGTGTAACCAGTTATTTCCAACACAAGTGTAGCAACTAGAAATCTTATCAGAAAAGATATTACATTGTGCAACACATTTTTAAGTGTCTGAAAATATTAAGCATGCAGTTTCCTCACAAAGTGTCTGGAACTGCAATTTCTGTATTTAATTATTTAGTAATTTTTTTAAATTCCATAATAAAATTTTATACAAAGAAAAGAAACACAATTTCTATTGAGAAAAACTGAGTCAAACCAGACTATCACTAAAATATGAACACATTGTTAGAACAAAGTCTCTTATGTTAGTTTTTTGCCAAATTCTTCTGGGAAAATTCCTAGCTTTTAACTTTCTTCCTCATTTTAACCTGTCAAGACTAATTTCAGAGATGTACACAAGTATAATTTTAAGTATAATCTTTTTTGCACTACAAAGTAAGTTTCTCTACATCAATGCAAGTGAGTCTGAAAATTAGTCATATCACATAAATTTGCTCAAATATTTCATAACTCCACCATTCAAATTAAGCAATTGATAGTAATTATAAACTAGTTTTGCAAAGCTCCTTTAGGTTAAGCATGTGAGGCTTTGTTTCAAAGACACATCCTGCTAAAATAATGAAAAAATCCCCTATGCTCTCAACAACTTCTAACGTTGGTTGTATTGGGTGTAATAATTCAGGTTGAAACATATTTGGTTCTTAAAGCATAGTTAGAGTACTAATTGGGCTGCTGCTTCCTCAGATACCAGTGACTGCTGAGTAACTCAGATGTGAGGATAGACTGTAGTGTAGAGCTCCTGTGTCAAATGGTGAAGATAATTCTTTGGCTAAAACTTACCTAATAATAGGAGTGCATCAATTATTCTACAAAGTCAGTAGAGAGGTGTACTTAACTCTTATTTAAAGGGAATTGCTCTTCAACTCCCAATCATCGTCTTATAAATCCTTAGCAGTTAAAAATTTACTGCTGTTTTTTATTGCTCAATTCTAGTTCACTTATCACTCATTCTTTAAAAAAACCCACTAATTAAAACCAATTCTTTATTTCCCTTTCTACTCCTCAAAATGTTAAAAGATGTGTTGAGCCATAAAATAAATTACTTAGGCAAATCATCTGGGGAAAATAAGGAAATCTCATTAACTAATACATTAAAAAAAAAAAATCAACAAAAGCCCCTCAGACTTCTAAAAAGCTGCTGTTAGAAGTGGAAGATATTGCTTTTGCCTAAAGTTGTATTTGCTTCTTAAGGCTTTTTTTCATCCATAACTTCTTCTGCAAAGTGAAGATTATTTCACCATCAAAAGCAACACGCAGTGTGTGATTCTCTATTTTTGGCATTCTAGAATGGAAATTTTATTATCTTCCTGAAAAGTTTCATGGTTTTACTTGTCTGTTTCTTTTTTCTGAAAGTTCTGAAAAGTTTAATGGTGGTATTCTCTTTCCTGGAGTTTTTATGCTGTATAGGTAACAAAACAGTAGTAAACTGATTTCAGAGATTTCATCACTTATCAAATTTTGTTAATTAGTATTTTCTGGAGGAAAATTATGGGCATTGGAAACATAAAATTTAATTTTACTGTTTAACAAATAAAGTATGTTTTGTCTTTTGTACATTTGAAATAATCCTTTTTTAAAATTATACTTTAAATAAGCTGTTCAGATTCATAATATTCCAGTGTCCTGGTACCTAAACTAACTAAAATTATTGGACATTATGGTATTAAGTCAGGCTGGGGAAGAATTAAGAACTAGATCCAAGAACAGGCTAGAGACAGCGGTATGCTGCACATTGTCAGAATTTTATGTATAGACCCAGTGGTGATAACACACCTTCTTACAGTGCTGCACTCAAATAGATACAACCATGCTGCTTTTGGGGAATCATCCATGACCTGGATGAAGTTCTTGAATTAGCTTCCATTACAAAGTCATTTTAGGCTGCAGTGTAAAGTAACTAGAGGGTCTGAGTATGACTCTTTGATAGGACAGAGAAGTAACATAGAAAAGGAAAAACAGATTTCACAATTGGATGTAACTAAATCTTTAATAAGAGATATGGGATTCGATAACATTTAGGATGTAGTCTTGAATGTATTATGGGTTTCATTGCTTCTTGATTTTATTTACCCATACCTTTCATCTGCTCCAATAAAACTTCCATGAAGAGTTTGTAATCTAAAGGTCTATAAGTCCTGCAGATCTGGCCAAAATCAACCTAGTTTGTCCCAGAGTGGGATTCATCCCACCAGCTTAGAATTGCACACATGGATATTAACATCCGAGACTGACATTCCATGATCTCTTCTTAGTAAAAGGAGAGAAGTGGGGATTTCCAGGGAGGATTCAACTTTCATCCTTAAGCATGATAAAATTAGTGAGTTATATTGCACTCTGTATCTACCTTTTTCCCTCTCTACCACTCTCCAGTCCTAAATTAAATTCTTGTTTACACAGATTCAGCTTGGAAGCATGTTCTGGCACTTCTAGGGTACATTTTATGTGATCTGTGTTAGATGTCTTCTTCAGAGTGAGAGGAATCATTCCTTACAAGTACCTACTTCACTCCATTGACTATAAAAAAGATCTAAGTGATTCCTTCTGTAGGCAGCTATGTTTGCCCAGATGATTTCCGTACACTGTCTAATGTAGCACACAGCTGGAGGCAGAGTTAGATCATTTCAGAATAATGAACATCCTCAGTGGTTTATATATCCCCTCTGGGGCTATATATAACTTAGCATTTATTGAAGCTGTTCTGATATATATTAGCAGCCAAACTGGCACTAAGATCAAGGGAGAGCAGAGATACCCTAAATCCCATTTCATATTTTTCCTTCTGGACAGTCCTGACAGCAGGTGACATTCATTGAATCCACTCTTCATAAGAAGACATGAGAAGACATCTGAACTCAGGATAAACTTTATCCAAACCCATGTTTTGTCACAGGATAAATTCAGTGGTGTGTGCCAGACCCAAGTTTGATGACATTCCAGTCTGTGGAACACAAGGATAATTTTGTGCAAGTTTGGCCAACTTTTGGGTAGAGCCTAGACAGTAGAGATATAAGTTTGTGTGTTTTGTGAGGTGAAGGGAAATTTTAGGGGAAATCTGATCATCTTTTCACAGATTTGCTTATGAAAAATATCAAAAAGCGTCTAGCCATTAGCTACTTATTTTCATAATTTCATAACACTAAGCTGTTAGGAAGCTTGAGATGTTAATGTAATGACTTACTGGTTTTTGTGTTTTTGAACCTCCCATTCTTCAATAACTTCATCTGTAGATCTTAAAGCTGCATAAAATAAAGCAGTATGGTCTTCATATTAGGCAGATGGAAAACAGAAGGCATCAGAATGCTTCCTAAGGATAGCAAAGAGGCCCTGGGAAATTCAGAATTGCAAAACCTGTTTTTTCAAGCTCTAAGCCAGGCTTCTTTACATGAAACAGCACCCCTTACACTGGAACTAATATAAAGTGTGTGCACATGCATTCAAGCATGTCTAAATCATCAGGATGTTGACATGACAGTATTTAAATTTCTAGACTAAATTATGTTCCATTTCCATTGCATAGTGTCATAAAAGTTGGTAGCGAATACATTTTCAGGCAATGAATATGCTTCCAGTGACGTAGAAACTGAATATATTCCTGAAAAGTTGTGTTGGTTCCAAGGGCAAGCAGATCCCCATACTCCTAGCTGGCCTGAGTTTTTGCTGAATTGTTCTAAGCAGTGCTCAATACACTGGTAAAATTTGATGCTGTGGGCTACATCTTAATTTTTTTTTTTTTTTATATTACACATATAGGCACAGATGCAAAATAATATAGTGTTGTGACTTGACTCCTCATTTTAGTTGGCAGTGTTCAAAAGCAGATAGTGAATGAAAAGCCCTGAATGTTTACAAATGAGCAGCTAATGAAAAGATAAATAGGGGGCCAACTGAGAACATATTGTTACAGACAGGTAAAAACATGATTATTCCATGAAGAATGAAATGATTCAATTAAGAAATATAGAATACCAATCATGTAGCACAGTGGCTACACAAAATTTCACAGTAAAGGAACAGAACTTAAATAAACTATCTATATTTAGAGAGGTCCAAAACTTCAGTCTTAGCTCAAGAGCTTTGTATTCCATTTTTAGAGACTGCTGAACTAGTTAAAGGAGTTTGGAAAAACATATTTAAAGAACATTTTAAAAATGAGGCTATGAGTATGCCAAACATTATTCCATGGAGGCTCGGAAAGGCTATGAAATAGGCTCTGCAGAAGGGCCACCTTGCACTGTGGGTATTATGGGGACTGTCCCCAGGCTGCACACAATCCCAGCACAGTCAGTGACAGTTCTGCCAATCTTGATGGAAGAGTAGTGGGACTTGGGCTTGGCTGGGGATGTAATACTTCCTTGTTTTCATGACTTTCTCTTGTTTGAGATACAGTAAAGCAATCATGAGATATTAACTGTATTTCATTTGTCTATAGGTCCTGAAATAGCTCAAGTAAGATGAACAAGTATTCCCCTGTTCTCAAATACCTTCCACTTTACAAAGTTGTCATTAAAAAGTCATTCTGTTCAAGGTAACTTAAAGTACAGCTACACTGTCTTTAAATTAGCCTTGCTTGCACTCAGGGTTTGATCTGAGATTTTAGAGCCAAGTGGGTTCAATATCTTTTAACTGCACAGTTTGTACAGCTAAAGCTTGACAGGGGACAGGGGACAAACATGGCTTTCCCAGAGTACAGTTAGCATACAAACCAATATATGGGCCATGAAGTAATGAGGAATTTGCACTTGAATGTGAGCTATAAAGTAACATTGAAGCTAACATGATAATGAAGATTCATTCTTACCTCTTCTTTATCACTTTTAGATTTATACATAATACCATTACTTAAAAATTTCAAAATCATATTTTTTTATACCAAAGCTCTAGATATGCTTTTCATTACAGTTAAAATGTAATTATTCTATGGAATTAAAAAAATATAAAAATCTTATTTTATATCTTACTATTGTAGAAACAATCTTTTCTGTCTAAGCCGGAGAGCTTCCATCTGTGTCTGCTTTAGACAGCCCTAAAATAAACTAATTTGTAATCTCTCCTTTTCTCCCACAGCAATAATATCCTTAATAGCCCATTTATTTGCTTCTCCACTTTCTTTAGCATTGCTTCCTGTATACTGAGCTTTGCAAATCCATCCATAAAAGCATCACCCTTTCTCCACTGAATTTACTCAGACACTTGTGCTGTCAAGCCTGATGTGTCCAGTTGCTTCCCTTACTCAGCTATAACATACACAGGTACCTGTGGAAAGGGTACACAATGGTATCAGGGGTTTTCCTGCCAGGAAAGCTCTCTCCTTAGTATTTCCTATCCTTTTTTATTTATGTTAGTCTTCTACATTACTAGATGAAAGATTGTGTCATTTGCAGTATTGCTGACCTCAGACACTCGAATGAAATGTGTTAGCCCCTGAATAATAATGAGATTGGTTTTAAAAATATGTATTTGCATGATCATGTTTACCCACTTTATTTGCCCTCTTCAATTTTACATGAGACTTTGCAGTTAATATTTTAACCATGAGGGCTAAGGAGGGATGGTTTTTATAAGAAAGCTGAGATTCTCATATAAAAGTATTATTCAAGGAGTTGAAGGTTACAAAAAATATCAGATATCCCAAAAGCTGTGATTAAAATAAAATATGGTATTTATCTGTGTTGAGGAGACAACTGTTGAATACTACAGTTTTACTCCATAATTATTTATCCTCCAGGACCCTACAGCTCAAAGCTTTCCTTTTGGCTGAGTTCTTTGTCTACTGATCAAGAGATGATAAATCCATAAAAGCTGAACCACTGATGAAGTTCTTCATTCTTTGAAGAAGAAATGCCAAGACCCTTTCAAAGTTGTTCTTTACTTTGGCAATTAGACACGAAAGGAAGAGTTCAATGCATCTTACCAAGCTTTCAGCCTCTCTTGTTACCACAGCTGAAACAAGAACTTCAAACTGGGTGTACAGAGAGTGAAAAAGAGGCTTCCTAGATAAGACTGAAAATTTTTATTGTATGAAAAACCTGTGATGCGGATCTCTGAGAGAGGACTGGATGGTGGACCTGGACCTTAGACTTGATAGGAAAATTCTGTTGCATCTGGAGAGAATGAATGCAAATGGGAAAACAAAGAGCTCACATGCCTAATTCCCAGTGAACATAATAATAACTGGTAGCCCATGTGTTCCATAGAAGGCCTGTATCACCATTTTATAAAAGGATTTAGGACTGGAAATCTGGTGTTGTTACAGTCTTATCAGGAAATTCAAATCTGCTTCCATGGTTTTCCTTTTTAATGGTGGGAAGAAGGGAATCTAACAGAGTGTGTTCCTGAAGGTGTCTAGCTAAAAAGGGCAGACTGGTAAATAAGGTTGTAAGGAAATATATTTCCTTAATTCCCTCTACCCATTTAAATGATAACCATAAATTATGGAAATCTAAATTTTGATTTTTCCTTCATGTTCGTCAAACTAATCCCAAGTCTTTCAAACACTTATGATTAATACATACAATAACATTTCCATTAATTTTAGTGGCAATATGCAATGCACAACATTAAATACCTGCATGTTATTTATAGGTTATAATTTTATTAGGTACAAATTAATAAATGTGAGAGGTCAAATCCAAATGGGCAGATTCCAATTGCTGATCAGAAAAACTCCCAGGAAAATCAGTGTACCTGGTTAATGTGATTGAATTTTCCATATTTTATAAAATACATTTAGGACCTTGTTGCACTTGCTGCATTATGCAGCAAAGTTTAGTGGGTAAAATCTACATGGTGCAAAGCTATAGAGTAAGTATTTCCAAAGAAAGATCAAGTTGTACCACCAGTGAAAGTCTTTAAATTCACCCCAACCATCTAGTTGTGCAAAGAAAACATCTGCTTGAGCACTCTGTTTTGAGAACCTACACACTACCCTGTGTGATGAACAGTGAAGAGATTCATAGCAGTAGAAAGAACATCTTTATGCAATCTCAGAGAAGAATGGCTAACTGATGTTTTAAATGATGATGTGACAAAATGATTAGACTGAGTGGAGGTAACTTACTTCCAGTATCTGGCAGTGGAATGCAATTTCAATTTAACAGCAACAATTCTCTTGTGAGATTTGACCAAAGGGAGTACTTGAAAAAGATAAAGATCAAAGGATGGTGGGCTAGGTTGTGGAAATCTTGTAGATAAAATTCCAAATCTGGATGAGCAGCATCCCTTGCTCTCAGCTTTTTCACATCCTTTCATTCTACACAAAATACAGCTGCAAACATTTTCTATCTTGCTCTTTCCTTATCTCCTTACATATTACATTCAAGCTTCTCTTCCTCACTCTCAAAACACTTCACAGGTCCACTCCTGACCGCTCCACTGCCCTCCTCACCTCTTCCTCTCTCTGCAGCCTGACAGCTCTCCTTTTCTGACTGCCCTCTTTGTCTTCCAAAACTACTGAACATTTTGCACCTTTTTTACAATGCCACCCTGTAGCTCTGGAACAGTCTGGTGATTATTTCAGGCCAAACAGCTCTTCTGCTGCCCTCAAACCCTTCTTTAAAAATCCCACACATTTATGTTTTGGTATGTCAGGGAACAGACCCTCTTCCCTTGATTTGATGTATAGAGGAATAACTTCCATCTATAATTTCTGGCAGCCCACAAGCACACAAGGAAGGAGATAATGAGCCAGAGTTCATGAATGGAGGTGTGGGAGGTCTCAGTACTCGGCAAACCACCACAGCCCAGGAGTGGAGGCAACTACACAACTTTACACAAATGGAGTTAAAACAAGCTGAGAGGAGGGGGACAGCTGTGGGGACACAGTTTCACAGTTTGTTTCACTCTTGATTTCATTTAATTTAAACCATAGTTTGCTTTGAAACAAGCATAAAGCACTCTAATCAATATGAAGGTAATATATAGCAGCTTGTACCAATTAATAAATTACTCTTTCATGACACTTTCCATCAGCACATGTGAGAGCACTTTAAAGGGAAGATGACTGGGCTGTTCCCACTTTGAAGAAGTGGAGACTGAAGTACAGAGACTAGAGATCTATTTCCAAGGACACAACTGTCAATAGCAGAGAAGGAGAAGCAAATCCAAGTCCTCTAAGTTCCAGTTTTGAGGCCAATCTGACACAGCATGTGGTCAACTGCCTGTTGTATTGTACTTCCTAGTAAAGCTTTATAACTGTAGTAGGTACAACAGAAGAAAATTCAGTGGTTAAACCACGAGGCCATTTCTCCTATCAGATTAGAAGATGTTTATGAACTGGTTCAGAATAGTCGTCTAAAGTAAAGCCCACAAAATGTTTTGTCCTTCCTGCTCTCCTCACTAATTGAATTCAAACTTTTATAACATCTGGATAAGTAAATCCCCTAAATGTGTTCTTTCCTCTAAGAATGAAATAGAAGTCAGAAACATTTCCTCATAAAATGTTAAAAACAAACATCCATCTCTTCAAGAATGAAGAGTCATTATCCCCAGTTAGTGGATCCTGCAAATTACTGTTGGATGTCTAGATTCAGTAGGAAACTAGTTTTGATTTGAACAATATTGAAGCCATTAAGAGAAAAATGTATTTTGAAATTAAGAAAATCAGGTAATGTACTCACTTGCATTCATTTACGAATTTCAGTAACATGGGCAAAAAACTGAAATGAAAGCAACCATTTTAGACAGCTATAAATAAACTGGAAATGTAGTCCTGCTGACAGAAAGAGCTCATGGGGCTCTTTATTTTTGCTTTGCCACTGAAGAAAAGATCTTGCCTTTCATATATGATTTACAATGAAACTATGTTCAGGCTAGATAGTGTTATAAGGTCAATATATATATATATGGAAAAGAAAACTTGTGGAAGACTTATGAACAATTTCCTTTGTTTAATACAGAGGGCTGTGTTGGGATCTCCTAAGAGAACGTATTGGTGGTTTGATTCGGAGAATGAATAAAAACATGACCTTTTGAGAACCAAAGGTTAATCTAACACAACAGCATCCAGAGGAGAAGTTATAACTACTAAGAAGCCCCACAGAACAGCCTGAGGCAATAACTGGCAAACAGTGAAGAGAGTGGCCCAAGTAGGATAAAAACTTTTTATTTTTCATAAAAAATATATTCCAAGCTGATATGTAACCTTGACTTAAGTCAAGGTTACATACACTGTCAGGAAGTTGCATATAGGTTGTGTGCTTAGGTCCCTCGGGTTCTCAGGCACTCTGGAGCAAAGACTAGCCATTCTATGACTTTCAGGCTTTTTATTAAATTTTAAGAAGAACATAAATAGTCTATGCAGTGGGTTTTATTTTTATGTCAAAGACATAATTATTGATCTTTTGCTTCTGAAAGTTACTTTGTAGAATATGCGGTTCATATCCTAATTTGCACAGAGGAGCATCTAAAGTCCCTGTGAAAACTGAAGAAATTGAAGTGTAATTAAAACAGATAAATCTGTATCCTGGGCTACATCACAAGCAGCATGGCCAGGAAGCTGAGGAAGGTGATTCTGCCCCTCTGCTCTCCTGACTCAAGTCAAGACTTTTTTCACACTGGTGCATTTTATGCAGACAAACAGCTTCCATCCCTGCAAGAGTTACCTTTAGTTAACAGTGCCATTTGCACTTGTTATTCTTCTTGTCGTTCTCCAGTTCTTGAGTGTATAATTTTTAAAAGTGTCATTATAAACTGCCATGTAAAAGAAAAACATTGACAAAATTATTAAATCAAAGTAGAGGAGCAGATATTATCTCTCTGGAAAAAATTAAACATTTGGGATTGGGTAAACCAATTGCTTTGCAGTTTTGGTTTGACCGCAATTCTGCATGAAACTCTGTGATTAGTCATTCTGTGTTCTACTTTCATCATTAAAACCTTTTACTTCCTGAGAGATTCTTTCAGGAAGTACCAAAACATTAATAGAGCCTGAAAATGTCTCCTGCTATTTCTAGCAAATCTGTATTAGACACCTGATTTCCTGACTTTTCTCTTTTGCTTATCCTCTTTTCTTTTTCTTTCTCTTTTCCTTCTGTGTATCTGGCCTCCCAACAATACAGATAGCAGGAATAGAATAGCTGATGGCAATAGTAGCAATTTAATCTCTAGCATCACTGTATTTCTAAAAAGCTGAATCCTTTTTCTGAGTTTTGTTGTAAAGACTGTAGGGTTCTACAAGAATATCTTTTGGTATGAGGCCCATAGCACTACTTTAAAACATTTATCAGTCTGTCACCTTCAGTTAAAACTGGTCATTGTATTCCAGAGCTATTTAGAGGGCATATAGGCAGACACATAGAGCTCTCTCTTCAGTTGCCTTAGAAACTTTCTCTTTTACTCCAAAATTAGTTACCTATCTATGAAAAAATGTTTGAGAGGAACCTACATTATATCAGAAATGTGATGCTTGCAGGAAAATAGTACGAAATATTTCTGAAGAAATTGAATTCCTAAATTAAAAGAAAGTCCCCTGTTTCCTTGTTTAACCATCCACAGTTAAAGAAGAACTAAATATATCAGTACTGTCAAGCTAATTGTGTGGGATTTAATGTACCTTTAATGGTTTTAATTGCAGATAATCCTATCCGCAACATTTCTTTTGTTGTCTTCTGGGACTCCTAAGATAATATTTATTTCAGTTTTCATTAGGCTGTGTAGCTTTGATACAGACTATTATGTTTTTTCTTCAGTTATAAGAACAAATCATCTGTATTAGTATTATACAAAATAAAAATCCTCAGCAAAAAGCTCCATAGTTTGGCAAATTAAATAGCGGAGTGCAGTTCAAGAAACAAAGCCTTGCTGGAATAAATCACTTGCTGTGTTACCTTAAGCAAGCTACTGCCATTTGTTCTTCTCTAACGTGGGGATAATGAAAAGGATTTCCTGTAAAGTGAATTAAGATTTACAAATAAAGCACAATAAGAATAAAATAATGCATGATTATGAACATGAACTTGTTTATTCAAGTGAATATATATAATGCTTATTAGTATCAGTAGCATTATATTATTATATATTTTTGTAGAAAGTCATAGAAGATGAATATTCATAAATAGAAGTTGGTTCTGTCTGCCAAGACCATCACTATACACATATCCAGACTCAGCAAGCTGATTAAAAAAAAAAAAATATATGAAAAGAGTTGCGTTACACAGTTTTGTGAAGAATACAAAGTTTTGGTCCTTCCAGTAAGTAGCAGATGAATTTAATAACCTGATATTCTTACTCTTTAAACTTGTGTTCCATTGGAACTGTAAAGAATAAACAGGCAGCCTGAGTGGAATAAGCTGTGATTATTCATACTGATAAACTGAAAGAGATCTGAACTCTGTCTGAATGTAAGATGGAAGGCTAATCCTTTCCCATGTGATCTGGAATCACTATTACCCTTATAGTCTCAGATGATGGTCTCAAGTGGTCATTATGGTTGTGCAACATCCCTTGTGGCTCATTAATTAGCTAAGAGGTTAGAGAGATAACTGAACTGTTATTAAAACGAAAGACTTGAGAATTGCTCAAGCTATAGAAAAAAAGATCTCTGAAAGGAATTAGTAATGGGATCTAGCAACTTGAAAACCATTACAAAGAATCATGTTCTCTGCTAGGAAAACAAGTGGGAACAATTTTCCATAATTTGACAGTCATTAATTATACCAAAGAGACAGGAAATATAGGATAGAGTTTTAACTTTATGTGGCTTTTACTGTGGTAACTTCAGGAAAAATTGCTTGCATAACTTAAAGAATTGGAACTTAAGGAAATACTCAAATACAAAAGTTATTCCTGTGCTTCATAAGCTACTAACTTGTCTTCAACAATGAGCTGTGAATTGATATTATTCTATGGAGTACCAAATACCACAGTTATTGTGTGTAGTCCAAAAATCATTTTAGCTTGATTCCATTTTAGGAGTAGGAAAGCACTTTCACTCCAGAATGAAACTTTCTCCACAGTTGACTTTAAACTTTTTAGGTGGGGGAAAAAAAACAAACAAAACCTCAAAACAACCCCTCCAAATCCCTACCCCCTCCATTAACGAAGAATAATAATTAATTATATACAGGAGCATTAATCTTCACGACTGCCGCAGAAAGTAGCATGTAGTTTTCATAACACTTTATTATGTTTCCAAAGATGAAGAAGATAAGAAAGCCTGCAAAGGAAGAAAACCTGAGCTGCAGGACAAATACATGGTCTTTAGTGATTCATTCCAAATAGGTCTTCTTGCTAGCCTTCAAACTAAGGTATTCACTTATCTGTGAAGGTAAACATTTTCCTAATACTTGTAGCATTAGGATTTTAAATAATAACTGCAAAAAAGCTTTCCAAACACTAGAAAAACACAAACCATAGAGCAGAAGAAGATTTGAGGTTGGAATTCTTAAACACTTACAAAACATTCCATACATTTCAAGGATTAGAGGTGGAATTTATCTAGTACACCCAGAAAAAAATCTACAGCTGAGTCACAAAAGATATGCCTTCCCCACTCTAGGGCATCCCACCCAAGCTCACCAGTTATGTTTTTTTAAAATCATCAGTGAATAATTAAAATGCTTCTTTTCATTTTTATGTCCATTGATTGTAAGTGTATGATTATATTATAGTAGTATTGATAATGATGGCAGTTTTATACTACCTTTATATAATGATCCAGGAAACAGTGATACTAGTGGCTTCCTTCCAGTCTGTGCCACGAATATTACCACCTTATTGCATTTTAATGAGGATTATTTCTAAGGTTCTATTTCTATTCAGACAGCTTTGAGAAAGGCAAAGGGATGTGAAGGCCCTTGTAGTCTTCTCATTAGCATGACAGATAACTGATTTGATTGTGGGACATGGGAGAGTCTGTGGTTGCACATCTTTTCCTAATCAGATTAAGGGTATTCTTGTCTGCATTTTTGTTAGTGTTGAAATAGGAGAAGAGCACACAGTGAGATCTTTGTACTTTCTAACCACCACATCCACCTGAAAGGCAATCACTGTAGTGACAATTAATTTGAACAGATATTTCTTTAGAATACATCAAACGAGATTTTTAAAAGTATCTTGATAGTCAATTTTGAGGAATGATGGGGTGCCCGTTAGCTACCCATTTACTTTATTTTTTATGAAAATATCTTATTCAAGTATTTTTTCTAAAAAATATTACTTTTCTATCAGAGAAGCAACTTGTAAAGACAAAACAAGAAGAACCAGTCAAAAAGAGGTGATGTGTCTCTCATAAGTGTCGAGTAAATGACCAAATCAGGTACTACACAAAAAATATTTGCCTCTCAAACAAACTGCCTTGTGATTTGTTTCCTGGTCTTATTGTTAACACAGGGCTAACACTAATGTCCAGTATATTCACAAGACTATAAGTTTACCTTGGTTTGTAGATGTAAACTTTATACTGGAATAAGACCACGAGATGAATACTAGGAATAGGTAACCTGATTACATTCCCCTCAATGTTAATAGCTGTATAATTATTTGTTGCAACGAAGCATAGTTTTCTGAGACATTTAAATTAGGAGCCAAGTGTGTAAAGCTGTTTCTGTCATCATCATCATCATCATCATCAGTGGAGTGATGCAAATCCTTTCCATGGCAACACAAACTGAATCTCTGTGAGGTCATTAAATCCACCTATTACCCCTACTACCTTCTCAAGGTGCCTGTTTCGTTCACTAAGCGTGAACATAGGAAGCTGTTTAATCAGCACCTGCAGCTGGAAGAATTAATCTTGGCCTCACTGTCCATAGTACACTAGTGTTGAGACTCTGAAGGTGGGACATGAAGAGGATGGGAAGCTGAAGTCTTCTAGAGTGCTTAGGTAGAGAACTTTCTTCCCATCTTATTCCCAGAGCATGTGAGTTCACTAAGGTAACAATCCAAAATGCCAACAGAGTGTAATGTGGACATGATATACCTTCATCCAAAGAAAAACCTTCATATTTTGCTGATTTCCAGGAGATTTTATTGATTTCCAGGCTTCTTGAAGAACAGTTATCTTTGCTCTTGGCATTGAAGTTGTGCCTTCCTATTCACCCAAGAAATTATTAGAATAATAAACAATAATTACCAGATCATTTTTGATTTTAATAATCTTGTGTTTCAGACATACAGTAAATTAAAAGACATTCTTCTTAAATTAATATATGTCCACTGCGTTTTAGATCTCTAGTCTACTTCAAGAGGATATTTAAGCCTGTGTTTTTAGAAAACCCAGTTACAAGTACATCACCTATCAAGAAGCTGGGAGTAAATTTTTGAAAAATTGTATTTATTTTATAAGAACAAGAGTGAATTTTAGAAGGTTTTACAATCTGATCTTTCACTTAGTGAATATTTGAATAATGTAAGAGGAAAACACTCTTTGGATTGATCAGTTTCCAGTCTGTAAAATTTTGATAAATTTCTAGCTTGAAATGTCATAAGTTTGTAATGGCAATTAATACTACTATTTGGAAGATGAAAAAAAAAATGAGATGAAAGAAAAAAACAAGTTTATTTTGAAAGGAAAATTAATAATAGACACAGCTAGATCTGATACTTTATTCTACAAAGAATGAACAAACTGGTCTGATTCTCTGAACTCTGGAAAGTTTGAACAGACAGTAATTCCTGTGTTCATGTTTCTATGCCTCTCTTCAAAGGCTCACTGACTTGCTTGGTTTAGAAAGTGCTACCTAAATGATGGGTCCCTGTCAGACTTGTGATCCTAGTTTAGGCTCTAGAACTTTACCTTAAGAAACTTGAAAGAACTTATAATATTTATGCCAATATTTGGTGTAATGAGCCTAATTTATCACTGGAAATGTATGGAAACTGTTACAGTCTGACCTGAGACCATTTTATATTATATTTGAAGATACGATTTTGATTGAAGTTGAGGTAAGAGACTTCTGTTTAGTACAGAATAAATTGCATTTCAGGGAAGAAATAACCTCTTGTATAATACAAGAGTCTGGAAATGTGAATTTTCAATACAACCATAAATTTAATTTTTCATCCCTTAACTGTTTATAACTGCAAGGAGACATCTAATGTCAAAAAAAGTCTATTTAAATCTTTGACCTATGCTTGTATAAACCATAAGATGTGGCTTTTAGCACCATGAAAGAAAATTTTTACCATTTACCTTTATATAGAATGGGGCAAGCCAAATGTGTAACCAGGTAATTATTAGTTAAGCAAATACGTATAAACTTGATCCATAGAGCAAAAATGTCCAATGTTTACACAACAAACAAACATCTGGTCTCCAAACTGGCTGAAATCAGTAGAAAAACATCCCCTTTTAACATATTATTATGTTCTCCCAAATCACCTGCAGATTTTGGTTCACTACCTTCACAAAACACTGAGCTGAACCAACAGCTGCTGCAAGCTGAAGATTGTGTACATTTTAAAGGTTATTCACTGCTGGTGCCACTGAACAAGTGTGTTTTTCCAATAGTTAAAGGCAAGATTGCTGCACTGGTGGGTAAGGAAGACTAAAGACCTTCAATTAACAGAAGCATTTACATCCTTGGCTCTTTGAAGGCTGTAACAAGTTGCTTAAACTTGGCATTGAGGACTTGGCATTGCAGACTTGGCATTAGATACATACTGTCAAGTGTGAAAGGTACAGGCATATGGTAAGCACTCAACTGTCTGATGCTTAAGGGTATGGGAAGTAACTACACAGAATTGGTAGCGGATGTTCCTTCAGGATGTATGTGTATTTAGGTCTTATGGAAAGGCCCATAGCTTTAATGCCAACCACTAACATTCAAGCTAGGCAAGTCCCATAAACTCTGCCTCACGGGTAGAGCTTTCTGTGTAATCCAGCCATTTCCTCAAGACAGTCTTGTCCTTCCTGTATGATTAGACACCACAGAAAAGGTAATCAAGCTGATCTAATTCTCTAACCATTGAGAATCACGTTTCTTAAAAAAAGAGTTGGTTTATACAATTAAAATTGTCCATTTATATAGATACATGTATTTTCTCTCTCTAAACCCTCAAATTAGTGACAAGGATCTGCAGAAAGAGATTGAGAACTTTAGAGAATATGATTGGGTTTTAGGATAAAATATCTCCAGTTAGAAAAGTGTCCTATGAAGGAATAAATTACTTTAAATATCCAGTTACTGTTTACACTATTTCAGAAATGCAGGCATAAACCATCCTGTTTCATGAATTTTGGACTTTTATTGTGATATATGTGATCTGTTTTGCACATTCAATGGTTTGAACAGATTGATTTTTTTAAAAAAGAAATTATTCTACATATTCTAGGAAGTTTCCTTGTTTCACTTTCTTTATAACCCTTTTCCATTTAGGAAATTCTTTTCTAAATAGAGCCACTTAGAAGTAGACTAAGAGTAATAGGGATGGAAAGAACAAGAAGCCATCTATGTATAGTACTGTGCTCAGCACTGGGGCAAATTTTGAGACAGAAAGGATTAATCAATTTATTAAGCTCTAAAGGTATAAAAAAAATTTGTTATTAAAGCAAGTAGGGATGCACAAAGACAGGAAAATATTCATCCTGCACATTTTTTTACCACACTTTCAGGTGATAACGTGCATCTTGTAGCATGTTGAGTGGACTAGAGAGAAGGTGTTTTCTTATTTCCTTACTTGTTGCATTTCTCTTTGGCTGATGAGAATCCACACACCTTGTACCTGAGGATGGTCCTGTTCCTTCATGCAACAGAACTTCCCATCCTCTCCAAATTCAGAGACTCATAAAAATGTACTAAAACCCCATGATTTTTTATCTAGTTGTTGGTTTGCATTTGATTGGAATTTTTTTCTGTAAGCACATATCAGGTTTAAGTCCCTACACTTCAGAGAGTATTAAGGAACTAATATTTCTCCATGGCCCGAAATGGCCACTATAAGAAAGAAAAAAGTACCCAAGAGAGAAAAGGAATAATTTCTTCACCAAGATAAAAATTGTTATTCTGCTGATCCTGTGACTCTAAGAGAAAAACTTTTAAATAGCCTTGAGAACATATAGCATTTTTACTACTCTTCATTCTTATCATGGTTTGAGATATTTCCTTATATGTTAGTATGATGTAATCAGATTGGAAATTTCAGTCTTTGCATAATCTGTGCTTAAAATACAGCTATGACAAAATGAAAAAGCAACACTACAATAGTTTTAGTTTGGAATAGATGGCATTTTAATGTACCAAGTTAATATCCAAGTAATGGCATTTTCACCTTTAATATGTGGCAAGAAGAGGGTTAATACTGATTGTTGTTCATAATTTCTTCCACTAAGAAAACTAGGAAATGTAAAAACTTCTGGGGGAATAAAAAGCCAAATAACAAAACCAAATAAATAAACACAGGTGTTGCCTCTTCAATAAAATTATGAAGTACCTAAGATAGGAAACTTCTTTCTACAGCTTGTTGATGGTAAATTCTGACTGAATATAGAGCAAGGTTAGGGAAGTTTCTGGAAGTGAAAGCCAGCAGGGACATAATTTTAAACTCAGAAAGACCCAGAATCAAACTATTGCAAATATTATGGTGTTGTATCTTTTTTATTTTTACTCTCTTATTATGTTTTGCTTAGGCATTCACATCTAGCTTTATTGGAAATTTTTTGGCTAAATAGACTTTTATCCAGATGCAATATATCTATTATATACTTATATATGTTTCTCATAGACTAGAAAAGGAGGTAGCAAAACTTCCTTGAAATGATACATTTAAATAATGTTAATAAAAACTTTTAGCAAATATTTTCCAAGTAATTTTGGATATTAAACAAGGCTTCAGTCTATGAAAGAGTTAAATACCTTTTAAAAAGTTGTAATGAAAAACTAGAGAACTGATTGTCCCACTGTGGTAAGTTTGCAAAAGCAGTAACTTCACCTGAAAAACATAGCAAGATCTTTAAAATATGGGAATAAAATTGAAATGTAATGGAGAGGTAGTTTGAGGAGAAAAATCTGCTTAATATTTCATAGATGTTTATCTCTTTTGGTATTTTATTCCTTTTGTGCTGTATTCTCCCATGTTATTCTTTCCTTTGAAGTTCTGAATTAAATGAACAAGTGCAGAGGTCAGAGTGATGCATTCCCATTTCAGTCACACCTTTGACTTTCATTAGTCCTTATTTTAATTTGTCCAAAATTCGATGTCACGATCTGGCTGGTATTCCTTTGGTCTTGCTCTGTGAGGCCAACTTTACTATTCCAGTGAGAACAGCTACAAGTTCTGAGAAGAGAGATAACACCTTACAAGTCATTAAAAAATAGTTACCAGACTAAAATATTCATCATAATTTGAATTTTTTTCAGAGAAACTTTTCCATTTCCCAGGAAAAATTATTGTTTGTAGGTTTTTATTAAAAAAAAATAAAAATCAGTAGTCATGGAAATAAATTGACAGAATGTAACCTGGAACTACAATGATATTATTTCATTAAAACCTCACAACTACATTTCTTGCTTTTTCCCCTCCTAGATCTTTCCAGCAATTTAACATTAGGTAGGACTAGATATTTGAAGAGAGCTATTGTTTCCTATTTGTATCACTGATTTTTGGTTTGTAGTTTCTCTGGGGTTATGGCAATCCATGGCTTCTTTCTTTCATTAAGGCTCCTACAAGCTCCTCTCTGTGCTGGTGACACACACCTTGCAGCCAGAGGGCCCTCTGTGCATGAGTTAGGCAACAAGGACTTCTCTAATTCCCATTCCCTCTCCAGCCCCCAGCTGCATTCTGCATTACTGTGAATCCCCTCCTTGGAAACAGCACATTATCAGCAGTAGACCTAGCACAGAATTTCCACAATATTTAAATATGAACTTTGAACTGTAAAAAACACAGCCTTTTCAAAATTGGCTTAGTAATAGAGAGGATTTATCATTCCTGAATTTTCTGTGAATTTTCACTATGCCACTGGTGTGCACTGGGTTAGAGGCTTGGCTTGTTAGTGCTCAGAGGAATTCAAATGATGTATTTGTTGCACTTCATGCAGGTCTTTGTAGAGGCAGTAAGTAGGTTTTTATTCTGATGTAGACCACACAAGATTCACAACAAAATTTCCCTGTTGCATCATGCAGGAGGAAGCCAAAATACTAAATGAAATTCCATTTAAAATTCTTCTTAATAAACCACACCTTTGTGAATGATTTACTTGTGGGCTAGGACTTTGTACCTCTACCGTTTAGGATCATTTGGGATGGAAACTGAAAGGAATGCAGTGGTGTGATTTATATATTGAGCAGGAGGAAAAGAAAGTAAGTTCAATAATTTGTAGGGTATAAACTTTATATAGTATAAATAATGAAATAACACTTCTAATATTTTTTCATTTAGTTACTTTTTTGACTCTATTTCACTCTTAGTAGGTATAATTAATTCCCCTGGGATCAGTTAGGCATCTTTGGCATCCTACAAGCATTAATTAGTGTATCCTTAAGACATACCTTGAAGTTTAGAGGTGGGTTCTATGGCACAAAACAAAGGCAATTTATATCAATTCAGGAAATCTGTGGTAGAGCTGAAAACAAAAGAAGTATCTTACATTTTTAAATTTTTCTCTATTTTGTAGCCACAGGGGATCAGTTTTAATGATAGGAAAGTTGAACAAAAGTGTTTAAACAGTTTAATCAGTAGTATTTTCACTGAAGGTTTTCATAAAGTCATGTTTAATGAACATTTAATGTAGTATAGCCACTCACTATGCACCGCATACTCTAACCAGTCATTATGTATAGACTACTCCCTATCACAGTCCACATTTCAGCATTCTACCATTGCAGGTGGGGGCAGCATCCCTAAAAGCATCAGAGATCATCCCATTAATGGTGTCAGCCAGAGCCTGTGCTGCATGAAGTTGTCTATTCCACTCTGTGAAGCAAAGAAGGTTGAAAATATGACTTCAGGAGGACATTGGGAACTTCTCATGTGCGGTACAAAGTCAGCATAGACAGATCTGTATTCCTTCTATTGAACAAAAGAGAAACAGCTAAACTAAAGCCTAAGAAGAAGTGGCTGAGGAGATCTCAGTGTTCTCCAGGTTTGAGAGGTGACATGGTGACAAACAGACCTTTTCTGTTCCACCTCAGTTCTCTCCACTGAGGAGTTTAATTCCCATGTCTTCCCATGTGGCTTCTACGTGTTGCAGTTACACTAACAGTGATCAATAAAAAGAAGCTGCACCTCAAATTTGATCACCTCAACAACAGTGCAAAGTTCTTGAAAACCATTATTATATTAGGTAAAACAAAAATATGATTGCAAATTTCTTATAAGGTTTTGTTGTCTTGAAGTTGCAATAATTTAGGAGATACAAACTCAGCAAATATATGCTGACTTACTGAGTTAATCATCACACTTTGGATATAAAATTCACATGTTATGAATAGGATCTTCATCAGCATGTCTTTTGTATCTACTTTTTCCTGAAGGAGATATGACTGTCATTTCTAGCTGATACATTTCTGGAAATAAGTTTTCCTTTCTGTTTGGCCTTGATACAAATAAAGGAGAAGACATGGAACTAGATTCCAGATGCTTCTATGTCTTGAAAATTGCTTGACAAGGTTGTTTGATTTAAGAAAAGAAAAACAATACAAACTGACTCTGATTTGATATTGCACGTCCTTAATGCAAACATGAAAGGAAGAAAACAAAAGACATTTTGAATTTGCTGATGTGCTGTGAAGATAATGAAGGCTGATCTCTTATGGATTTGTGTTCTTAATGACCCAAACTTTCCTGCAGCAGTAACCATGGCAAGACACAGGCAACAATTGGGAAATATTTAACATGTGCTGCTGATAATCCTGAAGTACACATGCTCTTTGTTGCCATGCTGGCAGGCCAGCCATCTGTCTAAGTGCAATATATAGTTCTGTCTGTCTGATCTAGGAGTCTTATCTGTCTGAATTTGATTTGTCTTTCTCACAACAGGATTGCCAATTCAAATCTCTTTCAGATAGGTAGATGACTGTTTTCACAAAGCTTGTAGGAATTTAACTTTTTTTTAGACTTTCTCCTTTCAAATTTGTGTGAAATCGTCAAAGGTGATTAGAAAGAGAACATAGGGAGACAAATTAACAGATGGATAGGGAGGCAGCCAATGCAAATGCACATACCTTGTTTCCTGGGGAAATAGCAGCAGCTCAAAAATGGCAACAGAATTGTCAGTCTTTCATAAGATTAGAGAAAAACCCAAACTCATCCCCTTCAGATCATTCAGGGCATGTCAAAGCAGATGATTAGCAAGACAAACATCTAAAGGCACCCAGGACATAAGTGCAGTTCATATGATATAGTGTTAAAATCTTCATACAATGAAATTGTCTTGTAATTGAATAAGAGTTCAAAATCCCTAAATGTTAGGAGTTTAATCGTAACATCAACACAGAGTCATCTTTGCCAAGTAGATATGTGGTGAAGGGGAGAGAAATCACCTCTCCCGAGGAAAGTGATTTCCAGGGATCAAAATACAGGACTGGTTTGGTGTGTGTATAGCCTGGGTAGCGAAGTTTTGATCCATACAGATTCCTTAGGAAAAAATCCAGCTGGATAGTACTCTTCATCCTGCAGAGTCCCTAAAGTACACAACTATTTAAAGGAAAGAGGATAGCAGGACACATTAGTAGTACACAAGCAGAGAAGTTCTGTACATTTTCTTCTTTATGCGAAGCCCTAGAGGACCTCTAGAGTTTGGAATCATTTGGAGGGATAATGTTTTTTTCCCCATAGAAGATCATTTATTAATCTTAAATACTGAAAACAAGCTCTGTAGTCACTGAAGCAACTACTCTTGAGTTCCTCAGCTTGCACTGGATGCATAAAGGGTAATGCTAATGCACTGTATGCATAAACCTTTAGGTGGCCATGGAACTGAGGCTCCTAAATCTCATTGGGGATTTACACACCTAAATATTAAGGTGACTACTGCCTTTAGACAGTTAAAATACATTAGACATTACAAGGACAAAAGTCCTAGTCATTTAAATAAAACTTTACTACATGTATTTTGTTCTGTGTAGCTGATGCACATAGCATATTGCCTATGAACCTGGTTGTAAAAAATGACTCTTTCTTTTCTACTCATTTCTTTGGGTGTCAGTTTTACTTACACCTGAATGACTAATAAATGATCTATAATGAAGTTTAAATGTAGAGTCTAGCACCTGAATTTCTCAAAAGATCCTTTTTCTTCTGTATTTATTGGTCCTGTCTTTTGCTTGCTGTCAGTCATTTCTTAATGTCTTGGTGGTTGCTGTGTCTTATTAACTAAATACTGTAACATAATATTGAAACAAGTTTTTGTACTTTGTTGGATGAAATAATTGTCAGGCATAATAAATATAAGTTTCATCTTGGCTTATGATGAAAAGGTTCTGAGTCTTTAAAATACTAGATGTATTCAGTTACCTAAAAACTGTGCTGTAGTAATATAATATGATATATAATCTTTCTAGTAACACACAGACTGGAAAGTATGTATCTGTTTGTTGTCTTCATGGTTTCACAGTTATTGACAAACAGCATTTCTCTTTTAGTTTCCAGTCATAGACTTTTGGAAAATATTTCCAAAAACAAAGATACAATTGTTTTCTCCTGTTCTTGCAGCAAATAAAAATAGTTCATGCTGATTATACTATTTCTCTTTTGACGCAAAGATTCAAAACAGAAAATACTTTCATATTTAAGAGTGAGGGATGGCACATTCTTTCTCATTATTAATTTTATAGCCTGGATATTGGTGCCATTATCCCTATGGCATCCTGGATTACATGTGATTGCTGAAATACAATAAAAGTATACAGGAGATCAGAATCTATTGCCATACAGGATAATTTGAAAAGCTGATCAGGTTTTAGCATCCTGTCAGTCACTAAGAGTACCCGTGCACCATGAGAAGAAAGAGCTCTGCTGGGATGAGGGAGATGGATTAGGAATGTTCCTGGTTTGGTTGTCCTCACCAAAGGAAAATAATAATAGACTGCTTCTAGGTAACATTTTTTAAATTTAAAATTAGCCTATTAAAACATTATTAATTAGACCACTTTTCAAAATCCCTGTGCAACAGAGACCCAAGGAACACAGTGACTGTGCACATTCATACAGGCAGCTGGTAATATAGCTTTAAGGAATTCATCCAATATAGTACAGATCAAGTTTTAGAATTTCCTGGATTTCTATCCCATAATTTTCCAAATGCTAGCCCTCTAGCCCAACAGATGGTTTCATACTTGACACCTAAACACAAGGATATATAAAATAATCTTTGGCTTAAATAAATAACCACTTCTAATACAGGCTAGATAGACTCATGACACATGCCAATGGCATTCAACTTTCAAATCAATCATAATTCAAATTCATAATTCAAATCACTCAATCACTTGAGAATCAATGAGAATAAGCTCAATCTCCTCCAAATATATTATGTATGTGGATTTCTATTTATCTTTGGTTTCTTAATAAAGCATCTCTATCAGCAGTTTGGTAGGGCCCTCTTTATTTTAATGTAGCTGAATTGCCATGAATCCTACCAGCTGTGGGGGAGCAAAGGCTAATGGGATAACAATATATATCATCTATATAAGCCATTATAGGTAATTAATATTTCTGTTACATGACATGGAGTAAAATTGCTGTCCTAAGGGACAGCTTAGGGGAAATTTTTTAGGGCCTTGTTCATCAGTACAAGTCAACGGCTTTTGGTCAAGGTGCTGATCCTTTTTGGATTTCTGAATCCAGAATTTCACTTACAGACTATGGGAATACTATACAAAATTTTTATGTCTTTTTCTTAAATTAAAACTTTCATCATTGTCCATACAACTACCATTAACCAGATGTGTCTTTAAGATATTTAAGGTATCCTTTTAAATACTTACTAAGATTGCAGAGGGTTTTTTTGAAATAATATTTCAGATAATTTTTTTTCAAGAAATAACATATATTTCAGTATTAGTGTTGTTCTCAGTTCAAATGTGTTCCTCTTTTATATTTGGTGTGGTTTTCCCTTTAATAACGTTTGCTTTGTTTTTTTCCCCCCATAGATCAGAGGAACTTCTAAGAATTATATTATGGTTGCTTGGAATAAAAGACTTCCACAGATTTAATGGAAGGAAGCAAGGCCAGGATCATTTATTTCATTATTTTTAATATCAGGAAATACTTTCTGTTGCATTTTTTCTACTTCATAGAAATAATTTCCACCTATCATTAGTCTTTCACAAAAAGAAGAATGACACTACAACTGTTAAACCCCTTTAAAGAGCTAAACTCTCGTCAGAGGTCAATTGGAAGTCAAACTGGACATTTTTTAAGCAATTGAATAGGAGAATATTCCATTATAGATGTCAAGATGAGATGTGACTAATGTCAGGAAAGTTAAAGGTTAGGGGCTAATCCACTGAGAAGTCATTCATGGATTGTACTTAAATTGCTTCAGACACTTTTAAAAATTGTGTTCGCTCACAAGATCTCTGCTGTCTTATGGGAGTTGCAGCTACATATGCAAGCAGACTTCCCTTAATATCTGTGTAAGCATTTAAATTGCTGAACTAGGCTTTTCCTTAAAAATAGAAGAAAGATCTTGTTAATTAATTACAAATTTTCTCTTCCAAAGTGCATTAGTTTAGTAAGACCAATACTTTTTAAAATCCATTTACTCTTTCTAGAAGGTCTTCTAAATTAAAAGCAAACCCAATAAAACATGTATCTAAGAGAGCAGAATTCCAAGTGTTAATGTGGTGAACAAATTATAAGACTATTTGCTTATTCATAAACATATCTGCATTTAACAAAACTGCTTCAAAGAATCTGTTTTGATGGAAAATGTTAAGAGTCATATATAGACTTTTTTTTTTTCCCCAAATGAAAGCTGCCAGAAAATCAAGTTAAATGAACAGTTGACAAAAATATAATGAAATCAAGCTCTTTTAGTTTAAGGGTGAAAAGAATAGTGTTTCTTTATATGCAGAAGATACTAATTAAAAATAGCAGCATAGCACACAGTTGAGGACTAAGCCATGCCCTTAGATGTCTTTGTACTACTGATATGAAAGATTTAGTGGGAGGAATATCATTGCAAAAACTGGATTATGGCCAAAATACAATTATTCCACCTTTACACATTTTATAGTGATTAAAAAGAAAAAAAAAGGGATTAAGTGATTTAAGGGAATAAATATAGACTTCTTTATTGTAGATGTATGACCTGGTCACCATTGTTCTGTTTATAGACAGTAGACCTATATAGACACATAATTTTCATAATAAAATATGAAAAAATATTAAGTAAATCCAAGATATCTACCAAGATAATGATAACCAGTTTGGGTAGAGATGGTAGAGTGCTTCAGTTGCCTAATTTGGCAGAGAAAGAGAGGTTCTCTTTCCTCCTACTGCCTATGCAAATACGACTCTTAAAAAAGATGCTCAGACAAAAGACTGTGAAGAAGAGGAGCATTTAACTCCTAGTGATTATCCTGCATATCACAGAGACACTGGAAATTATTTGGCTTGATAGTTCACAAGAAAAAACTACCATTATTAATTATTACAGTGATGTTCAGCTAGACAAGTGTATACACATTAAAAAATACATATTTTGAGGAATACCTCCAGAATTCAAATTTGGGAAAATAAAGAAAACACTTTGCTTATACTTTGGGTATTGCCCTAATCTTTTAGGACTTTAAGACGTTTTCTGAATACATTGCAGAGACAAGCTTTGAGGTTAACTGCTAGAAAGAAAAATGGAACAAAATCCTTATGCAATAGCAGCTCTGTGTATTTGATTTGGAAAGGAGGGGCAAGAGTCTATTTTTCCTTTGAGGAACTAACTATATTAATATTTGTGGCTGTTTGAAGGTGTACAGCTGGCTTTTTGCTGCCTTGAAGCTGTATTGTCATAGATTGACTAAGAAATTTTTGATCCCTCCTCTGTCTTCATTTTCAGTCTCCAAATATGTCATAGCAGTATTCGCAATTGTCCTGATTTTCACAATATCATGATGCTTTATGTTAAGTTCATTGGGCAAAATATTTTTTGAAGAATACTCATTTTTGACAGTTTACAGACCTTGTTCCTACAACCACATAAAAAAAGGTTGGAAAAGGCCTTTGGAGGTCATCCAATCAGTCACAACACTCACAGCAGGGCTAACTTTAAACTGCAGTAGCTCAAGGTAACAATAAATTGTCCTTTCTGCTTTCTCTTTCTATAGATGAAGGAGAGCAGGTCTCTGAGCTTCTGCTCAGATATCACATGCTTCAGGCCCCTGACCATCTTGTGGCCTGACCTTAGACTCGCTCAAGTGAAAGCACAAAGAAAATAAGTAAAGGATTAACTTACTGCTTTCACTGTTTCTTAGATGTAAACTGGCTGGGGAAGATTTCTTCATTACACCGATTTTAATTCCAATATACTTGCTCTCTTCCCTTCTTGGAGATTTCAGTGTTTCCACAAGATGGGAAGCAAAGAGAACAAGCAGCTGGGATGGTGGCTGGGGTGAGATTTCTACCTGTTGCTCTGAACAAAAGCACATTCTCCCACACCTTCCTCCTTGTGAGTTTATGTATTTCTTGTATGTATTTACTTGGACTGCAAGACTTTTGACTGTTTAATTCTGCCTCACTGGCATGCAGCATAACAAAGCCATGCTCTGGCAATACTAATCTTGATGCTGTCGCACTGCTTTTCCTCCCACCTCGTCCCTTGTTGCAGAGGCAGAATTAAGTAATGCTCCAGTAATGTGTCCTCTCAGCCACGGAGTCTCCGGGAGCTCTCCTGGCTTCCATGCCACACATTCCAAGTGCCTTAATGCACTCTCCAGTCTCAGCATACAATTAATAAAAGTCTGCAATTCCTGCTTATGAGCAATTACTGAATCTCTCTGCTCAAAATATGCTCTGTTCAGCTGGAGTACCCCACTCAGAGTTTATTAAGATTTGGCTCTGTTATCATCTGTTTCCCAGCCAGGAACTATGAGAGTTATGACACAGGAGGAAAGCTGGAAAAACAGAACTGACATTGATTTCCATGTGTGCACGATCTTCCTTCAAAGACTAGTAACATAGCAACAAGGGTTGGATTTTTTTCCTTTTTTTTTCTCTATTTATATAGCCCTATTCAACTTTTTTTAAGACTGCAGTTTAAAGATGTGTGTTTCCTTCAGGGCATTGTGCATATATTCAAAATAGAGGATGAGTTCACAATACCATGTTCAGAGTACTGACTTCCAAAGGTATTATGCTTATGATAGTTAAATCCTGATGGACCATCTGGTTTTGATGGACTTTCTGCTTTTATTCACTAGTGCTGTTGGTCTGACCAGGTCATCATGCGTGACTTCATCTGATATCAAACAGCGTGGTTTAATTGATTTATTTTACATCCGAACCTCAACATCACCATTTCACTCTTCACAATGCTTTTGTGTAACTTTCTTCAGTAACATCAATCAAGAGCAAGATGATTTTTAGTGGTGCATTTTATTTCCACTCTCAACTCGGGTTCCTTTTTTTGTGTCAATACATTATTATCCTCACCTAACCTTAGCAGTGAAGCAGAGCTTCCAAGTTATGTGTGAGAATTAAGACATGTAACATGATAATAGCAAAATCTTAACTAATTTTTTGGATATCTCACTCCCTGGACACTTCTGTACTTGAGCTAGGCATCAGGTCTCATTAGCTGGTGCATGAGGCTCCTACAGAGGGGAATTTCTGAGTAGTTCTGTGCTCAAGAAGCTGAACAGTTAGAAATGACAAAGAAGTGTATTGTGGTTTAGCATTAACCCTTCTGACAATTTGGCAGGTACCTGTGCCAGCATAGAATTCAAAGCTATGAAAACTCTCAAAGCTTCCTTTTTCCAAGAGGGAAAAAAAAAAAGATCAAATCCTTGACAAGATATGATTTTCTTCTTATACTGAGCTTTAAGAGAACCTTCTGGTAGCGAAGCCAAAATCCTTTATTAAAAGGGAAAATGCTACCATGGATAGTATTTTTATCACTCCACTTCACTAACATCCTTAAGCAGCTTTTACTGTGAAAAAGACAGGATGAATCAGAGCAAGAACCTAGTTACATATTGACCTAGTTATTTGTAGCAATTTTGGAATCTCCTTATGAGAAAAATCAAACTCCTGATAGGAAAAATCCCTAACTGTAAGTGCCCTATCAAACCATAATCATGTAAAATGCTTCCTAGTACAAAGTTTTAGTGCTTTTCCCTCAGACCCATAGTATGACTGTTTCAGAACAAAATAGTTCAGCAGAAGCTTAATTATGCACTTTCTGTCAATCCAAACCCTCCTGCCAGAGCCAGTCTGACTATTCAGCTCTCCCCCTCAACTAAGCTTCTAGCAGGCTTTTATGAGGTCCAGGTGATGTTCAAGCTATTATTTGATCCCCTGTCTCACATGTACAATCACGAGGCAGCTGATTAGATGCAGATGGAACTGCTTTAAATTTTAAGAACTTTAAGAACTACCACTGTTTATAGTACCTAATGCCAGATTTCAACTAAGTACCAGGGCTCTGATCATTTGTTTGATCTCCACATGTGCACATATTCAGAAATTGTTAATTTCATAGTTTCTGTCTCAAGCTTTCCTGAATTTGGGCAGAGCCCAAAAACACATAGAGCTTTCACTTAGCTAAATTATGCCATGGTGACAAAAATCAAGAGGACAAAACCAAAAACAGACAATAGATTTAAATGTTACTGAATTTCAGTTGTCAAAAGATTCTCAGCAGCAGAACCTGTTCACATAATTCTCTCACTGCACTTGAGCAAAAATAAAAAAGAGAATGTTTTGTGTTACTATTATCAATGGATCACTTTTAAAAGAAAACTGAACCTATTAGAATTTGTAGATAGCAAATTTCATGCTATCCCCAAAGAGAGTGACTATACTAGGACTGCTTTGAATCTGCATATTTGACAGGTGACATCTGTTATTTTGAAGCAACAAGCAAGTAGTAAAACTGCAAATATGCTATTTGCTATAAATTAAAAATTGCATTTAAAGCATTCTCCTATCTTTAGATTCCTGGGAAACTGCAATAGAAATACCTATGAACAAGAATATTATGATAAATTCAAACAGACATTTCAGTGGTCTAAATAATTCACTGATACTTAGAAAAGAAGAGATAAATACACAGGTGGCTAACTTTTAATGTGATCCTCTCAATGAGTTACTAAGAACATCTGCCAGTTGGTTTATATGTGTTCTGTTCAGTACTCAGACGCTCATAAAGGAATTATCCTGAAGGAATGAGAGACCTGCTTCAGAGTAGGCGTGATGTGTACAGTGCAATGCACATGCCAGTGCTGATAGAGAGATTAAATTTCTCTCAAGGATTTTAAACTACAAATGGACTTTTAATTTTTTTCCCTTAGTCATTACAAAGTTTAGTCAGAGGGTGAAAAACACAGAGAAAGGATGCAGTGGAGATTTTGAGCAGATATAAATTGTATAGCTATCTATGAACACAGGGATGAAAAGATTTTTATGAGCTAGTAAAATTTTCTTCAAGAATCTGTTGCAATTTCAGAAAGGTATCTTTAATATAAGGTTTGTTTTGCCATCATATGTGGTTCCACTTCCTTTGGCTGAATTTAAACAATACTTATGAATGAATTTCCTCTATCATGGAAGTCAAATAAAATTATGATGTTAAGTATACGCGGCTGAGGATAGTTCTTTTCAAAATAACTTGTGGATATTAATGTGAATATAATAGAGAAGAACTGAGTCTTTGGAACGCTCGTGTGTCACCAGAGTCAGTCTCATGCTGAAACACATGATTTTGCAGTGGATTATAGTTGTCACACACCAGTGTCTAAACAGGCCAGGATGTTAAAGCTGACTCTGGGAACAAGTGCTCCCTGAAATGCAGTTTCTTGATGGAGGATCTGAGGAATCTAAGCCTTGACCATGCAATGGCAGGCATTACAGCAAAGCACTTAAACACCTCTGCAGCTTAAAGCAAACAGTGCAGTCCTGCTGACTGCCAAGGGAATTATACACCTGAAAGGAGAGCCATGTTTCACCACTTCGCTATCCCTGACAAGAATATCCTGAAGTAACTTTTGTATCTCTAAAATAGCATTAAGCTATTTTTAATACTTTTTTTCCTTCACTGATATTCCTATTTGGTGGATTATTTGGACTGGGTAGCCGATTATAAATCCAAATACTGTACACAGTTATTCAACTAACTAATTTGCTGTCCTTTGCAACTAATAAGTTGTAACACTTCTCTGCTAGCATTACCATGCTGAAATCCTCACAGGATACTTCAGCAAATAATGCAAAATGCATAAAATAACTGAAATACCCCAAGTCACTGTTGTGAGTTTATTACTAATTAATCACTTCAATATTTTTCATTATTTTTTTTTCTGAGCAAAAAAACTTACCTTGCCATCTCTTAGCCTGGGTACAAAATGAAAACTTTAATCCCATTGTACCAAATACATCAATGTATTACTATTCTTTGTTAAAACTGTGAATTAAAGAGTGATTTTCTTGATGACCTGTAAGAGAAGCCTGAATTGATTTCACTCTTTTTCCAAGCTAACATGAGTTAAAGAGAGATAGTTTTATTTTTATCATTATGTCAAGTAGTTTCACTTATTCCAGACCAGGAACCTGAAATCTTCAAAACTGAAACGGAAGAATGTAAATAATTCTCAGGATCCAGACCACTGAGCTCCTCTGTGTAATTCTTTTGTGTGTTGCTTTAAAAGGTTGAAATACTCCCGAACACCTTGAAAACAGCAGGGAAACCAAGTAAGCAATAAGTTAAGCCTACCACCCACAAGATTCTTCTTTACTTTCTGAGAAATCCTGCCCAAATCTCCCAAACAATAAAAAGGAACTATGAAGGTGGAAGGTTGAAAAAATAAATCCCAAATGGAAGTTGCCTGTTTAGTATATTTTTTGCCAGTTAAGCCCACAGCTATTTACTTGAGTAAAAGGAAGCAAAGCTACAATGCTTATCTTCCTATCTTCTCATGAGTGTTCTTCAGGAAGACATTCTAAACAAAATCATTCACAGCTAACTGCAGATGAAAGGACAATATAAATAGAACATAGTGACAGTGCTTCTGCTCTGTAAGATTCCACCTATTCTAATCTGTTTTCACTTAGTATCCACCTGGCCTATTGTCTTCAGTTCTTTTATGTTTTCTTTTTTACCATATTTAAAGTCATCCTGAAAAAAAAAATAAAGAAGTCTTTGGAATTACAGTCAGGATTGTGGAACAAAAGGAAAAATACATTTTCAGTGTGCAGATCAACACTGACTAAAAGCCTGCTATCTTGTATAAACAAATCAGAGGAAAAAAAAAGTGTTTAAGATCTGTGTAAGTCCTGAACAGATATTTTTGTCTGCAGCAGGTGTAACATATTTTTTTCTTTAACATTCTTGGTAAGAAAGCCTTCAGTAAAGCAGGCCTCTCCACCTCTAAAGCTGAAGTTAAATAAATAAAAAGCTTTTTGATGGTAGCTCTTAATGCATGTTGACATAGTAGGTAATGGCTGATTCAACATTAAGAAGCTAATGAAAATCAGAGTAAGGATGATGCATGATCTGGAAAATACACCTTTGACTTTCTACTGTATAACTTTGTATCATGAAGTCTTGAGAAGTTCTTATATGTCAATAACTTACGAAAAAAAAAGATTAACAAGATTGTTTTGACTTTAACACTTTGTCATTTCTTTTTATTCTCTAGTTAGACTGTAAGGCATCAAAGCACTTAATCAAAGCCCTAACTATAAGCATAACAGTGTTTCAAAGTAAGCCTGTTTACCATTATGCTTTGTTAAATTGGAAATGGATTATCAGGTAGTATGAAGTAATATATCATAATCCTTCAGTCTACACCTGCACCTTTGCTGTAGAGCTCTCCAACAAAGTCTTTGCACCAGCAAAAGTACCCATTGATGCTGTGAGGTCCCACCCCCAAGTGGTGGGAGCACCCAAGGTGCGTAGGTGCTGGTGGTCAAAGAGTATGATATAAGTTATAGGGTCCACAAAAGCTTCCAAAGTTTTATGAGTAAATTACACACTTGACATGGAAATTGGTATAAGTTTGTCCCTGATCTCCCAGTATAAGCACACTGCAATGGGTTTTGGATAAATGGGTAGGGTGAAAGAGAGAGATGTATGAAAGAGGAGGAGAGAAAAAAAGGAAGAACGAGAGAGATCATCAGTTGTGGCTTCAGTGTGGATCCTTCTGATGGGGTGTCCAGGGTCTTGGGGTGCACCCCTGGGCTTTGCGCATGTAGATTTTTATAGATAAGTTTTCACTACCCTGGAGATAAGTTTCTTGCATTCTATGCAAATTAGTTGTTAGGCACAGTTTGTTCTTCTAGGCCTGTCTGGAAATGGATCTTGGGCAGTCTTGTTCCTCCCCTACAGTCCATGCCCATTTCTCAACCTCATTCTTGCGCTTGTATTGGACTGTGTTGTGCTTATCTCCAGGAGCCAGAAACAGGATGTTTGGCCCAGAAAAGTGTTACTCTACCTCCATATGTCTCCTGTCTCAAGCCACTTTATGTTCTTTCTCACCTTGTGTTATTACCAGCAAACCTTGGCTGGCTCCACAACCATCCAGCTATTTATGTTTGAGACACATTAGCCCTCTTATCTTCTAGGCTTCTACAGATGACTACACTCATCTACAGATGACAACAGATAACTAACACTTTCTGATTCAGCCAAGGTCTTCCTTATACTCCTCAGTGGTTTCATATAAGTGATCTCCACTGATATAACCATCAGGGTGACCCAACTCTCTGTACATTCCTTTCGGCCTGCCTGCCCTGCAGTTAAATGTCTAACTGCAGGACATGCAAAAATATTAGGACTGGTATTATAGACCACCATTATGTAGTAATAGCCATGACCTTGTAAGAAGTATAAAATGCCAAAAGAATTTCACAGTGGAACAAATACTGCAGATCTAAGAGCACCACATTCTAGGTGTATGATAAAATCAATTAGAGGTAGTTTTACATGTGTTTCAGTACATATCCAAGCCACAGAACAGACATATCCTAAGTATATCCTATTGAAAAGGATTAGGGACCAAACTACTCCCTAGAAGGTGACAAATATGAACTGCAGTAATGAAAATCAAAGCCTAAATAAAACCAAGCTGTTGCTGTGGACTGAACCCAGCATCCTTCCTCTACAAATGGCCTGTGCCAAAGTCAGTGGGAGAGCTTACCTTTACAAATATGGAAAGATCATGTCAATTCCTTCCCAATAATAGTCATTAGTCTCTAAAAATATATAAGAAGTAATAAAAAAGAAACAGTGTTTGCAAGCTAGTGTTGCTTTTACTCCCAGTATAGGAAATTTCAGTTATATATATTTCTTCAAATAATAAAATTCATCTTTTTTTTTTCTTCACACTATGAAATAATTAAATCACTTGGTAAACTTTGATATTTTTTATTTATTATTGTTTCTAACCTGAAAAATCTACAAATCCTTAGTTGTAAAAGCCCCACAACATTCTTTCACATACTTTCCTGTACTGTGAATCCAGGCACAACAACTTTGTGTTATTTCTATAGACAGCAAGGCAGATACATGTATGTGTCTGCTAGTGTGTCTGGGCAGAGGTCCTGCCAGGATTGTCACAGATGAAGATGGAAGTGTAACACATAAGGTAATCCCATTTCTCCAGGCCTTGAGTCTTCCCCTTATTTTCCACCCTTCAAAGAAGAATGGTTTCTTCTCCCTCATGCTCATTAAATGCACTTAGGTTTTTTTTGTCAATACATACCCAAAATCTACTGAGTACTTCAAACCTCTAAAGGTTTCCTAAAAGAGCAATTTTATTTAACTTTCCAGTCCTTTCACATTCTTGTCCATAAAATTGCTAGGTCTAAATCCTGTACTGTTTCAAGTCATTGCCAAAATTTGCAATGAGTACATTTACAGCTGGAGCTTCAACCTATTTTTGTATTTGATAATTGTTTAATGGAAGCGACTATTTAACAGAGGTTGAGATATTCTGACAAATTGGTACATACTTTTGGTTACCATTTTTGTATTCAACTTGTCTTTCAAATTTTAGTCCTCACTTTTCTACACTGTAAAAAAGAGGGAAGAAATGAATGTAAATGTCATAATTTCATGAAACAGACAAAGGCATAAAATGGCAATAAAATGATTTTTTAAACCTATTATATATTTGGAAGATAGTTTCCATAAAGCACCTTAAAAGAAGAAGAAAACAGAAAACATTTATACGCAAAGCACTTAATTTGGGAACTAGAAAACTGAGCGTCATAAGAACTCAGTATTCTCTGCTCCCTCCTTTTGTTGTCTGCACAAATAACCTAGGGGACTGAAACATCTCAGAATTAAATATTACTCTAGTAAGGTTTTGCTTAGCTCACAGTTACCAGACTAAACTACCTCTAAGTCCTTTATTTTCAGAGGAGCCAGTAAGTGTGGCTGTCATTACTCTTATGCTTTCACTTATGCTATTTTCCAGATTTACAGCTTAAGCTGCTATTGTCTCAAAAGTTTTAATAAAGCATTTGACTTGCTATATTCAGTGCTATAAATATTTTGATATAATAATAGACTTAATAATGGCATTTTTAGTGCTGTTATTGAACATAGTGAGAACAGAAAGGTTAATGTAAAGAATATTTCATAAAATAAAACAGAATATGAAGGAAAATAAAGCTTTGCCATTGGTTGAGACTCCAAGAATGGAATTTTCCTTAAACATTTTATTGTGAATCTGTTCCTCAGTTAGTTTCTGCTTTCAGTCGATCTTGAACTGTTACTATAAGAATAAAAAAAATGCCTTTGCACACAGACTATACATAATTCTTTGCCAATGCAGAATTATGTAGTGTGTTTTCATGTAGTTTATTGTTTGCTTTGGCAGTTTCCCCTTTTTGAGAATTTTCCACTTCTTCTTGAATATTTCTTCTTTTTGACAACTAACCTTAGTCCCTAACTTAAGTCAAAAGATACTCCAGCTCTAAAACTAGAAGGGAAAATGAGACCTGGATTTCGTTATATTTCATTAACTTGTTCCAAACATTTTTAAGTGTTGGTAGTAGGTAAATATGCTTGGGTTCAGATCTTTGCTGCTGGACTAAATTAAAGATTATCTTTCCCCTATTTCCAACATCCCCTTTTTACATTAATAAATATTTTTCAAATATAAACTCAAATATCACTCATTATATGTGATGCACTGGTTCTTGTTGATCAAAGACAATTCTTTGCTTTAAGAAGTTGTGTTCAAAGATCTTTTGGAGATCTCTTTAAGATTGTGTGGCTTTAATTATGAAATTAATCATTAGTAGTGTTTTTCACTTTTCTTTTTTTTTTTTTTGGTAGTTAAACCCTGACACTCTAAAAATGCAGATGACATATTCCCATATCGGTTTTACATTCACCAAAGTCAGGAAGTTCATGATGATGGTTCTCACCACAACTGTATCTTGGCCTCAAACATATATTTCATAATTTTTTGCATATCTTATTTCTTTGGATTTCTTTTTCCAGATCCTTAGATTAGCATGTCACTCATATCAATCTACTTCAGCACTATCAACTTCAGTCAGGCTGAAAGAATATATTAAATCAGGTAATCATCCCACATAAGTCCTTATTCTGAGACATGAAGAAATGAGGGCATGTGGTTGACACATATGCTTGACTCATTTAGTCAGTGATACTGTTTTGTTAGTTGGTTGATTACTGATTATCAAGTATATGAAGGGAGATTCTGCACCACAATATTTATGCGCATCATGAAACTCTAGAGACAAATTCACAGCTTTGACATTATCTAAAGAGCTGAAGAATGCTGTCTTGGAAAATCCATGGCCAAGAAAAAGCTGGTGGACTCATCCCTCTCCAGGCTATGCAATGAGATATGAGTTATCATCTTCTGGAAGTTCCTAACTGTTGAGGGGCATGTTGTCACAACCAGCAAAAGTTTCAGGGAACTTGTGTGGGTAACAGGCTATTTGCTTTGCCTGGATATGATACTGAATGCAATTCAATATGAACTTAAGAAATTACACTATATTTTGTCTCCGTCTAGCACTGTATCAATCCTAATTCGGTAAGAAACTGTAGAGGTGTCTAATGTCTGTGATTAGGGATTTTCCACCTTCTCTGCTGAAAGTGTCATAGGACAATATACGTGTTATCATCTTCAAGTGAAACTTTACAATCCTGATTTAAGACTCAGGAATGTGATAAAAATAAGAAATCAGACTTGTTCAGTGTGTATGTAGGAATGCTTTCTGAGGAAGCCAAGGAGCAAACTCTAGGACATGAACAAAGTAACAGATCATTTGTATCATGTTGGTAAGAACAGTGAACATTTTGCACACCATCACAATGACATAACCTAAAAACAAAAACAACAACAACAAAACAAACAAACAAACAAAAAAGGTAAAGAAAATGTTAGCATAATTTATTTTTTTCTCACACGTTTTTTGTTTTGAGACACCTTTTCCCCTTTCAACAATCTGGATTATCAGCAACACAATGCACTTTTCTTACTGTAGAAACACTAACTCCTGATCCCTCTCCAAAAATTCTATCTAATATGAAAGCTTTACATCCTTTTTTAGGACAATCTTGCAAGATAAATTATCTTGTTCCAGTAGAAGATGTGTAGTATTATTGCTGAGAGGGTATCCAAGGGATTCCTCTAGTTATATTATGGGAGGAGAGTGAGGTTTGTTAAAATAAAATAAGGCACATGATTCTGGCTGTGGGTGGGCTAATGGGTCACCATTTCAGGCTGTAAGGAGTAGGATTACTTTGCTTTACAGCGTTAGAGACTGCTGAATCCATTAGTTCAGTGAAGGTGAGGCTGTTGTGACTCCATGTTCCAAGGTTCAGCAACACAGAGCATGATTGTGTGCCCTTGGATCTCAGTGGGCTTCTCACCAGGGACAAAGGTCTCACCATTCCCCTTGAAGACCCTCAAGGAAGTGGTCTCTGGTGCCCCATTCATGCTCATTTACTTGGGGGTCTCAGCCTGACAATGTTTTTTTTGAATGCTGATGGACTTCTGTGTTTATAGTGATTGATTTTTTTTTAATCACATAATCTAACATGCACTTTACAAGCATTTTCATCCTCACATCACAGTTAATTGAATTTAGAAAGTAATAATTGCCCTTCATGGTCAACAGCAGAATATAAATGCAGATTTCTTCAGAGACATTTTGAAGGCTTGCTTTATAGGGGTGTATGAATTGTTCCAAGCATGTATGACCATAGCCTTTATATCTAAAAGTACATTGCTCCTGTCTATTTTAATTATCTCATTCCTATGCTCCACTTATGAACAGTAGGGTTTACTTAATTGTCTTTCATATAGTCATGCTGAAATACCTTTATGTTAAAGATAAAGAGATGTTTTCTCTTTAGACTTGACTTAAGAGATAAATGATGAGGATGTATGATTCACTGCACAATTTCTGTTCTATCCTTTGGTCAACCCCAATGTTCTAAGGAACATTGCATCTAAGGAGCAAATCATTACTTTTGTGCTTGAGTAATGCATGTTTTGCAAACATATTAATCATCTGCCACTACGAGATGTTTTAGATTAATTTGACTGACAGTGTTGAATGGCATAGAAATAATATCTGGGCCCAAGAATATTATTCGATAGTCTGTTAGGATGCCAGATTGAACAGTGAACAAACTTAACATGCTCCTGATAGTCTGTTACTCAGGAAATATGTTTCAGCTTTTAAAACTATTCTGACTATTCTTACAAGCTGAAGGTTTCATGTCCTGCTGATTTTCTGCTGTATTGCTGTTACATGATAGCATCTATTTTTGACCTTTGAGATGATGAATTATATCTTGTTGGGACATTCATCTTAAACACCTTTGTTAGGAAATTCATATCCATTGAGAGTGGCAGGGAGAGAGATCTATTTTATATTGACTATAGTTTAGAAGTTTAGTATCAAAAACTGAACACAGAGTTAAGTTTTAAAATTCTTAGTTCATGCATTTTTTCTTAGTTTTTTAAAAGGATAATACTAATTTCGAATCTTGAGTTTTATGGGGGGAAAAAAAAAGATAGGGTTTTGTCTCAATATTGCAGAAGGATTATCTGAATTGGTTTTTGAAGAATTTTTGCTCTTGTCCCGGTGAGGATGGAATTTGCTGGCAAGGTAAATGGACCCCACAGGGTATTTACCCTAGAGTCATCTTTTCAATTGCAACTAAATCTTCAAATCACAACCCATACAGCCTGTGACAATAAGTTAACTTCCCACAGAGAAATGTCCTTCTTTCACCCTATGCAATGAAGTTCTATAAAATGCTATGAAACCAGTCTGACTAAAATACCTGGGAGAGTGCTTGATTTCACTTTGTGTAAGAATGAAAAATATAATTTATTCTTTAGAGGAGACAGCTTTTAATTTTTTTTTCCTTTTCTCATGTTTTTTTTTTTTCCCATTTGGAAATGACTTTTTCTTGTGATGGAGAAATTTCATGACAGCATATTGGTCTTAATAAACTCTGGACAGGAAAAAAATTAGATTGAGAAGTGTCTGTCCCTCAGTCCTTAAAGTAAGATCACTGTCCTGTGGTGTAGGTCAAAATTCTTGAATCCAGTGATCTGAAATTTTGAAAAAGATCAATTACTGTGCAGGTGCTTTTTGTGGAACTTTTTCAGCTAGAAAAAATATTTACTGTTCTATTTTTGCTTATTTTCTTTAATATTTCTCCTGGAGAGCTGGCAAGAACAGCATTCCTAATTACCTTTGCTGGCCAAACTGTTGAAAGAGATGGGCTTGCCCAGACTTCATCAGAGAGCTGCTGAGAGGTGTGTAGAAACAAAGAATAAATTAAAAATACTGTTAGTTGAATAGTTTCAGCAAAAGCTGTGAGAATTGAGTGAACAGCCAAGATTATGCAGGGTCTGCAAAAAAACCAGTTGGGATCCACACTATAGTGTGATTGGTTAGAATGTTTTCTCTGTGGAAAAGAACAGAGTTTTAGAGAGGATAGGCTTTTTACTGTTCCTGTGTGTTCTCTCCTGTTCTCAGTGATGACTATCTCAGAAATTATGCATAAAAAATAGCCAATATTTCCTCATGAAAGGAAGACAGCAAAGAACAAACTTGGGGAAAACACAGATATGAGAATTACTATTACAGAGAAGAATTTTGGTTGAATGACAAATTTAACTCAGGAACAAATATTCAAAAGTGCATGTTTTGTTGTTGTTGTTTTAGAAGACTTATTAGCTTTCAGTATTGTGGTTTTGTCTATGAATGAGATCTAAACTCAGATAAATGTTAACAAATTTACTGAATCAATGTCTGTCACAAACCAGAGGTACTGACTCTTCACGTGATGTGTACCCAATGTGAACACGAGGATAAAAATGATAAAAATATTTAAGTTAAAGTGCCTCATCTCATATTTGTGAAAGGATTTTCATTGTTCTTCATCAGCACTGTGTTTGAGCCCTGTGTCTGTAAAACTGTACCATGGAACTGACTGATTATCTCTAAGGTCAGTAATTTATTGGGGTCTGTCATTGAGTCATTCCAAGGCTGATTCTCCCACTTCTGAAACAGCAGTATAAGATCAATAAAATGACCACCCATTTTACTCTGGTAGTACCTTCTTCCTCACTTCTCAGTGCTCAGAGATCCTGGTCATTGACGATGATGTTTCCATGAGATTTTTCTTACCCTCAAAAATTCACTGAATTTTTTACAATATGCTTGGCATGGGGTTCTAGAAAAACTAAAAACACAACTTGTGCTTTCTATACTCTGCTAGGTGTGAGGACAGGATAGCTCACCAGCAGAGCTGGAGGCAGCAGACAGGACAGCTTGTTGTGTGAGGCCCTGTCTGAAACAACACAGCAACTGCTTTGCACTTGTGGGGAGACCAAACAGCCACTCCTTTCTAACTACGCTTCTCCAGACCTTCTATCAAGCTGTGTCAACCAATGAGAATCAGTAAATGGAAACAAATTCATAAGAGATTAAGATAACAGTAATTTCATCATTTTATGTTTCCTGAATATATGTCTATGCTAAAATGAAATCATTAAAACAGCTTCTGGCAATTAAGGAATTATGAAGGTTAAGTTTACTTGTGTAAAGATAAGTAACCATCTTGTGGTGATATGGCTTTGGCAGAAGCAAAATTAGCCATACATTTAAAGACTGCATCATCTTTTAAATGAAAAAGAATGTCTTCTATTTCCTAACTTTGAGAGTTCATGATTTACAGAGATTTTCGGACGTCTAGTAAGAACTTTTCAAAAATGATACTAATTAAAATAACAACTCTATTACATTACCACTCTCTTAGCCACTAACGAGTTTGAACTGTAGATTCATTGTGCAGACGTGGACCAACACAGGTAACTAGTCATTAACTGTCTGCAATCACAGGCTGTTAATCTATATGTGGGTGAGATAAATGAATGCATATTTCCCCTGAGTTTCACTGAGAAAAATTGTGAAGCCAAATACCATGCTCCTCGTTCCCTTTCCAACCTTCTTATCTCCTCTAAGGTTCAAGTAGCACCTTTCAGATCCTTTTAATTTCACTTTTCCTTTTCCCAGTTTTAATTCTGACCAGAGAACCCCTTGCCTCTTTCTGTTTCAGTCAGATCTCCCCTGTAGGTTTGGTGGCTTTGTTCCTGAAGCAGTCTCTGCACCAAACAAAAAGGTCATATTCCAATTTATTTCCAACCATTTTGAATGCTTAAGGCAAGATCTTCCCAAAGAAAGCGAAGATAATTTAACATAGTCACGTAGTGTTATTCTCAGACTTACTTTTGCTTGTTATGGGTTTTCTTTTTGTTTCAGTAATTTGAACATTTTGATCTGATTGAAACCTTCAGAGAAAAGATACAACCTATGGAAGACTTGTGGAAGTTCACTCTAAAATACTAGCTTTGTCAAACCTGGAAACAACTAAGTGCAAGGTTTCATGATGTAAATTACTGGGTGCTGTTATTAACAAGAAGTGATATACCACCCTTGAATATGAAATTAGGTGAACTATATTTATGCTTTGCAAGTACAGTTCCTGAAGTAGCTGTGAAACAAATTTGTTCTCAGGTCACCCAGCCCTCCTCTGCTTTCTTTGGTCTGAAATTGCTCTGACAGGTTTCCAACATCCATGTTTCTTTTCACCTCACCTCCCAAAACATCTTGCAGCCAGGACTCTCTGGCCTCATGTGAGCTGAGATTTACTGCTGTGAGATTTTGATGCCAAGGCCAGGAATGTGGTTTTCCACCAAGAATAACACATGGTATGGAGCAAGTTTCCTGTCTGGTCTCACTGTTTCTGCCATTTTGGACTGGCATAAAAGGCCGCTGCTGAAAGTTTCTGCTCTTGAGCTGTCATTTGTCCTGAAGCCATTTTCCTTTTGACAGACTTCAATCTGAAAAACTTGTTCCATTCTGAATGGTTTACTACCAACTGAGGCTTACAGAAACATTGTAAAGAGACTGTTTTCACAGAATCACAGAAAGGATAATGTTGGAAGGGATCACAGTAGGTCACTGAGTCCAACCTCCAAATGCACTTATAGGTTTCTTTACACTGTAAGGAAAATACACTTGTGCTCCCAGTGTGCTCTTGACATACTTCAGAATTGAATAAACAAGTTGTGAAACTTTAATTTGCTATGGTAAAAGACAAAATTGCAATGTCTTTAAAAGTATTCAGAGAACAAATACATTCCTTTCACAAAAATTTTGTTTACACATGCCCAGCATATAACAGGGCAGAATTATCTGCTATGCAGCAGCCTGGGGTGAAAATTTTACCTTGCTTCTATTTTACCTTTGGGTTGCTAGATTATTTTAGGGAACAAATTGTCCATTTCTGTGTTTTAATTTCTCTTCAAGGTGACCCTGAAGAAGTTAGAGAATTAAACAAAATTTGACAATGCTGGGTGGTCAAGCTGTGAGATTCAAGTGCTGTGGATGGTATATCCCATGTTCAGTGTCTCATTTATCACATGATAATATTAATGGAAACATCTTTAGCTGGCAACAGCCTTGTATTTTTATCTGTGTTAGTGAGCCAAGAAAAGTAGGTATTATTTATTGAATTTTTTTTATAAATATAGAAGCAATTTCAACCAAAAATTTTACTTATTATGATATTCACTTACACTTGATTAATTTACAGTCATCTAGATAAACAGGGAAGAGGAAGAAGCAATGCTATCTCTTCTCAAGAGGTACAGAGTTATGGGCTTAGACACACAGACAAGTTCCCACAGAGATAACAAGCTATTGAAGAGCAACTAACTTGTTTTAACTGTCCTTTTGTATTCTCTTGGTTTGTGGCAAATGTGAAGTAATTCAAATAATCCTCATCCTCTTTCACCACATATTTTCTTGAGGACCAAAGAAATGTAAATCACTTCACACTTGTCACAGGCTAAGAGATTGAAGATAAAAGTTGTTGCAGATCAGCTATATTGGGCAACTCATTATGGCACCGTGACTTTCCACATATCTGTGACTGATTGACTTTCTGTGTCAAACACTAAATCTGCAATTTTGAGCCTTACTGCCATGTCTGACCTAAAGACAAAATCGAGAGTGCTTTTATAGTTTTTCAGTGCCAGTCACGAGAACAAGAGTAACTCAGGAAAGACTCGTCCTAAGGTATAGCTGGCCTGGCAAGGTGAAAAGAGATAACACATATATTGAAAGAACTAGATTTCCAACCATCATTCATAGATTGAAGAAGCTTGCATATTTTGATAAGCAACTAGCATTTGGAATATTTTTTCAGTCACAATAAAGTTGAAGCATTTGGAGGTTAGCCAGTTGTCCACCAACCACTATTCTTTATTAACATGGTGCTATTCCAAACAACAATCCTTTAGTTGATGAGGTTATGATTATATGTAATAATGAATCTTGAGACAAGAGAAGAATTCTAGCAATGCATCTGAAGCAGCCTCTGAGTTTTAATATGGTCACTGTGATTTTTAAATCATGACTCCCACATGCCTTGTGTTTCTTTTTTGATTTGTGGGGGATAAAGGTTTTTGAGTTGTGGTTGGTTTTGTTGGGATTTTAAGTTTTTTTCCCATAAAGTATGAGAATGGAGGTTGACACTGGGAAGAGAAATAAATCATTAGCGCCCAGTCAGAGCACAAGCATACTCAATCACAGTTTTTCTTCTTCCAACAGACTGTGAATTATTTTGGTTCAGGAGAAAAAGGTCATCAGCTCCTAAGTTCTGATTCAAAATTAGAATTTTGATGGTAATATAATAGAAACATGGAATGGTTTGGGTTGGAAGGGACCGTAAAGATCACCTAGTTACAACTTCACTGACAGACCAACCTCCTGCAAAACCAGGTTGCTCAAAACCCCATTGAACTTGGTCTTGGACCCTTCCAGCCATGGGGCACCCACAACTTCTCTAGGAAGTATCTGAGTGGATTTTGTGCTTCAGGGGAAAAAAAAAAAAAAGGTGGTGGTTTTTGTTTGTTTGTTTGTTTGTTTGTTTGTTGTGGGTTTTTTGGGGGGGTTTCTTGTCTTTTTTTTTTTTTTTAATAAAATAAGCTAACTTTGAGAAAAGCAAGTTCATATTATTTCCTTACAAATGTCCCAACATCATATAGGGAAAATCTTGCAGTATGGTGCTTCTGATTGCTTAAAAATAAAGGAATGGTAAAATCCATAAGGTACATGACTCCTGAACAAATCTGTGGTCCATATTCTGCTGAAGCAAACTCTGGAATTATATGTAACAGCAGCAACAGTTCCTCTTGAGGAATAAAGAGTTGACACAGAGATTGCTGACTACAGAAGGTTTATTGTGAAGTCTATTCACCACATTATCTAATTTAAGCAAATTTCCAGCACTCAGTGCCTGGAAATAACTCCATTTAACTGTCTTCAAAAAAAGCCCCAACAAACTGTCTGGAAGATTTGCATTTGTTAATATGTAAGTGAGAATATTTTCTTTGGGGTGGATATAATGATTTATTTCAGAACTTGATTGGTTGTGCTTCTGAATATTCTCGAGTTATTTAAGCCCTTTCCTATCTTTCCCAAACTCTACCCTCCAAATCACAGTCTTTCATGAATGTTAGTCCTTATGACAGGTGAGGTGTGCATCATATTGTTCTCGGTCATATATTTTCCTCTTTCAAGATTAGGTGAGATGGAATCACTTGCAGGCAAAGACAGAAAGCATCAGAGGCTTCAGGGAGTGACAGGCAAAAACTTTTAAATGTGATACTGGGGAAATGCAGCTCAGACATGATGAAGGTGCTGTGAAAACAAAGACTGATCAGCCAAAGTTTAGATGAAACAAATGAGAAACTCCCTAGGGATTAGAGTCTGTGCAAAGTTTCAAAGATCATTGAGTTATTTGTAACATCATATGAAAGCAAAGTTCTACTTCCAAGGGTGCATGGGCAAAGGGAAAGCTACTGTAAAAATATTTCTTGGTTTTTTCTGTATTCCTTGGATAAAAAGCATTCTAAAATATTCTTCTGTATAAAAAGAACTCATAAATTCTAGTTTTCTTCTTTATAAAAATATGACTGTTACTGATTCTAAAACACCGTGGTCTTCTTCAGGGAGATCATTATAAGGGAAAGGTCTCTGTTTCAAGTAAGGTCAACTTGGATTCCCATCAATACTTTTCCAAGAAAATTTGACTGAAGTCTGTGCACTCTTTTCTTCTTCTCTGACTTTCTTTCTGTGTTTACGTCTGCGTGCATACATACATATATCTGACAAGCACAACTATATGTTTGTATGTGTGCATATAAACGTGTATATATATATATAAATATATATGAAGAGAGAGAGAGAGAGATTCTTTACTAATTCTATTACCTCAATAAAAAGAAAATTCCTTAAGGAAGTCTCATTTTATTGAATTTTTATTTGCAAAACATTATTGAAAAATACATTTCATTTGTAAAGGCATAGCATACTGATTTGGCAAGAGCAAACCCAGCTAATTGATCCCAGTTTCTATTAACAGAATTCCTCTCTCACCATTTCACTCCTGGTTTTGGAATTACCTTTTGAGGTTAAAATTGCACATGTGGAGTAGGTAGACCTGTGTTTTCGCAAATGAGTTCTGTTAGCATAGTCATTAGGTTTAAATTTATGTGAACAGGAGACCAGGAGCAGCCTACTAGCCCCAGTGGATTCCTTCAGCTTAGATTCACAATTTATGTAACTTATGGTAACAGTCTAATTAGTGCTTTGGACGTACAGTTTTCCAGTTGGCAGGTAGACTACAATAGCTCTTTCAGAAATTCTACTCATTATGTCTTATTAGTATCAGGCAAGACAATATAAATCTCATTTCACAAGAGATTTATCAGAACTCCTACAGAGACGTGGTCTTTTTTCAAATTACCCCTATTTTTCTGTGTGTCAGCTGGATATTTGTAGAATACAGTCTTTAATATTTAGTACCTAACAGTATCTGAAAATGTCAATGTATGAGAAAGTAGATAGCACTTCAAGCTAAAACTGCTTTGGGGAAAAATAATGCTAATATTAGTATAATACCAAATTACTGCATCGAGTGTTTCAGTATATATTTCCTAATCAAACTCTAAGAAATTCTAAGTGGTTTAAATGTAAGTAATTTTCATTCACAAATGAAGCTGAACATCTTAATTCTGGACAGGAATTCTGGTTTTAGGTTTGAAGAGGGATTTTTGTTCAACACAGATATGTTTCTACTGGTTTTTTATAACCAGAAATTCACTAGCCCCCAAAGCTTTACACATCTGCTCTTTTTTTAGCAAAGTGGCTTTTGATTTTTTAATTGCTCTAGAATTGCTGCATATTCATTTTGATTGGCTTTTATGGGAATACAAGTCTAATTAAATGTTGAGAAAGTATTAACATTCTTAAGTTAGTTCTATCTTGAGTAATGAAGAAATAAAATGGAAAATAATGTTAATTCTGCTTCTGATCAAGTTTGAGTGTGAATAGGTGTCCCATAAGTTCCAGTTACCCATCCTACAGAATGAGTTAGCTCCTTACAAACCACAGCCAGAGGGCGACTCAGCATGGAGCTAATGTTCTGTGTCAGCAATTTGAACCATGACTTGGTAGAAATGCCATAGCTAGACCTGGAGTACAAGTAGCTGGATATGAGATAAGCTGTACAAAGACGAATTTAAGTATAAGGTATGGCAATGGTTCTTTTACAACAACTTTTTAAGCTGTTCCTGGAGGTTTTGCTGCAGTAGTTGATCAAATTTTAAGGGCATCAACTATGCTGTGTATGTTGCCATGTCATTTGAATGTGGTTCATGTGAATAAGAAATAAGGAATGAGCCTCTGTGTTTCACACTGCATTGGCAGTAGAGTGCAGATGATTTGTCAAGTCCAGTATTCATGGAGAATACTCCATATTCGGTGGAAATTATACAAGTGTCTGAGCTTCCTACGCGGGGACAAATCCTACAGGAAGTACTTGTTGCTTTGTTTTGGGAACAGACATGGTTCCTATTTCCTATTGCACTGTAAATCTTGATTGTAGTTCACATTTTAATGTCAGCAAAACAATACATTTCTCTGTATGACAACAGAGAGGCTCAGATTCTTTTGCTTACATCTGCATGGGCCAATGACGCATGCTGTATTTTAGGAACAGGACAATTTTCAGTCCTTGATCACTGAATAATGATTTGCAAAGCCAAAAATAAAAAAAAAAAAAAAGGTGTGATTTCTTTCTCTGTTAAAGCAAGGTACAGCAGACTTCGTAGCAATGAAAAATAAATGCACGCAGCCAAATTTGGGATACAGACAAACTTTATTTGCAAGAAACCTTTTGAATGTACTAATGTACTTATGGTAAAGGACATGCAAGAGGACAGATTTCCCAGTTGCTCTGAACAAGGGATGAAAGCAAAGTGTGTAAAAACAACAGTGCTCATTTTACCTGAACACAAGTGACTTAAACCAAAGGTCTCACTTGCCTCGTCTTGGATATCTTTTACCCTCAAGTTGTTTTTAGCTTCTTATTTGTTCAGTTTGGGTTTACTTTCCTATTGCATATATCTCAATAAGTTTAAATACATTATCTGTAGTTCTTTTAAAGGTATTATCTATAATAAAACCTATATTACATATTTCTATCATGTGCTATGGAAAAGGTAATAAAGTAGAATGTATAAAGCAAATAAGTAGTTCACCAACTTCAGTATTAATTTAATTTTGCTGTTTTCATTTTCCGTCTATTTTTATTCTTGCAACCTGTGCATGAATCATTTTGACCCTAATATAGCTTCATGAGAGATATATGAAAAATGGTTTTAACATATTTATGCTTTTAGGATTTATATGAGAGACTTTCTTCCTCTCAATTAAATGAAAAACAAACCCAGAAGCTACCTATTTTGGGGTTTTTGTTTGTTTTTATTTATTTGCTTGTTTTGGGGGGGTTTGGTTTTTTTGGAGGGAAGGGTCGGGGGCCTTTTTGTTTGTTTTTGTTATTTTGTTTGCTTGCTTTGAAATGTTTCAGAAAAAAGAAATTCAATGTAAACCTTACTCAATTTCCTCAGTGTCAAAATATGACCTAGATATTTTGTAATACAGTCAGTGAAAACTGTTGCATACCTGGATTTCATTTAGAAAGTCACAAATTATAGAATCACAGAATGGTTTCAGTTGAAAGGATTGTTCAAAGTCCCATCCAACCTGGCCTTGAACACTTGCAGGTATGAGGCATCCACAATTTCTCTGGGAAACCTGTTCCTGTGCCTCACCACCCTCACAGTAAAGAAAATAAAGCTTTACTGAAAAAAATGGAAGGAGTCTGTTGGAGGTGTCTGAGACCTTGTTTTCACAGTACAGTTTTTCTGTGTAAAGTTAATACAGAAATACCTGACACACTGCCTACTTCTCGAGCTGGACTGTTCACATTGGGAGTTAATGTGGGATAAATTGTGTTCCAGAAGAATCACATCCTACTTAACTGAATGCTAACTTCTCTTTTTAGACAAGACTTTAGTTTGAGATTTACTTGTAAAAAGGGTTTTGAAAATGTAGTTCCATCAGACATGCCTGTGAAAGGTAAATATAACCTGCTATACAATTAATAGTGGCTTGTTCTTGGCAATTCCTTTTAAAACAAAGGAAATACTAACAAGACATTGGGTAATGATATCTTGTCTGCAGAGATTTCTATTTTTATATTTTGCTAAGCTTGGTTTTATTCTTGGCTTTGTAATTAAAAAGAACGTGACTTTTAATGTTCAATTTTCATGAAATCAGCAGGCATTGCAGGCAGCTTGTAACACAAGGGAAATGTTCTTTTAACTTTCCTTTATAACTCTATATGACTTTGATCCCTTTACACCTCCAAAAATGCTACTAGATCTGTTTTATCATAAACCAAGGTTCCTCTGGCACCCTGCATGTTGGTAAGGAAGTTTATTTTCTGATAGATAAGGAAAATACCTTATGTGTACCTGCATTGATTTTAGCCAGGTCTTGGAAAACCAGCATCAAAATGCTCAGGGCGAGTTGGAACACCTCCCCTGTGAAGAAAAACTGAGAGAGTTGAGGATGTTCAGCCTGTAGAAAAGAAGGTTCCAGGAAGACCTTAGAGCACTTTCCAATACTTAAAGAGAGTTTGAAAGAACAACAGAGAGTGACATGATGTGGGGTCATGGTTCTAAACTGAAAGAGTAGATTTAGATTGGGAAGAAGGAAGAAACTCTTCCCTATGAGAGATGTGAGGCACTGGCACAGGTTGCCTAGGGAAGCTGTGGATGGCCCACCCATTCCTGGAAGTGTTCCTGGCCAAGTTGGATAGGGCTTTGAAAAATCTGCCTGTGGAGGAGAGGTGTGAGGGTATGGAACTAGATGATTTTTTAGGTTGCTTTCAACCCAAACCATACCAGGATCCTGTTTATGTGACTTTTCTGCAACATTTCTATGCATGTGTTGTACAAACTCAGTTTGCTGGAGCAGTTGCAAAGGAACCTTTAATGAATAGGCCAGCATCTTAGTATATATTTTCTAGTCTTTGGTGTTAATTTAACAGCACAGCATTGCTGACTTTTTCCCCTTTCATTTCACCGCTAAACTACAAGTCTTTACAGTAATGGTTCAGGACAGAAGGAGGCCATGTAGGCCACTGCGGTTGTTCCCAGGAACACATTGCTAATGCTTTCATTGCTTCAAAGTGCTTGTCTAACACTTTTTTTCACTGGTCACAGCTGTGGTTTCTGGTGCCATCTTGGATGATCCATTCTCCATGTTAATTACCCCTTTGCATTCTGCTGATTGCCATAGTGCCTGATCTTCTCATCTGACCTTGTGCCCATCAGCATTAAAACTGAAGTTCTTTGTCACACTTCTTAATTGTCTCCTAAATGTTCACAGTTCACAGAGAAGCATGTAAAAAAGATATACTCCTGCATGTCATGTATTAAAGCCTGACTTCCTGCTTATATACTAAAGATGAACGGTAAGGAGAATCCAGGTTTCAGATTCTCCACCCTCAGTTTCTTGGCAATGCCTAGTAAGAATTGCCTTCTACATTCCTTGCTCGGGAAAGGAATTGTCCCCATCTTTTCTTTGGGTACAAGAAGTCAGATATTAAAATTCAGAGGCTAAATTCATACCTCATTGCAGTCTGCAGCTTCCTTCTGAAGGGAAGTAGAGGGGCAGGCACTGATGTCTTCTCTGGTGACCAGTGACAGGACCTGAGGGAATGTCCTGAAATTGTGTCAGGGAACACTTTAGGTTGGATATTAGAAAAAGGTTCCTCACCCAGATGGTGGCTGGGCACTGGAACAGGCTCCCCAGGGAAGCTGTCACAGTACTAAGCCTGACAGAGTCCAAGAAGAGTTTGGACAATGCTTTCAGGTACATCATGTAATCCTTGGGTCTGTTCTGTGTCAGGAGTTGGAGTCAATGATTCTGATGGGTCCCTTTCAACTCAGGATGTTCTATGACTAATTCAACTACCTACCCTCTGTGAGGCATCTGTTCTTGTTCCCACTGTGTTCCTCTAAATGCTATGAAGAGGGTGAACTAGGGAATTGTTTCTCACACAGGCAAGGCACCAGTGACTGTGTGTTCTGCTACATCTTGTCTCTACATAAGGCCACGGCTCATAGACTGGCTCCCAGCTTTGTCAAGGTATTTACAACTCTTGTAGAAGCAATGTCTCTGTGAGAGGCAGCAGATACAAGTCGCAAATATTTATATCCTGGAAAATATTTTCTGCATTCATTTCCTGTTCATTTTTCATAAACATTTAGTGTTTAGTATTCACTAAATATTAATAGCATAGCTATTATTAAAACTTCTGGTTTGTTTCTGTATATATTTTTAGAAGAAATACTTTGTGCTCTCCCTACATACACACTTGCCCAAAAAATTTTTTTCAAAGACTCCTTGAAACCCTTCTCTCTAATTTTCAGTATCTTTCTTTAGCTGTTCTGTTATGTTAAAATATAAATAATGTATAACTTGCCCTTCTATTTCAGTAGTCTTCCACCATATTTTTTCCTTATTTGCATCTCTAGACTTTTTATGGTTCAGAAATGAACTTCAAGCACTGTAGACTATCTTTTGCTTTGGATATTTGATAAACATTTGGCACCAGGAAAGTCAACAAAATTCAAGGATATATAAAATTCACTTTAATACAAATTTCTTGCTGTTCATGCAGATTCTCCCCACTCAACTCTCTCTACTTCTAATTATGATCTGAAAGAGAACACCTCAGGAGCAGAAAAAGAAATGCAGAACAGGTAGTCCAGTACTATGTATCTCTTTCACAACTTTGAGTATTAACCTGCTGAGTTCCACAACTTCGTATTGTTTTTCCCTTGTTTACAATCTGAAAATTGCAGACTTCTGTCAGCTGAGACCTAATCACTGAGTTGTAGTGGGAGAATTTTGTCAGTTTCTGTTTCTTTTTGCTGATCAATAGTTTCTTCATCTTGCAGAGGTTTGTGTGGTTTGTGGATGCTGTGGAACAGTTTTCAGCTCATCTTTTGATCATGCAGCTTTTAGAAATGTTCTTCTTTCAAGGCTGGATTCAGTTTGGCTTCTAATATATCTTGCCAGTGGCTTCAAAGGCCACAACGAGCATGATTAGATGGTATTTAGTTCTAAATGGCAGAGGCAAGCAAGCTCTGCCTCTGGGACTCTGCTCCAAGCCGGCTCACAGCCATGCAAAATCCAACAGGCCAAAAGGCAGGATTCACGAGCTCAAGCTTGGAAGAATTTAACTGCACTCTCATGGTTTCCCTTTGACTATGTGTATGATCTGGCCTCTCTATGCCTGTTTCACGGTTTAACCCCACCCAGCAGTCAAGCCCCACACAGCCACTTTTCACTTCCCCACCAGCAGGATCAGGGAGAGAATCAGAAGGGTAAAAGCTGGAAAACTCATGGGTTTAACCAGTAAAGACAGGTTAATAGGGAAAGCAAAAGGCATGCACACAAGCAAAGAAAAACAAAGAATTGAGTCCCTGCTTCCCAAAGGCAGCCATCCCCAGGACAGCAGGGCCGCATCACCTATTACTTAGGGAGACAAAATCCATCGCACCGAACCACCCCTTCCTTCTTCTTCCCCCACCTTATATATTGAGCATGATGTCAGATGGTATGGAATATCCCCTTGGTCAGTCTGGGTCACCTGTCCCAGCTGTGTCTGCTCCCAACCTCCCATGCACCCCCAGCCACCATGCCAGCATGGCAGTGTGAAAAGCAGGAAAGGCTTTTAGCTCCGTGTGAGCACTACTCAGCTCTAACAAAAACATGACTATATTATCAACCCCATGTTCAGCAAAAATCCAAAACATAGCCCTGTACTAGCCACTGTGAAGAAAATTAAATCTACCCCAGCTGAAGCCATTACACTCTGCTTACAAAAGACTGCATTAGTAGATTCTTTATGATCCTTGCCCTTGTCCTGCCTCCTTGCTCAAGCCAATAGCAAACCTGTGCTGTGATATGTCAACATTACTGATAGTTAACCTGGCAATGCATGATGGTGGTTCCCATAAAAATGTGGAGGCCTCTACCATCTCTCAGCAAGCCAGCTCTTAATAGTCACCTGTTTAACTTGTTCACACATCCCTTTCTTTGGACACTTGCTTCCAGCGACTTTGAACATCCCTGACAACGCCTTCCAGGCAATGTCCAGTCACTCTCTAGAAGTTTAATTGCACACGTATGTGCTGTTTCTTGACAAATAGCAAGTCTATTAGTCAACTCTAACAAAACAGTAAATTATGGTTTCCTGACTTGAGGCTGCAAGTGTGTCCAGAGATGACTTTCCCTGGTTTGTATCACATGCAGATAACCACAGTGTTAGCAGCAGTTAACTAGTGTCAAATTTGAGGAGTCTGATTTGTGTCTTTTCATAATATCTATTACATTATATTCAATGTGGTTGTAGCTATTGATCTAACTATGGTGAGGTGTTAAAAATTAGTGTCTCTCTACAACTCCACATACTGTACACTTTCACCAGTAGGTGAGTGTTACTCATTTCAGTGAATATGAAAACTTCTTCCACTCAGCAGTAGCTACGGATGGGAACTGTACTCTTCCTTCACAAATTTTTTACTGGTTAAATGGTCTGAGTTGGGTTTGACTTAGCCCAAAACCTTCATGATAGCCATTTATTCCTGTTCTCAGAGAAGCCATTTAGCACAGTAACTCAGCAGAGCAATTACTGTGTATTCATGCTTCTTTAAAAAAAAACAAAAAAAAACAAAACAAAAAACAACCTGTATAATTTAAACATGGTTCCCATTGCTGGTCTTTTATGCTGAGCCTGTTTCCACAGCATGCCTCTCAGTTCTTGAATAATGTAACTTTTCCCAACAACTTGTAAGCAGCTGAGGAGCCAGAACTAAATAAAGCTCAGATAAAGGCTGTTATATGTGAAAGGCTGTTACAGATGTGGACTGGCAATTTAATAGTGCCCTTGAATTTTCCATACTGCATAGTATTGTGAAAACCAAATCTGCCAGAAACTGTGCAGTGTTCATAACTAACAAGTAAGTCTTGAATTTAAATATGGTAGTTTATGTGGGTGCAAGTGGATGCCTGTGAGTGAGATGAAATTATTTGGTCTAAAGGCAGCACAGTCTCCTATTTGGAGAATTTTAAGACTTGGATTTGTAACCACTGAAATGCAAAGCAACATATGTTTCACCAATGGATTAATAAACTAAATTAAGGCTTAGCCAAACATCTATATAAAGTGCTAGAAATATTCATACAGATATTCTGTTATAAATATTATTTGAATTATATACTGAAACCACTGGTGAAAAATTAAAATGAGACCTGTATAGATTTAAACTCCTCTTAAAATATAATACCCTGTTACTAGATGGTTTACAGACAAAATACTGGACTCAATAGAGGAGAAATTCTTTTGCCTGTGTTACACAGGTCAGGTTTGATGATCGAATGGTCCCGTCAGGACATAAAAGCTATGAATCTACCCCTTTTCTACAGTGTTCACATAAAAGGTCAAATTTCCAAGACTGGAATATTTCACTGAAGGACCAGAAGCTTTCTAAGACATCTTTAAAATAATGAAGGTGGTAAAAAAGACAAAATAAGGACAAGAGAAGGAATACAAAATAAACTAAACTAAGGAATTTCTGTCCTCAACCTACAAATGGGAATAAGATGTTAAATATAAGAGCATGACTTTTGCTTCTGGACGTACTTATGTGTCAGTGCTTACACACAGCTCAAGACAGTCTGTTTCACAAGGGATGCTTCTGCATTATCTCTCACCAAACTAAAACCTGAAATTCTTTACACAGAGGAAAAATATTTTATGACTTGAAGGTGCACGTCACCCTATGTAAATACAGAAGCATAATTAAGGAGTTACAGTGAGAAATACCAGGATCAAAATTACTACTAACTACTTAATGGCATTCACACATTCCTAGCGTTAGCATCCACCCTCCCATGCTGACCCAAGACTTAAATATATACTGAACAACATTTTCATTTTTTGAATTCATGCTCTAATCTCTTAAATAATTCAGTAGGGATTTCAGTGGAAGTGAGGGTCACTCATTAAAAAGGGTACATGGTCTTGAGCCACCTTTTAGACTTTGTTTCTAGCTGTGCCTTATTTTATAAAGACATTACACATTAAAAATTACTTTCTACAATTTTGACTTCAAATACCTATTTGGGGGCACTCTGGAAAAAACCTCCACTTAATTGCAAACAGTACAAGCCTATAACCTCTTAACAATCAGTACATAATTTAAGTTTCTCTAAATATTTACATTTCTCATAGATGACTTATCAAACACAAACAGAAATCAACATTCCTTCTACATTTTGATGAGTTCAGCAACGTTGCAACATTGGCTCCTTTATAATGAAGGATTTCTACACCATAATAAAAAGGGATATATTAAAATACTACACATGGTACTTATTAATTCCCTCCATCAACATGATCTGTATTTTGTGCCCCACTAACCTCCACCGCCAGGCAAGGGTTTCATTTCTAATTTATACAACTGTTTTCTGACCAACTATCTGTGCTGGCAGATAAGGCAAAACTAGTAAGAGATTATATTTGGAAGAAAAAATGCTGAGCTGGAGAGGACAGAGAGAAAGTTGTTTCCTTTAGCTGACAGCCTTGCATATAACAGTACTTCTCCAAAGACCCAAGAGCACTCAAATTGTGCAGACAATATGTTAGATCACTGTATCCATTACTGAAATTCAGCTACGGCTGAAATAAAAATCCAACATCCTTGTGAACCTATGTTTGATACACAGAAAGTAGGAGAGTAATAAGGAATATTCATATCAGTGTAAGAATATAGATATAGGAGTAATTAGTCAAGTGAAATTTAGTCAAGATCCAAAAACTATGGCTCTGTGTCACACGCATCTAGCTTTATTACACTTACATCTTACTCAAAGGATAATGTCTCTCAGAGTTTCTGTCATAATATAATATTGTACTTCTATGTACTAAAATATATTTTGTGTCCTTATATGTAACTATTATTAATAGTAACTAATTACTGCAGATAAATTCCCTGATACGAGTGGGTCAGAGCTTTACATGTAGTGCAACGACTTGTCAAGTTTTTTTAAAGGTTAATAGTTTCATTCCTAAATCAAAAAAGAAAAAGGATTTTTATGAACTCCTTATTCTCATTAAGCAGTCTGAAACAATGCTGCATGTCTCCTTGTTTTCCAGGGTACCTGAGCTAAATCGATTTGGGCTCATATTATACAAAGTTTCACAAAGAAGATGAAGAATGGAACTCTTGTTCTGTTTAAATAGAATTCTTATTTTAGAACTAGCTGTGATAACATCATAAAATTTCTTGCTGGGTCCCTTTATGTAAAAACTCAAAGCACATTTTATACAACTTCTCTTCCTTACCCCACCTCTCCCCCACCCTCCACACACCCATATTTAGGAAAGGGAAATTCTTGACAGCAACCCCTCAGTGGCAATGACCATCTGGCTTTGTGTTCACTGGTAGGTGCTAATTGGCAGTGGTGAAAAGTAGTGGTAATAAACACCCAGCCCAGTGTAGCCAGCCCTGTTTGACTGAAAAGAAAATTCTTTGAACTCCACTGAATTTTCAACAAATAGACCCTTTTGAGGTTACAAATGCTAAGATTTTTACCAATGTTGGGAATACAGTAGTTGTGTCTTTAGGGATATAAAAAGCATACTGGCCTGACTCTGTGATTGGCTTTAGAGGAAATGAATAAGAATTTAAGTCCTGGTATACTTTCAGCCATTAACAGAGCTTTTCTTTTCATAATTGCTGCCCCAAAGGAACAGTTGTGGTGCTTGTAGCCCACAGGAAGAATAATTTTTTAGAGAACAGAGGCTTCGGTGTGCTCTCTACCTTCATACGATGGCCTCATTCCATGGGAAGTTTCTCAAATATCAAGGTTTAAGAGTAAGACAGGAAAGTGAAAATCACAATGTTATTCTGTACATGTGTTTTGTATATGAATTGCACAACCTGACAGTCATACTCAGTATATAGGCTCAATAGCACATTCTTTCTCCAGATTTGAAATCAGCACCCCTGGATCCAATCAGTTAACTCAGGATATGGAGCAACTGGCAGAATCACATCCATTGGAAATGGTTCTGACTTGGAAATACATTTTTTGTTTTCTCAAAAAATATTAACATATAAGCTAGTTTGAAGGAAAGGTTCTAATTTGCAAGTGGGCAAAGCTTAATTATAATTTATTTGCATTGTAATATAATTTAATTCCATTTCTGCAACTACTTCACTGGCAATATTCAAGAAGTCACAAGTATCTTAGAATATTATTTTTATTTTGCCTAACTTGCAACTAATCTGAGCCTTTGTAGGCATGAGTTGTACAAAGTAAATTTTAAAAAATCCTCAAAACAATTCTCTTCAGTAAGAGTAATAGATTGTAGTGAAAATTCATAGCATGATCTTTTGCAAATGTTAAACCATAAAATTATATTTATGTTATTATGTTTCTTTATATTTTATTTATTTATAGAATATTTATTCCTTCAAAATACTAAAGCTAATAAAATATTTTCGGACTTAGCAAAAAAAGAATTACTGACTCATTTTGAGTGCTGATTGTGTGTGATGTTTAAGTTATCCATGTTGAATTTATCAGTGTTCAACAGACACCCCAGAATTTCAAATTGGAAGTCTAACTTTTACATGGAAAACCAGAGATGAGACAAAATTTATCTCTGGTTTCTGTTTGCAGCAACGCTACTACTCCTCAGTCTTACCTATCTATGATCTATAGTCATTTCCTATCTTATCTTTCTCCATGTAAGTTCAAGCCATAAATAAGTTGATAGATGTAAATTCGAAATTTGTGACCTCTTCCTTCTTTTAGTTCTTTTGCAAATTTCAGTCATTACAGGGATAGTATTTCACTAAATAACTATAGAACACATAGCATGAGAAGGACTACATCTTGTCTGGAAATTCCAGTTGCTACTGATATCAAGAACAGAGCCTATATCCTTCATTTCTTATGCCATTATGGATCTGATCCCCAGAATTCTCAGCTACATCTTGGTTCTAGAAGATTAGAGAAACAAAATCAATTTCTAGCTTTATGTATTTGCAAAGTGACACTTGCTAGTGAAGTTGTCAGAATCTTATTATGTTTCTCCACTTGGAAGGTTTATAAAAGCTACTTCATCCATATTAAATTCTAAAGCGAAATAGATTTGTGTGGGAGAGAACTTAATCTCAGTTTAACATCAGTACAGCACCCCAAAGAATCATAGTTCATGTCTAATTGAGCTTTTGCAGCACAGTCACAATCACCTACATGAGGAGATAAAAAAGATGCCAGAACTTTAAAAGAGAAAATACTTTATTCTGTTCTGCTTTACTCTTTCCCTCTTGCTTTACTCTCTTCCCCATTCCACCCCATTCAGAGTAATAACACACTGCATTTTGCACATTCCCACAATAGATAAACAGACATATTTTCCAAGTGGCAACCTTGTTTGTCATTACCAAAAACCTTAAAATTATTTCTGGTGTTATTTTCATAATAAAAATGATCATGGATTTTCAATTCCCATTGAACTCGTCCCATAGAAAAGCCTCAGTTCTGGCAGTTGAGAAGAGCACTAAAACACTGATCATTTGTATAGTTACCACTATGGCTGCCACTTGATAGCTGAGTGCATGGATTGATTTCTCCAACTTATAATATGAAAATCAGCCACTTTTACTCAGTCCATAACACCGTCTTGTTTTCTGTGGAATGGGCAAAAAATGAGGATCCTTACCACCCAGTTTTTAGAAGCCTACTTTAGATTACACTGTTATCCAAAATACTACGGGACAATTTTTTCAGTACTAGTAGCTTAACCACGAACAAGAAGAGTTATTGGAGAAAGTTTAGTGTATTTTCTTTCCCTCATGCACAGATCAAAAGGAATATCTTGCAGTAAAGATGAAATACATATTATGCTCTAGCAAAATACAGTATAATCCTTCCCAGTGAATTCATGGAAACAATGTGCTCAGACTCTCTCTGTCAAAAGTTCTGCTTTCAGCCACAGTACAATAATTTCTTTGGACCTCCTCATCTGTTCCCAGTCCCCTGCAGAAGAAATGTGATATCAGATAATCTCTGAAGCTGTCAAACGCAAACTATGGCTGTACATTGGATGTAGAAAAAGTTTTGCAAGTCCACTTATTCCAGTGTAGAAAAGCTGGTGTTGTATGTTTTGCCCAAAAGGCCTTGCCTTGAATATCTGAAATGACTTCATGTGTCTCTCTGAAATATAAGAAAAAACCCTTGTTTTTTCTCCTCATGTCTTCTCTCATCTTTGAATGAATGAATGTGTTGAATCAATCCAATTGTTAGAGAAAGATTGAAGAAGAAGTTCAATCAGATAGCTTTTAAGGTGGGAACAATTGGGGATTAACACTGATAAGCAGGAATCGGTGCCGAAAACCAAGAAGAGAGTCCAGATTAAGTCAGAACAAAGAGCACCTTTTTTTTTTTTTCTGATGAAATGCAGCATTTCCGTCCCAGATCTGGTGTTATTTTTTTTTTTCTTTCCAAACAGTTATGCAAAGAATAAATGAGCAGGCCTTATTATAAAATATTTATGGATCTTGGCTCTCTGCTTACTTTCATTACCCCTTTTTTTTCATTAAAAGCCTATACTGGGACACAGTTTATATCTTCATGCACCAAGAACTTTTGCCAGTTATTGGCTAGTTTTATTAGTGAAGAACAGCTTGAATTAACTCAGTCAGTAAATTAGTCTTAATGTTAACCTGGAACTACTAGAACAAACTTTCAGTTTCCTAAATACAGAGTAAAATATTTTCAGTTGTATAATAGCACAAGTAACCTTGACTGTGATTATCACATTCATATGTCAACACTTTACTAACTTCTTTGGCTCTAGTTTGTGAGCTAATGGTGGCATACAGAGATTTTACTTAATGCTTTTAGTAAAGAACTTAAATGGGACAAAACCAAGACATCTAAATAAAAGAAGAAGGTGGTTACATGGCCCTCTGTGGAGTGTTGCTGTAATACTTTCCTCTTGAAACCTTTTTTCATGTCAAAAGTAATCTGACTGATATTGAACAGGCTGTTGGGGAGCCTTCCACAGAGTAGTTGTTCACTAGTTTGATGGGACTTAGAGCAAATTGCAAGTGTCACAAGATTTTTATTCATAGATTTTGAGGGAGCTTCTAGAGTAAAAAAAAAGAAAAAAAAAAGAAAAAAGAGTAGTACAGTTACTTGAAAAAGGAACTAAGAAAAATCTGAAATACCCATGTATGTACAAGTGGAAACAATCTGCTGTCTTTCAACTGCCACAACACTGGTAACTCTGTGATTGATATTCAGTATGCACAGTCCTAAAAATAAATCAATGCACATTTTGAATGCTGTCTGTTTGGACGCAAATCCTTGTACAATTTTTATTTTTAAGTCCTGATACTGAATCTTGTTTCTGATTTTACAATAATAATGTGATTCATAGCTTTAAAGTCATTAGTATTAACATCAGTAAAAGCAGTTAAGGTCCATATTTTGAATAAAAGACAAATTAAAATAAATAAATAAATTGTCTGGAGTAGAGATGTGCCTTGAGTATGTAATAACTTTTTTTTTTATTTTCTATTGACTTAGTCTATTATTACATGTTGCTGGTAGCAACCTTAAAGCCAAAGAATGGCTTTGTATTCTACAATCCCTTTGGAAGTTAAGCTCCTCAGAAGGATGGCTGACTGTTACATAAATCAAATTTTACATGTCAGTCTTAATAAAAGAACCATTATAACTGTGTTCTCTTTGGAGGTATTCTTTCATTAGGAAAGAAACAGCTTTTTCCAGCCACATGCAAGGAAGTGCCAGCCTTTCCTCAGTGCCTCCACAACTGTATCTAGGGGATCTGATAGTTATAATGCATGATGCTTGCCAAGTCCACCCAGGTGTCCTGAAAAGTAGCTATAGCAATGAAAGATTATGTCAGATAAGCCCAAGTCAACTGTCATTGCATATATCAGAAAGGTTGCACTGGATAGTAGTCACTGTTAGACACAATGGAGACTTAGCTGAAATTCTTTGTGGTGATTAAGGAAAAATAAATTCTTATCTATATCTCATGGTCATCATCAAAAGAATCGAACATCCTGGAAAATACCTAAAGAATTGAAGGCCTGATGTCAAACTCTGTACAAAACTCCACCCCCAGCTTGGTAAGTATGGACATGTTCCTAGAAGAGGACAAACTTAAGCTGTAACAGACCTTGTTACAGGTCTCTGACAAAAATGTCATTCATAAATACCTTGAGTATTATTAACTCACAGTCTGACCTCCTGCATAGTTCAGAGTATATCTAATTCAAGTGTAACTCAATGTTAAAAATAATCTAGCTTTTTCTGTATGAAAGCTAATAAATCCATGTGACTAAAGCTTTCAAAATACACTTAGTTTTATTTTGAGGATTTAGAATTGGGGAATCCAGCATGTCCTTCTATACCGTAACACGACTGTGTTAAGCAAGAATAAGGACCTTACTTCTATTAATTTTTTTTTCTGTCAAATTTTCTGTCATGGATTCTTATTGTGCCTCTCACAACAAGATCAAAGTATCCTTGATATTTTTATTCTCATTTTGTAAAGGATTAGTAATAGAACTGGAAAGCCTATTAATAAACAGCCATAATTTATATTACTCTTTTTGTCCTGTTTTCACTCACTGTCTGTGATAGAGAAATGCACAACACTTACTGACATCTTAGTTTTGGTAGTATCAGAGCAAACATTGGAACTCTCTCTCCTTGCAGTAGTAGCACTTGATTCATCATTCATAGTACAGGTTGAAGGTCTGAAGAATCAAGTAGTCAATGGGACACTTTTCAGGATCTGTGTTTTCTAACAAGATGTGTGCAATCTGTGAATACCACTCCAGGCTCTCCTTATTTGGATTTTGTTGAAAACAGATGAATGTCTTTAAGTATAACAAGTATCACCTGTAACCAGGAATAGTCTCAAGAGAGCTTAATGGGAATTATGAACTAAGGATCTATTTAGGTCAGGGTGAGGTGACACAGTTTATTTGGCCAGATTTAGCAGGCAACGTATTTTTGGACTGGTTTTTTTTCGGAAAGTTAAATAATTTCTCTTTGCCTTCACCCAAAGACTGTGCAGTCCTTTCTAAGACTGAACAACAGACTAAAATTGCCTAAGAATGTGAACACACAGCCAAATAAAATCATTACTATAATCAAAATAAATAAAATAAACACAAAGACCTTTCTTGTCAGCAATCAGTTCCTCTTTTATCTTCTAATGTCTGAAATATCTCTTTCCTGATCTTGACAGAAAAACAAATTATCAGTGCATTTGAGGTATTCTATAATGCACTATAAAGCAAAAGCATTTTTAATCTTTTGGATATAAGTAACATAGGCAGGACTACCAGTTTCTGATTGATTTTTTTCTGATTGTTATAAGAATATAAGTGCTATTTTTTTTCTATTGTTATTATTATTCTGGCTTGTAATTCTCATCAAACGAGGCACCAGAGATATTATTCTGTGAAAAGTTACTCCGTGTTTCCCACTAGATCTCTTGCATTTTTCTCTGAACTATCTGGTTCCTACCACTGCAGAGGAAAAAAATGCTCAGCTTGACAACTGTGATTCACCATAATAGTTGCTGTATTTTAGGAAGCATATTAGTCATTTAAAAAAAAAAAAAAAAGAAAAATATCTTGTGCAGCCATGCTCTTGCATCTCTACAAAGTACATTATTCCTATATAAGTCTAGGATGCTATCCAATCATTTTATCAGAAAATTTCTGGAAGTAGATCGACCAGAATCATGTCACTCAAGGGGCACCAATGTGTTTCTGTCTTTGTCTAACTCTCTCCTTAAAAGTTCACTTCATATTTCTGTACCTGAAACAAATGATCAAGGTGTCCTGAAGACCCAAGTAATCTAGTCATACTCTCAGCATATTTTACTTCTCTAGGAGTAATTAAAAAAGCTGAATTTTTATGTTCAAAAAGGTATCATAGAGTATACAGGTCCTATTACCAGTTCCATTCACTACACTGGCCCTTATATTCACTCCACAAGAACTTTTCTTATTTTCTAAGCAACAAAGTGTAACATCTATGCATAGAAGTTGGACCATTAAGTTAGGCTGTTGCTTCTAATTTAGGAAGTGCTTATACACTAAGGTAGGGAGAAATGTCTTGGCAAATCAAGACTCCACTGCCTCTAAATGCCTAGTAGTTTCCAGCTGCAAATCATTCCTCTTCCTGCTTCTCTCTCCCCTCTTTAGCAACTCTGCAAAGTTCCTAGGAGGCTGGTTGAGAAGGTGGGGAGGGAATCTACATTACAGAAGAAATGACCTCTCTCTTTGCAAGACCTGTGTGACACCACCCTGCTCTTGTGGTGCTGATTAAAATGTCAGCCTAGGCAGAGAGAGGGAAGGCAGTAAGGCATTACTGTTAGTATTTTATACAGCATAGAAAGCAAAGAAACTATCAAAGTAATATTAACTGACACTAATGAAGCAGAACTGAGAAACAGAAAAAGTTATGTCACTGCATAAATAGCACAATGTATTGTGTATTGAAAAAGGGTAGCATGTTCCATGTAATTCTAAATATCTATTTTTAAAAAATATTCCAATAGCCTAATAAAATGTTGGGCTGCAATTTCATATAAATGTCAAGATCTAACACATGTAGACCAAAAATCTGGAATCCATCTGAGCTAAAAGTCATGGTCCACAAAGACAGAAATGAAACTAAGCATTCTGCTTTCAAGGGTTTTCAACATGAAAGTTGAGAAATTTCGAACAGCCATGTAGAAATTTTCTGCCTGTTTGGAAACTCAGTTTGCAACTTTCTACGCATGGAAATGCTCAGAAATAAATGAAAGCTATATATTTTTTTACTGTAAGGAGCACTGGTCCATAAACAAGAAAAAACTATTTTTGAACTTTTTTCATAGTTTATTTTTCAGACTGTTCTTATTAACTTCATGCGTTATTCCATAATAGAAGGTATCTGCTTTGGCATGGGAAAGGGCGTGTCTTGGTCTATTACTCTAAACCACATTTGCCCCACAGCCAGCTGCCCACTATGGATTGTATGAGAAGGAGACAACTTTGCCAAGCTGCAACAGGCAGTGTGACACCACACTTTCTCCACAGCAAAGGAGCTCTCAAAAGCCCTACCAAGTCAGCCACTGGGTCTAGAAGACAGGTGACTGTCTGTGGTGGTTTAGTTTTCTTGGTTTTGGTCTAGGCCTTCCCTAGTAACCAGGTTATAACTAAGGAAGTACTCCACACCATTCCTTTACGTAATCTGGGGTATATACAGATGGGGAGTTTCCTCCCTCTCTCTCTTCCTTTCGTGTGCTGGGAGGACATCAGCTCTCTGTCGGCCTAGCTCTTACCTCTGTGAGCTGAGGCCTATTGGAGAAGCTGCTGTCCCAGCCGTACGGAGGGGAAGGACCTGCTTTCTCTTAAGGGGAATTTGGTGAGATTTTATTGTATTAGTTACTTATTGCACTTTTCCCTGAGTTTAAGAATGTAAACCTGTTTTGTTTGGTTTTACCCATTTTTGTCCCATTTCCCTTTCCCTTTTCCCTTTTGGGGTTGCTCTGGAATTTGTTCTGTAGATTCATAGTGTTTGATTGTATATAGTTGTAATATATGTGAATATGTATATATATATATACTTTTACTACAATTGTCTTTTTGGGTACTTTTTTTCCTTCTCTCTCCGGAGGGGGGGAATTTGTGTGGCCAGCAGTTGGGATTGGCAGGGAGCCAACCCAAACCACCACACTGTCCTTAGAAAAGAACCCAGCACAAGGTAATTTGGAGAATTTAGTCACTAACTGGTGGATTATACTCCTTATATAAATGATCTTCCCGTGTTTCAGCTTCCTGTACAAAGAGCGTACAAAATATCTTAGGAAAATTTGTAAATATAATGTTAATTCAGGTATAGCTTTTTAAGTTTATTTCTTATTTTTCATTTTTAAATGGTCCACCTATATAACCAGGAAAAAGCATGTCACAGAAGCGGAGGAAAAGAATAGATTGTGAAAACTTTTTTTTTTTTCATTTACAGATAAGGCATTTGAAATGCCTGAAATTTCATTTGTCAAGTCTGTTAAATTTAATGGATTTACTGGGTAAGAGGTCTGTATTTTGTCTCCTCAATGTTTAAATGCTTTAAAGTTACTATCTATGTCTAACTTAAGTTGAATAAATATTTTAGAAAATTGGATTTTTTTGAATGAATTAATCTCTATTGATCATTAGTTTCTTGCTTATCTACCTAATGACAAGCAGAATATTCCATGCAGATTGCAACTAGAAAATTCATGTAAAGCCTCACCACAAATGACTACATGGGTAAAAATTCATGTGAGCAATGTTAAAAATCTGCGTGCAGTATTAAAGAAGTTAATGGATCTACTCATCTGGCTTATCATTTCTCATGTGATAATTTTAGATTTGCATGTTCAATGGCTAATGCAAAAGAATCAGCTTTGAACGAAATGGTCTTGAAGAAAGTAAATAGCTATATGAGGGAATCATTAAGAAAAAATAAAACATATGGTAATATAATTTATTTCAAATATGAGTAACTCTCAGTTAAAGAGTGAGAGTTTCCAATTTTGGAAAGTGAATTCTGTGACAAATCAAAAGCAATCTCAGCAATAAAAAAAGTTGCATTTGTCTGATTCTAGTATTCAGTTTCTTCAATTTTTTAGTCTGTATTTATCAGAAATTGTTTTGGTTTTCTATAGAAATGATTTTTTAAAAAAAGCCATACAAGTTCTGTGCTGTGATAAACGGTCTTTTTCAACCTAAACAATTCTATAATTACATGGTTTATTGTTGCAGTTAATATCTTTCTATATCTACACAATTTTAAATCTTGTAGCATCATTGCACTAAGGGTCAAAATTTAATACAAAAATGAGTGTCACAGTAAAATTTATCGCATTTGTAAGGAAATACAAGTGCGATGGAGTTGGGAGGCTGGGATATATCTTCCCTGGCTTATAACAGATGCTGGGACAAGAAGGAGTAACACAATTTTACTTCAATACATTTGATATCTTGGACATTCTGACCATATTTAAGTGTAAAATAAAATGAGAAAAAATAGCTTCTGTCAACTGATATGCCAGCATTTGAGGTTAGGGTCTGTACTACTAGTCCACACCCAGGTGTGTCATAAAAAATGCTCTGGCAAACAGTTGAAAAAGGAGAGGAAGGAAGGAGAGAAAAATTACCTTTTCAGGTCATTCAGGCTTGCATAGGAAGCCAGTGAAGCAGAACCACATCACACTGACTTGTTGGACTGTGCCATGATTTGTCACTCTGTGACAAACTTTATCCATTTTGTACCATTATAAAATCAGGAATCCATGCAACAAAAGAAGTCTTTTAGATGAGTAGTACTGACAGAGGTAGTTACACAGAGATTCCTCCTGCATTTTCTTCAAAAGGAAAAGCAACATTCCTTCTTCCTGAGTATGATGTTAGTTTTACCACCTTTAGCAAAAATAACACATTGTAATTTTCTGGTTCACTTACAGTGCTACTGCACTTTTTATACTTTTGTGCAGTATGAGCGTGATCTCCACTTGATAATTAATAACATCTGCCTGCCTTACATGACAAATGGTGTTTCTGAAACTGAAGTTGTTTCATTTTCACAAGTTTTACATGAGACTTTTAGGAAAAGTTTTAAAACACTTAGCTTTGTGCACTTGTGCTTCACGCATCTGGGAGAGAAGATTATCTAAGCTTTTGAACCTGAAATAACATGGTTTATTTAATATTTGACTTGCTTCTCTTGTGACTGCTTAAGCAGGGAATATATGAATAAGAAGAATTAGTCTTACAGTGTGATGTGTAAAGTATTTTGACGTTTGGCATGTATACATTTTTATAAGATGATTGTCTATCCAAAAGGTGTTCGTATTCCAGACTTAGATATGTTTATACTCCATAAATATGCAAAGAAATATCTTTGCTGTACATTTTTATCATGAAAAGCAATATCTCTGTTTTTAATTATTGGGAACCTCAGGCATGAAGAAATTAAATGACCTGAACAGACATTACAAAAGCAGAGCCAGAAATTGAATCTGTATCTTCTGAATGCTAATTATTTGGTTTTATTTGCTGAATTAATGCTTTAGAAGCAAAATTATCTGTTGTTGTTTGGCATCTTTCATTTGACATTCCTGCAGTTGTTCTTTTGGTTCTGAATAAAGCAGGTTTAGAAAGCAGCAAAAATATGTGTGTTCATTTCAGTGACTGCAAAAGGAATCAGGTGGCTTGTTATTATTGCGTAAATTCTGTTTTTGTGGACCTTGAAACTAGTTTTTTGTGGGTAGTCAATGAAATAACAAAATGGATGTCTGTGATCGATTGTGTTAAATGATGGCTGCTGACTGGAAAAATTGGGCTTGTAATTAGGAACGACATTTTCTACTGAACAACAAAATTTACATAGTCAGTATTTTAGGGAGACTGACTGCATTCTTGATAACCCTGAGACAATCAGGTAGACTTTATCACAGCTAAATTTAGCTGCTTAAATAAGTACAGACATCTAAACTATGTTACAGAGCATAGACATCTAAATGTCCACTACAGCCAGTAAAGAGATATACCTAAAATATGGCCTGAGATGGGTTTCTGAGACTTAACACTAGTAGCTGACAAATATTAAGGTGAAAAGGACTCCATTTTTAGCGTTCATTCAAGGCCTTTTTAAGGTTCATGACCACAGTTCCATCCTAAGGATTCCAGAGGGGAGAAGAAACCACAAGAGAAAGAAATCTTGTCACCAGGATGAACAAAGAGGCAAAAAAGAAAATGGAACAGACAAAGAGAGAGATCTAAGATGCACTTGGCTTTGTAAGTGTTACATTTAAGAGGTAGTTATTTTAAAAAGACCTGCATCCCTGGAGAAAAGGACTTCTAAGCATTTATATCTATCCTCAAGGAATTTTGTAAGTGTTCTGTTGCTTTACCTGTTTAAGAGTGCTTTATATCTCCTTGGCTGAGAGTTATGATAGTTAAATAAGCTACGTTAAGCCTTTTTCTTCAGGTTAGAATATTAGCTCATAGAACAGCATCAGTGTTTGTACAATTTTCAGTGTTTTTGTAGTGACCACTGTAAATTTAAACACAGCTCTTGTTGCTGCCAGAAAAATTTTGGCAGAAGGAAACCTTGTATCAATATCTCATGGTTTTCACACCAAAGATTCAAACTCACAAGCCTGTTTTCCAAAACAGAAACAAACTTTACAAATAAAACCCCTTTCCAATTTTTGTTTTTAAATTTGATGATTATCTAACTGTTGAAATTATTCATACGAAGAAACAGTGTAGAAATAATTATAGAAAGGGAAGAAATTGGTGAGGGAGTGTCTCAGTTCAAAGAAGAACTAAGATATCTATGTTAGCCAAGAAATAATCCCTCTCCTTTAAATTTAGAAAACAGAACTTTAATTAGGAA
>JAWWMP010000041.1:7940326-8008813 GCA_035047865.1 Dendrocincla tyrannina
CCTACTCCGCCGAGCGCTGAGCTCTCTGACCTGTTGGTGCAGATGATGGCTATGGTCTGGTCGGGAGTGATGGTCGTGGTCTGGTCAAGAGTGGTGGTTTCCTCCTGTCGAGGTCCTGCTGCTCCTCTGGATCCAACGAGATGACCTTGAGGTCTTTCTGAGCCCAGTTTATGTACCCTCAGGGAGCACCCAGTCCCTCCCCCAGGGCGGGGACTCACACAATGGCTGATTAACTCTGTGAGTCATGGGGTATTGTTGAACTGTTGATGGCCCATTAGCAGCTACACCCCCTCAGGCTGGGTGTGAAGGTGCTAACGACTTCCTGGACAGCTACTGCAAATGGTCCATTGTTCTTGGGGAATGAATAGAGGGGGTAGAATACATAGCTGTGATCACCCCCAATCACCCCCACACAGTGATAACTGGCCCCTCCTGCTGAAGGAGAACAGGGAGGTCTGAGGGAGACTAAAATTCATGCCTAAAAGCATGTATAATAAAAGGGAAATAATTATTAATTAGTCTGAACACATTACAGTTTACATTTTATTATTATGACGATTTTATTACGTGAGAATTTAACCCAAAATATCCAGTGAGTGTTGCAATAACATTTTCCTATCTGATGATAATAAAAATATTATCTTTAATAGAAGGAACTCAGACACAAAATGGTATGTGCTATTTATAAGATGGAAAGAAGTGGGGAATTTCAACCTGAAAAAAAGCCACATTTCCATTGCCACATTTTGGTCAATGCAGTATCACAAATGCTGCTAGGAGCCTTTACAGTACACTAAAGAGCAGGAAATTTAAATGAGCTTTTTGCTACCAGGGAGTCAATTAAATTTGGATGGCTGTAGAAACCCCACAGGGATGAAGGTCAGCCTGAGATAAGGAGGAGATCCAAATTAAAACCATTTCACAAAATTGTTACTGATTATTATTTTTTATTCTTCCTAAATGCTTTGGATTCTCTCTATTCCAAGTAATACAGAATGAAATTCAAAATGTATGAAGAATACAGTTGCAAAATTAATACAGTCTACAGAACATGATTTCTGAATCAAATTTACAACTTGACAGATGTACCAAGAATTTTAGGGATTTGTTCCAGGATGAATCCAGTCCAGAACATCAGCAGCCAAAGGGGGCTAATTTCTGGTTTTATTGACCAGTGATCCATGTTATATATTTAGGCTGAGTTCCATTTGTAGCTAGGTTTAATACCCTAAAATGACATGTGACATGTACAAAGGTACAAAGATAGATTTGATTGCACAGAGTCACGTGGTTCTTGTGAGCAAGACTGAATGTGTGTTTTTTCCCTTGTCAATACTGAAATACACTTGAGCACCAAAATGTAAACTGTCTCTGTACATGTGCTGTTCCTTCTAAAATTAAAGGCAAATATTTAGGCCCGAAAGCTGACAGAGCAACTCCTTTTTGAACTTGTGGCTCCTCCCACTGCTGTGGCTGGGGAGGCAAAACTGAAGTGATCTAGAGACATGAACTGTGTGCATCCTTTCCATAACCACAGTGACTGAGACCTTAACTCTGTGACAGACTCTGTGTTCTTCCTAGCTCCTATGAAACCTTCCATTGTAGTTTTACCTTCCCTGTTTTCACATCCTATCCTAAAAACACAGTTGCCTGAAGTGACAATTCTCAATATCACTATGCATCTACCTTCATCTCTTTGTACTGGCTCCTCTTTGACATAGATCTTGCAAACAGTTTTTTGGCACCAGGGTGTTCTCTTTTTTTTCTTTGTCTAAATGAATGTAGATCAATTTATGGTGAATTCTATATGTATTTCTTGTTTCTTTCAAACAGGACAGGACTATTTCATAAGCATTAATTTCCCACAAGAAAAACCCAACAACAACAAAGAAACACAAAACAAACAAACAAAAAACCCAACCAAATGAGAAAGGGGATGCTGGTGAATAATTGCTCAGTGAAAAATATTTCTTTGACCATGGATTTGGGGGTCAAGGTTGTGGGTCTTCTACAGAAATTATAAATTACAATAACCCTAAGATCCTGACAGGATTAAAATTTGGAGTAAAATACTCAAAGAAATCTTTAAGAGAAATTCCTGAGAATATCTGTGGAAATAACTTAGAATTAAGTTTTTCCAAAAGTTAAGTGCCAGTGAAAGACACGTGTGAGTATGCAACTTTATTTTTAGGGAAATAATTTAAATATATTTTTAAAAACAGGATATTAGCTGTGGAAAATTACTGGCCCTTGAACTGAAATAAATAAAATGTGACCTCCAGTACCAAATAATTCCTCCCATCTTACAGCTATTCAAACAGAGAAGTCAACTGGTCATTTGTTGGGTGTTCAGCCCAGAGAGCAATAAGCTCCCAGCTATGGTTGATCAAGATTTATGTATTTATAAATATATAATTTTAGTTGGCAGGCTTTCTTGATCAAGCACACTCCCTTTTTAGAAGAAAATGGCACATTTCCATAAAAATGACAAGTAATAATAATCTTTCTCAGACAGGCCTCCATTCTGCTGAGTGTTTTAGTCTGATGATCTGAACATGGGAACCGAGTGCCAGATCTGGTGAGGTCCTGTGAATAGTGCTATGTGAATAATTGTACTTCAGTACTTTGAAAATGAAGTTTTGGTAGTTTAAAAGTGAAAGCTAAGTCTCAAGTTAAAAAGAATGTAAAATTCTTTTTCTAAAAAAAAAAAAAAAGAAGTGTTTTTGCTGAATGAAAGATTATATTCATAGTGAACATCGGAGGAAAGTTCCAAGCAGATCCGTGTCAGATAATCTTCTTGTCTGAGGTGGGCATGCAAAAATACTGGACCACAGATCAATATAATTCACGGCCACACTAAAAATAAAAAAGACAAAAAAGTCCAAAGACGAGTTTAGATTCATGAGTTTAAATCAAATTTTGACCTACTTTAAATTTGAATCTCTCATATCTGGCCATCTAATCGCTGGTGTATTGGATTAAAATAGGTTAAATGCACTCTTGCTCTAATAGTCTTATAAGCCTAATCACTTCCTACCTATTTCCATGAAAAGTAGTTTTACCTGAAATCATTCAACTAATTCAATCTGAATTTGTCAGTAGCCAGGAGACAGCAGTCATTCTGATTAGTTTTTGTAACATTAACAAGACCTGACATCTATGCTATATGAACTCCAGGAGCTTAATTTTGGATTAGTTGTAGTTTGATACTATGGACTGGCGCCCAGCAACAGCAGGGGCATGTGGGGTGTAATCCTGGAATGTATCTTCCATTTTAGTTTCATCACAAAGGAATCCAGTTTGCACCTTCTCCCACTGCTGTGCCATGCAAACTGAGACATGGTGTGTGAATCAGAAAATTCACTCCAGAATCACAGTACAAAGATTTGGTCAGAACTTGATGACTAGCTAGAGCTGTGTGGTGACAGAAGTGGCTAACGTAGCCTCCTCAATAATATTTATTTCCAGCAAAGTGAAATAACTGCAAGGCACTGATTAGAATTTGTTCTCACAGAATAGTATCTGACTATACAAAGCTTGCACAGCATAAACAGAGATGGGCAGTTGCCTAAAAGTGTGTGCTACAAGAGTCAATCCCCTTCCTCTGCAGCTGGAATGGAAAAGTCTTTGAGACTGAACGTTTTGTAATTATCTATTCATGCACAGGCTGGGGGAGAAATACTGCTGCAGAAGTTTCTGGATCCCATGCTGACTTTATCCTAATGAAGAGGAAGGAACTGATCCATCCCCAATCCATCCCAACCCATGTAGAAGAAGCTCAGCTATCGTGTCCGTCTAAAATACAAAGAAAGGTATATAAGGGAGCTATTGGGGACAAGAAAAAAGGAGAGTGCTTCCTCTGCAGTGGGAACACTGAGGGCAGGCATAGGCTGCAGCACAGAAGGCAGAGCAGTCTGCAGGTTTGGAGAGGAGGGAACAGTTCCTGCCCTAGAGATGAAAAGGGAGAACAAAAAGAAATGTCCCTGTCCTCACTCGTACCTCTAAAATCTCTCAGAGTCCATCTCAGCCTGTTTTCAACACATCAACTCAGGACTAATATATGGTTTTTTGCACCTTGGCTCTTTTTTGAACTCCCACCCAGTTCTGGCCACCCCTGGCCTCATTTTTTTTTGCCCTCACATCTCTGGATTTGGTACTGACCAACTAAAACCTCCATTTCCCACCACTTCAGAATTGGATTTTTTACTGTACAGATGCAAAAATATGATCTTTATGTGGAATAAGTATCACTGAAATTATCATCCATTTTGGGGAAAATCCCAAAATGCGATAAACAGTTTTAAAACTAAGGAATATTTTGTTCTTTTCTAACATTGGGAACAATTTTTTTTTGTTTCATTTCCTATTTTTCTGTTATTAAAAACATCCAGGGTTTTGAACCAAACAGCAAAGCATTGAATCATGTGCTTGACTTAAAGCACATGACCGCAGGTATTGAAATCAGTGGAACTGTTCATAGTCAGAAGGATAAATCTGAAGTGTTGCCATGGATTACTGGAAAAGAAGTTTATTTAATTTACAGTGTTTTCAGTTTCTACAAAGAGCTAAGTTGATGCAACCCCAAAAATTCTGAATGTATGTTATGAATGTAATGCATAAAATAGGGGGGGGGGTTTGAATGAATGTTTTTAGCATATTCACATTTCTCATAAATGTGATGGAGTTATAATTTCAGGATATTTGGTGTTCCGAGCTGTCCCTATTCATAGAAATTGAATCAAGTCATTTTACACAACCAGAAAATGAGGCCATTCTGATTCTGGCCTTTTGGTGATGCAATACTTTGGCTCTGAAGTCTTAGGAAAATTTAACTGAAGGAATAAGAGCTACACAGACTGCAGAAGTCATACATAGAAACCAAAATGAGAGGGTTCTGTATTTTACAGAGCAGTTTTGTATTCCAGATGATTTAACAATGAATATTTTAAATATTGTTATTTTTAAAACTTTATTGTAGCAACTACTGTGGTAATTATGCTGAGCATCAACTAGCACAGCAACACCAGACTGTATAACTTGCTGTATTGCAAATCAGGGATTCCCCCAGGCAGCCATAATTTGTCTGTCCTTCTGGTTTTGTCTACTTTAACTTTTCTATTTTAGGGACTACACATGTGCTTTGTGTTAGAGCAGGGAAGTCATAGCAGACTAAACTACAGTCTATGGTGACTTCGCCTTTTGGGTCGTGCCCTTCTCTGGTCTTGGAGGAAGATGGTCACATATAAAAACAAATTATGATTCAGAGAATCCCTACAGAGAGATTAACCAGGGAAATGTGGTTTTCTCTGTGCCCTCACCCAGTGTACAAAGTCCCTATATAAATAGTCTTGCACTGGTCTAATTAATTGGCTCTCTAATCTGTGCCTTACCCACTACATACAAAGTGGTTTTGTAAATTCAAAATAGACATGGTCTTAAGCCACAACATTTATAAGATCATGGCATTTAGGCATGGAAAATAACTAATACATCATCCGGTACACCTCCCCAGCAGGGCAGGGTAACCTAGTTAAAAATGCCGCAAATAACATAGCTTTGACCACATCCTGTGCCAGCCAGTCCGCTGTCTCATTCATCCTGCTGCCATGATGCTTTCCTTGATTTTCTTGATACCCTGTTTCACAGCTCCAGCCTCTAACTTGGAATTCAGCTCAGCTGCAGCAGCAGAGTGAACCTCCCTTGCCTGAGGACAGCCTTTCACATACAGACAATTGCTCACCTCCTGTTTATGCTCTATCTCATTACTGTTCTTTTGAATTGCATAAATTTGTGTAGATGAGATTTCTGTATCAGACAAGACAGCCTTAGGATTTGATTTTTGATGTTTTTCTCACATCTGGCAATACTACTACACTTGCACTACACACTGTAACACTGGATTTCTGAGTAGTTATTCTAATGACTCTAACCAGAGATTTTGTTACTGGAAAAATGTATAATGATTATGGAGAGGGCAGTATCTTAGCTGATGAGGGTAATACTTGTACATGCTTAATAATGATATAAATGATCTTAACAGGAAGACAACAGATTTCCCTGAGATAAAGTATTCCCTTATCTAGTTGCAAAATATATTGACACTCCTCTCTGATTTCCTTCAAGGTTGTAATTTAAAGGATTAACTTAATGCTGTTTTATACCCTGTCCAGAGACTTCTCGAAAGCTGAAGTTGTTGGCTCTTCAATAAAGAAAACGTATTAAAGCCTTTGGTTTTGGGGTTTTTTTTCTTCCTCTTTTCTCATTTTCTTTAAAAGAATGTGTTGGCGGTTCAAATAAATATCTGTCTAGACAGATGTCAAAAGTGAAATCCAATGATTCAGGCTTTCTTCATGATAATAATAAAGCAGAGGTTAAAAATATATATATATTTGTGGTGTAAAGAACACCCAAGTTCTGAATGCAGAGCCAGATCTTTTTGTTTCAGCTACTACCCAACAAAGAGCAGTCAGTCAATCAGACCAGAAGTTCTCTCACACAGAGATATTACTTGCTGTGAGCCAGCGTGTGTGGGGGGTGTGTGGGTACTGTAAAGTGGTTAGAAACGTAGCAATGGATTTTGTGGTTTTCTACTTTGAAACCTATGATCTGGTTAATGCTGGGATTTCTGAAGACCTCAGGGGAAATAGATTGTTCCCACCATACTGAGCCTGTTTCCTTTGGGAGGTTTTGTACAGAGTGTGAAAGGTTTGATATCTCCTCTGCTTCCCAAAGCTTCCCATGTCTACAGTGAGATCAGCCACTGCTCACCAGGAATTGCTGCAAAACACTGGGGACTTGTGTGCTTCAGTCCCCAGCATCACAGCACCTGAATGTTAGCTACCAGACAGCTGTAAAGGCATTCAAGGCAGGATATATACCTATAAACGTCTTTAAGCCAAGGGGGGAATTAACAGAAGCGTATCTGCTAAGCTTCTTTCTGTACTGAAGTTGAACACAGACAGCTCACTTCCAAGCATGCTCCATGTTAAATGCCAGAAGAGTGTCTTTGGATTTCCTTCATCTTTCCTTCAGGTTTTGGACCCACATTGCTGTCACAGGAAATCTAGTTCATTCCTGAAAGCAGATTATGCACCACCGAGGTAAAGCACAGCACATACGAGCTCCCTGCTATTGGGACCTGTCATGGTGTATGTCTTCCACTAATAGGTGTAAGTAAAAATACAAACTAAGTGTAGCCCAGGACTTGTGTCCAGACTGATTCAATCACCTGGCTCAAGCAGGAATGTGGAGTCCATTAGCGGGCAATAAAAACTGGAACTGACTTTTAAATGTTTTGCATCAAAATGCATTTGCAGCTTTAATACCTGCAACTGATTTGTGGTCAAAATTGTTTATTTTTAATAAGTGCTTTTCATTTCACCTTAAGATGGTAATTGCATTAAATGATGGTCACAGGATTAGACAGAAAATGTGTAGGTTATAATTTCGTGTGTCTGATCAAGAAAAGGGAAATTTTGTTTACAGCTATCTCTGAAGATGGCCAAACTACTTACTCTTGCATAGGGAAAGTATTAGCTAAGAATGGAGGCAACTAAATGGCACCTTTAAGGCATAAAATATCATTCTTCCTTTGCTAGTTTTTGTTTGTTGTTTTGTCTCTTTTCTAAATAATGAAGAAACAATAACCAACTGGAAGTAAAATTACATAAAGGTAGAACCAAATAGTATTCACATTAATAATTTGGAATAAAAAAGGGCATCATTGACTCTTGATAAAATATATTCCTCATTCTGAGTTAATAGGAAGTATCTGATAGCCATAATGTTCTAATATTAGACTCCTGATCCTTTCATTTTTATTTCCTGCTCAGTGATCAGTGGAAAATATGTCATGCCATATTTCATCTTCATCCTAAACAAACAACTAACTGTTTAATTATTTTTTTTCTTTGGAGATACTTCAGTAATTATTCAGTAGCAAAAATATCATCAAAAATACATTCCCATAGAGAATTCAGTAATTTGATTTTCATCCATAACTAACCATACAGATTGCTGTGACCCATGTACAAATCTTAAGTCAGGCACATGGAGGTAATTTCAGGAATATGACACAGTGATATGCCTGGGTTTTTAGTCTAACCTATGAATAAACCCCTTAAGAGATCTGCATTTCAAGAAAGAATCATTTATTCTTATTCTGTTTTTTTTAATAAGTTAGCCAAAGTACTCAATCTATGTCCCAAGTAATATTGTCATTCACCTGTAGTTAGTTGTGTTACTGCAAATAACAGTGTTCCAAGGACAGTATGTTTCCATATTTACCTTCAAACCCCAGGCCCTCCGGAATTAAGTGGACTGTAATTTAATTGAGATTCTTTTTCTTCCTCCAAAGCATTAATTTTTCATGTAATTTTGTGGCTAGTTTGAAGTACAGGTTCATGTTCAGTCAAACTCTTTTCTTAATGAATATTGTCTAAATTTGATCTTGGATCAAAGAGAATTCACTGTGTATAAAACAAGAGAAATAACACTTCCCTGTCCTGGAGACATTACATATAAACACATCTAGTTTCACACAGGGTTAGGATCCAATTCCTGATAACAAAAGCAAAGACCTAAAATATTTAGTATCTGAAAATTCCATAGAGGACCAAGTTTTATTATTATTTCCTGTTATTTCCTTGTAACAAACAAGATCTGGCAACATTCTTCTGCTATCAGTTAGCATATCCTTCCAAGGGTCAGAGGGGTCATCCAAGTGGTGGTTCTACTACTTTCATTGAGATTCCAGAAGATATTATTGAGTGATTACTCACCTGTTGGATCAGGTTTTTAGCTTTCTTGTTGTGTCTTGTCAGCACTCTTACCTAATGCATGCACAGAATTTTTCATGGGGTGACTGGGAGTCAGGATGTTGCAGTACCCGACAAGCAGTTTGGTTGTGACCATTTCTTCCAGTACTGATGATGTAAGAGAGGCAGTGGCCAGTTTGCAACAGAGGCTGAAGCCGACATGAATTTCCACCTCAAAAGCAGGGATAAAACAGACTTAACAACTACCTGATACATAGACCTTTCCTTCATCTTCTACATCTGTTGGAAGAATTTCTGTATGACAGAATTTGAAAGTTGATGCATCCATATGAATTGCAATGTCCAGTGGACAATTAGTGACATTAAAAAAAGTTTTACAGATGAAGCACTGTAAGAGAAGTTGTTATTCAAGGGTCTTTTAAAGATTTTTCCATTATAAAAATGAAAATATGATTACCTGTGCACTACATCTACTGCAGGTTACCGTACTAATGCAGATACAGGTTTCATTAACTTTAGTGAAGGCTACACAGCTCCCTTTGGGGTTGCTCATCTTCTTTAGATCTGCAAGCATAGTCAGAAAGAGACAGAAGGAAAGAGAGAATTCCTAATGTGGCTCAGTGTTTCATCTCCAGAAGAAGGAGGCAGTCTTGTAAACCTGGTTTTAAGTTACGGCAATTCTTGGACCACCCCAGGTTAAAATTTTCTAAACATTTCATTTTGCTTTATAGTTATAATGTTTAGAATTTGTTACTGGTTCTAGTAGCAGCAGATCTACTTATTTATATCCTGCTCCTGCGTTTACATTTCACTCTATCAGTTAAACCAGTTCACACAATATGTCACAAGTATTTTGTGTTAGAGTTCTTAGATTTACAGGCTCAACGATTTCATTACAATTGCTCTGGATCTGCAGCAGCTGTAGCAAATCAAACTAGGCTTCACAGACTTTACATAGCAACTCACAATTAATTTGTAGTTCTTTTAATGGACTTCCTTTACTGTACATAAAGAGTGCAAAAGTACACAGCAACCTTTTTTTTTTTTTTCCTTTTTCTTTTAAGAAAATCCATTGTCTTCCGCTTTAGGACAGGAATTGTAGGTGTTGTACCCCAGCAATCAAATACAGGGTTTGCATTTCAATTTTCAAATACTCTTTTCTTACAGGTTTCCAGGCATTGGGGTTTTTTTATTTATCTGTCAGCATTTACTTAACTAGAGATTTTACTACCAAAACAAACTCAGTTTTGACAGAGATCTGTTGTATTTGTCTTATTAACAGAAAATAAGCAGCAAACTCACCTTGTTTACTCTTCAGAGACCCGGCACTGTACTACATGAGGGCTCCACAGCCCTGAGGCATCTGTGTTTGTATTCATCTAAGACTGAATCCTAATATTTGAACATCTGTGTTGCCATCCTTCCACCTACTGTTTAAAACCTTATAAGCCTCCCAAAACACCCCTTGAGGTAAGACTGTGTGCCTATTCAGTTGAAAAGATGCTGAGGTAGAGAGCTTCACTGCCTTGCCTGAGGCCACACATTTCTCTTGTGTTGAAAATTGCGTGTACCTTTCCACTACTTGCTTTGCTACAAAACTTGTTGTGTAAGGGTGGAAGGTTGAAGATCCTTACACAGCAGTTTGAGAACTATAATGAGAGGATTCACACTGTGAGAACGTTAACTTAGGGGAAAAAATCAACCTCCTGCATATACTGATACATGAACTTTGCCTTTCTCTTCTATTCTGTTGGGTTTCTTTCCAGTGCAGGCATCTTTCCTCGTTCCTAGCAGCCATTCCCAGCTTTCCCATGCCGGCACCTCTTGCTGACAGCCAAAGCCTGAACATCAAGCAGCAACTCCAGCTTCTGCTTCTGTGCCTTTGGCTCAGCCCTTCCCTCGGCAGGCAGGGAAGGAGCCTGAGGCACCCGCACAGCCCACCCTGCTTGAGAATCAGATTTCAGACAAAAAAGCTTTGTCTGTGGGCACAAATATGAAAATCAGCTTGTTGGGTATTTCTGACTACTGGAGCTCCAGCCCTGGGTCACACTGTGCTTGTAGGGAGCCAAGGACTTGTGTAATGACTGGGATGTGTGGGGTTAGAAATGCATGTGAGCGTACGTAAGCTCAGGTTGGTGGGGGAACTTGTCCTTATTTGTACATATGTCTTGTTTGAATAGACCTGCTGCACCCTACAGCTTATCTAAATACAAAATAAGGCCCACAGTTTCTAGCAGCTGCCTTGTGCCTTCCCTCCTCCAGTGCACTTTAAGCAGCTGGAAAATGAAAACAGGACTTTAAAGCTGGGGAAATTGTTTTGAACTTGCCACTCTAACTTTTTATGCCATCTCAAGATACTCAGAGTATATCTGTTCAGTCTATTGAGCATGTAAGATCCCAGCTGAAGTCTGGGAAAATTAATAAATAACATCCTACAACAGTCTGGAGAGGAGTTCTAGAGAGAGGCAAGGTTTGGGACTTTGTGCTAATGCTTGCTTTACTCACTGAATATGGTTTTAGCTTTCATAGTGTGAGGTCACATTTGAATTTTTGTGTCCTTTTTGAAAATACATACCATAAATTAGGAGCGATAAATTTTCCATAACAAGAACCTTCAAAGAAAAAATTCCACTTGGACTACCTCAGAATTAGAAATGCTTACATTTTGTAGACTTATGACAAGAGAGAATGAGTCTTTGACAATTGTATTAATTGTATTTTATTTATTTATTTATTAGGAGAAATGCTAATACTTCCATAAGAACTCACAGAACCACAATTGAAGGAGAGTCTTCACTAACTTTTACAGGCATCAGATCATGCCCTTTTACAGCAGATCTTAATGGTCAAATGCAGAACATTTGTATGGTTCAGAACTACAAAAAGGTGCCAATAATAATAATCCCAATGGGTAGATGACAAACTCATCCATGCCGAGGTCTGTGCTTGGAGGCAGAGCCTGCATTGCCTTCTCCACTGACAATATCGCAAATACTCATGCTGAGCTACTGCCAGACAGCTGGCACATCAGCATAAAATCCACTGCAACCTGCAGTTGTGTGTGAGAAATGGAGCAAATAGCTGTGTGATTTAGCTCGTGCTCCCGTGGTTTAACTGCTGCTGGCACAGTTTCCAGCTGATTCAAAGCAAGCCCAGGTATGTGAACATGACCTGCTGCTGGAGAACTAACAGGTAGACATGACCTCCTCCCTGCTCCTGATTATGCAGCAGCCTCCAGGAGTCCTTGGGCACTCTGATGATTTACTTCTGTCCTTTTAGCAAAGCTGCAATTTTTCTCTGTCCTAGTAGTTCATATATTTTATTCTTCTTAAACAGATCTGTCTGCTCCCACCCATGTGTTCTGCTATTACATTTAATAGCATTTCACTCCATTATTGTTCTAGGTTCTTTTCAGTTTGCTGGTATAAAGAAATTTCTTATTAAATCTTTCTCTCCAGATACCATTATCTTTGGTTACTACCATATTTGTTTGAGTGCATTATTGTCAATGCATATATCAGTTTTCATTTTTGTTTTTCTCTGATTCTTTTTCTGTATAAAACCATGCAAAGCATAAAGACTTAACATTGCTTTAATGCTCCATGCCATTAAAAAAGTGCAATTGTTGAAGTCTAAAATGCACCTTGCATAATCCTAAATTACTATATGCATGAGATCTTAATTACAGAGAACTTTATTTAATTAATGTATTCCGGACATCTGTAGTTTTGATTTATAAAAATCTAGTTTTTGCCATGGGTATATTTTTAAGTTGCACATGACACAAGAAAGATAGGAAGTTTTCTGGTATTTGTTAGTTGCAATATAGGAGGTGGCTGCTTGGCACTTGGAAATCTGATGCTGTTTATCATCACAGCACTTTGATCAGGCTTTTTTTTTTTTTTAATAATAATACTGACCAATTCTACAGGCATCTAGTCAGTTAAGTAATTTTAGTGACAGATATAGATGATCTAAGGTTCCAGAGTTACAGACATTGAAAATGTAAAAGGGAGAAGCTACTGCCTAAAGGCACTTTTAGGGGGAGAGAGAGGGTATGGGGAGAGAGATGTGAAAGCAGAACCTTTTTCTTTAAAGTGGGAAAGGATATACAACTGGAATCTTTTATTCTGATCCACTTAGTAGCATGCTGTTTTATGACTCTAAGTGATAATGTACTTAAATGGTTAATGCAAGGGTTGATCCTCCTCTAAAACTGAGCTGGGAACAAAAGCTGAAATGACTTTTCGAAAGGGAGGGACGGGTGGAATTCTGACCCTTCTGCCGACGCTTTACAACCTGAAACCACAAAGCGATTGAGGAATCAGTGCACGGCATGTGGATTAAAACGCTTCCTAGAAGCAGCCAGTACTGTACATCGCCTCAACCCTCCCTGAACTTTCTCAGTGAATACAGCAGCCTGACAGCCCGGCTTCCCGCTGGGTGGATCCTGCAACTCCAGGAGGGAATGGCACTTCTTGTTTTTAATTAGCAAAGGTGAAAGGTGAATTAAAACTAGCTGTTTGGCAAGTCAGAGCAAGGGGCTGAGTTCTGAAGAGCACCAAGGAGGAGGAGGGTGCTTTCTCTCTTTTTTTTTTTCTTTTTTTTTTTTTTTTCCCCCTCCCTCCTCTGAATGAATTGCCTTGCAGGAGGGACTGAAAATACAGCTTCTTCCTGAATCCAGTGGCAGAGTTACTAAAGACAGCTCAAGACACAACACTGCAGAGTAACGCCTTGGAATGTCCTCGTACTTTATAAACAATTGTCCTAGGGAGGGAATATTTTTACATGACATTTGCACAGCTTGACAAACGGCTAGCTGAGGCTGTGCTGCTCTGATGAACGCTGATTTTCACATAGAGATACCCCACAAACTGACCAAAGGGAGAGATCCAACTGCACTGGGAAAGTAGAAGTGGAAGTTGGAGCCTTAAAAACACCCCACCAAAATAACAAACAAACAGCAGCAGTTAAGTGAAGAGAGCAAGAAATTTATCTTGGGCAGGATGGCATCTGCCCAGGACCTTTTAATGCTGGCGCTGTATGGCTTGTTACTAGAGTTACCGGCTGGATGTCACGCAGCGGATACGAGGCAGCCAAGGTTACGTCTGTCACATAAAGGTAGGTCAGTGTGTCAGGTTTTTAAAGACGTTATGCTAATGCAAGTTCATTGACTTCACTGAACGTACCGCATCGGGGTTAAATTATGGTCCTCTGACAGAATAAAATGTTCCTGTTAAGAAATCTTGTGAATTGTTTCCTGGTACTGAACTGCATCCTTGATTAAGTTTAATGAATTCTGGAAGACTTAAGGCACTTATAGTGATGATTTTAGACTACTGAAAGATTCTACCTGAAAGTGTGTTAGGTTTGCATATCATTGCCACTTATTATCCATGCTGTAAGACTGTCAGGTCTCTTAATAAGAGGAAAAGAAATGGAGAAGATAACCTGAAATTATTGCTGAATAAATGTACTCTTGTGCATCATGTAGCCTCTAAACAATTAAATGTCTGTTTCACTTTTAGAATTCTATCTGTCTACAAATATAGCTAAGGCAAAAAGACTGAATTCCTGTGCAACCATATGATTCATTTTGTAAACTAGCAAGTGTCATCACACTATAATTAAAATGACTAACTGCCAATGTAAGTCTGCTTGCAGTTTGAGTTACTCAAAGAAAAAAAATTATTTTTTTCTGACATATGTATGTAGAATGCTTACAACTTTTTTGTTTGTTTTATATTATTTAAGTTTCAGTTACTTAAAGCATCCTTCTTTAGCTCCTTCAGAGTGTCCTTGTTCAGTTCTAGATTGTATATGATTTAAATTCTTCCCTATGATTGGGGTGTAATCCTGTATATGTATATATATATATATATATATAAATACCTGTGTGCAACCCTGGCATTTCAGTTCTCTGCAGCGGTACATTCATTTGTAGATTATACACTTAGATATGTATGACAGATAGTTATTGCAGTAGGTGGAAAAAAATGTAAGTGTGCAAGATAAACAGATGATTAGATGCTACCTCTTTTGCATGGATGAAAAGAAAATGCCTTTTTTGCTGACATAGTTGGGAATGAGCAAATTCTAATTTACTCAAGAATATTTCAGTGGTTATGCAAGTGATAACTAATCTGCATCAGTGTGAAGTGCATTAAAATACCTATTTTAAGTATGGCTAAGATTTAAGAACTAACATCAGCCAGAGCTCCATGTGTTGACAGGTTTACTCTAAACAAGGTTTAATTGTGTTTTATATAGCAAGCTAAATTACCAATTATAAGGAAGGGAGAAGCTGAATAGGATAATTGGTCTGAATGTCTTGCTAGAAAGCTATAAGAAATGGGGTTTGCTTTTATATGACAGTGAGACACATTTTAAGGAAAGAAATACTTGTCATGGAAAGCTATCTTGTAACTAAACAATTAATTGTTCTAAATGAAATAAATAATATTACTCTTTTTAATATATAAACCACTCCTGTTTTAACCTATGGTTTCAGGAATGCTGATTACATAATCCTTTCCACATCTCTTACTGTTGAAAATGTGCACTTGAACATTGATTTATTTCTAGATGTAATTACTAGGGCTATAATTATTATTGATATTTGTTTGCTTGTGATGGGGTAAGGGAGATGAGACAAGCACAGTAAATGAGGCTAATAGGCCTAGTGTTACATTGGTTCAGGACTTTGGCTTAGCTGCCAGTTTTGGCAAGCTCCCCACTATGGGGCTTGTCTGTTAACTACTTCTCTGCTTTACTTTAGTAATAATTGCTTTTCTGATGGTTGGAATCAATGTACATTTCACTGCATACTCCTTCTCTTTTTAGCAGAGAGCCAGTAATTTGGCTGTAACACATCCTAACTCTGATATTTTCAAAGAGATCTTAAAACATCCATTTCTCACAGAGTGCCAAACCTTCCCTACCTGATGGCAGTTCACTCAGATCCAATGACACTGAAAGATTTGTCCTCATAAATTCCCTTCGATGAACACACACATCACCATCTTATATTTTGCCTTGTATAATACCGTGTCGCATTTTTCACATTTATGAAATGCAACTGATTTTACAAGCAGCATCGCAGTCAGTGAGTGCCTGACCACATATCCCCAGCCAAAGGCTGGAAATGGCATCCCTGCCTGCCACCCTGGGAACAGCCATTCCCAGCCAAAAGAATGTAGCGACCAAGCATGAAGACAAGGAGGAAATGTCCCTGCTGTATTCACTAATCAAACAGGAACAGCAGGAGGGTATCTCATCTTAATTGCTTTTACTCCAGAGAAAGGCTGCTCTGGGTACCAGTGAGGTGCAGGGTAGTTATGAAGATGTGGTTGTGCACTCTCTGTATAAAGTTGCTTCGGCCTGTCCTGTGAGTTGCTGTTGTGGCACAGAGGATGAGGCCCATATGTGTAAATTTTCAGTGTGGAGTAGCTGTAAACTCAGTCAAAAATTTCACTGCAAGGACCCTGAAACAGGAAAGTAAGCAGTTTTGCTCACTGCCTCCACTTGGAACTGCAGATGCTGGCAGCTACCTGGGATTCAGGCCATTGCAAGATCTGCTAGTATTGACTAGAAAGTTAAAACCTTCTCTGATGAATATGATAAGGTTATGGACATGATATTTGTTGTTATAGAAGAGTGTTTAACTAATCTGCTTTAAAGTCTTGTTTCTTTAAAGAGCCAAAAGAAGGCTACCAGAAATTAGGAGACACTCCTATGATTTTTATAGATTCTCAAATTCTCTCTTTTTTCTTTAAAAGTGATGCTCGGTAAAAGTGAGGTAATGACAGTGAATGAGAACCTTTTCCTCTCACAGCAAACCAGACCTTCACCTGCAGTGCACACATGTCTCCAAATCCACAGCAACAAGATCAGGTCCTAACCCTGGTGCAGAGGGGTCACCTGATTGATAGGAATACCACAATCCCCTTGCCAATTAAAGGATATATTGTGCAACCCCTGTTTGACTCTATGGCCATTTACTCTGCTTCACTGGGAGTTAATGAAAGTCCTGCATTCTTGAACTACTGTTAAACCTGTCAAGTCAATGCAAACTGTAATGGCGATTTTTGGTAAGGTAGAAGATGGTCTTTATTCCAGTAAACTCACAGATGTGGATTTTACCATTCCTTTATATGAGATTAGAATTAATCCTGTAACCACCTTGCAGTCATTTTATGGTTCTAATTTAATTTTTAGTATGCTGAACTATATTTATATCCAGGACTTGAAGGTCTTTTCCTCAAACCATCAGCTTGTGACTATTAGAAAATTTACTCTGCGATCAGTACCACTTGTAGTATTAGTGGTATGGTTGCACTAAAGGTCAGTGTTTGATGATGACCCACTAAGATCTGTGTACTCCAGTAGCTTCATGTGGATTTGTAGAGAAAAAAAAAATGTTTGATAGCTTGCTCAATATTACAGAGAAATACATTATTAAGTTATAGGTTGACAACTACATTTAAAAATCATTAGCTCGTTTTACATACAGTACAGACCCTGGCAAATGAGGTGTTAATGGAAGCCAAGCTTCAACCCTAATTCTTTATAGGCTGCTGGTTAAATTCTTTCCCAGTATCCCACAGTTTGAGTTCTTGCAATGGGAAATATACAATTAAGGTGAAATCAGCACACTCTGCATGCTAAAAAGAAACTATTTATGCTACAGATTGAAATGGCTTGAGTTTCCAGAGGACAGGAGGGCTATATTTATATAAGCCTAACAGAGCTACACTGGAAGCATGTGGATCTGAAAGGCCCATGAAGGATGTAATTGTATAATTCAAGCATTATGCATGGTTTGCTGTGTATTTCTAAGTGGTTTTTGATTTTTCTTTTACTCTAGTTCATGAATATGGTAAAGAACAAAGGTAATATGGTATGAAAGTGAGATGTCGAGCCTTTACAACAGCCTGTACAATTTTGTTGCTGCAATGGGATCTGGCACAGTTGGTTACGTGCAGTGATTTGCAGATCCCAAGGGATCTATTTTCTGTTTCACTCATTACGTTGCTCTTCAGTGACAAAGTTTGGCATTAACTGACCTCAGGTTGCATAGTTATGCCCTGGACACTGCTCTTGGCTGGAAAAGGCATGGTTAAGAGGCAGTTGTGCCTGTCTTACCCATCCAAATATCTTTCTTTTACCTCCTTGTAACTTTCTACGGTAAAGTCAAGCTGCAGCAGGCAGAAAGAGAAGACTGAACTTGGAAATCATCTGGTTTAAAAAATTTTTTCCCCAAGCATAAATACATCAAACAAAAGCAGCAGACAGCTAAGGAAGGGAGAGCTGAAGTGTTGCAGACAAAAAGTGATACTTTCCATGTTCACATTCAGATTTTAGTAAGTAAAATGTGTATTATAAAACATTTGATGTAGAAGAATTTAGGTGTGTTAGGGTTAACTAATCATCTTTGAGAGTTGCCAAGATCTGCTACCGCAGAAAAAGTGTTTCATTGCCATTTGCAGGGACCAGAGTTTCAGCACACCTACTTTCTTGATATATGTAATTTAGAATTTATTTTAATTAACACTAAGTTTGACCATGTTTATCCATGTCATCTTACTATGTCTTTTCCCTAGCTAGATGGCAGTAAAATTTACTCAAGGGCTAACAACTAAATTGAATAACAAAAATGTCAGGAATTTTTAGACAGGCATTTCTGAATTCTGAAGTAAGCAAATGTATTTAATACAAGTATAGTATTTTCAATTAGTAATCACCTGGCCACATAAATCATGGCTAGTTAATGAATAGCCACATAACCCATAACTGAATAATGATGATTCAATTTTATGCATGAAAATGTTTTCTATTTTTAACAGCTTTCATTGTAATAGAATTTTGGTTTTGAATGAGTAGGAAAGACTAGCTTTCCTACCAAAGCAAATTCAAATTCAAGAAAGTTGTTAATTCATGCTAGATCTAAATCACCTTGAATTTGTACCAGAATAAGGATTGGACTTGTGATCTTTGCTTACATATAGTCCAACGAAATCCATGTATAAAAAAGGTAAGTGGTATAGACCTGTATTATGGCTCTGCATCTAAATGTGTTTGGCTATAAGGGCGGATAACCAGAATTATGAGTGATGAGTAGCGTCTTCTTCTTACCCAAATTCTCGAGGCCACACAGAACTCCATCTCAGCTTAGAAATGTCTTCAAAAAATATGCACAAATATCTCTAGGCCACTTACGGGGTAAGAGAGGAGAGCTTTTGCATCCCATCTCCCACTGGACAGGCAACTGATTGTTTACCAACAGGCCAAGATTTAAGTTTGTTATTCATCCACATTGCAAGAAGTGACTGCTAGCAAGTTCAGGAGTGCTTACGAGTAATCCTACAGTGACTTGCTCACTGAGACAGGAATTTTTTTGGCAGAGAATTTATGCTAGTTCCTTTCATAACTGCATTTTGTTGACAAAGGCTTCTGTAAGTGTTGCTGTAGCAGAACTCTGAAGCGATAAGCACCACCGCCGGGGATACAAGAAGCAGACGGATTTGCTGCCTAACATCAATCACTTGCCTGTTTTTGCTTTAAAGAACTAAGGACCATCTGAAGGTGCAAGACCAGAATATCCTGCATGCTGCTGCTTCTCTGCAGCTAACTCCCTGCTTTCAAAGTGATAACACCATCTGCTATTTTAAACCCTTCATCAGATACCGTGCTTATCATTATTTCACTGAAAACAAGCGTTATATTTTACTTAAATGAAAACAAGATTAATGCTGTTTACAGGATTTATGGGATGGTGTGAAAGGGTGAGCATCTCTGTCAGGCCTTTTCAGAAACTTTTGGTCAATGAATATTCTAAAAGTGTGCAATGGAAATATTCCATATTATTAAAACTGCTGCTCTGGTTTTTTTCATGTAGCCTGGCAAATATGATGAAGTTACAGCATGCAGACAGCATTAATTAGAAAAATCATAATTTCTTTAAAAAATTCATAGCCTGAAAGGATAAAGATAATAATCTTTCTTTTACGGGGGGGAAAAAAAAAAAAGCCCTCTTGAATATACCATTTAAAATGTTTTGTGTTGGTTAGTTAATGCTTGGCATTTGTTTAAATCAGTTAAGGATTCAGCATTAAACATGAAAGAACATGTTAAAAGAGAAAAAGAATGAAAATCTTGCATTATAAAAACCCATAGTGTACTTCAGCTACAGTTTCAAACTCCTGTAAAGAAAGGACATAAATAACTTTGAAGAACCAATATTCAAGAAGTTTTTTTTTAAATAAACTCCGTCTTTAAATGGGTGCAAAATTTAAATTGTCATCACCAAGATTCAGTTTGAGGAGCTGAAGCTACTGAGTTTACTGAATACGTTTAAGCAAATGAAACCATCATGATTATCTCAGAGCACAGTTTAAAAAACAAATATTACCAATTTATTGTTTCCCCACTTTTATCATCTCACATTGAAAAATTCCTTTTTCATCAGTTCTTCTGATGGTCCTCAAGGCTACAAATTCTTATTTTGGAAGAGAGATTTCTCCTTGTTAACAAATTCAGTTGAAAGCTGACTTCAATGTGCTTCTCCTCTAAGCATCTTCTGTTAGTTTAAACTATAAATTGATATGCTTTCACTCATGCTGCATCCCTTTGGCAAACTGTTTTATAGCAGTCGAAAGACTATTTTTTCTCTTTCAAGACAATGTAAAGCAGGAATGTATCATTATATATTCAGTTTTTTCTACACTGTGATGATTTTCATGCCTATAAAAATCACCCTAGCAAAAATATTTTGAGATAGATTTTGGGGTTTTTCTTTTGAAGAAACAACATTGCAAACACAAGAAAGAGTTTCTCTGGGTTTTTTCCCCTCAGAGCTTCTCAGCGACATTTTGATGCTAGACCTTTTCCGAGGATTTGTAAATTGCAGCACATTGCAATTGAGCATCCAGATGCACTGTTCAGCTGCACTTGTCTTGGTGAATTTATAATCTTAATGACAAACCTTTGTTCCTCTTCCAGTCTACTCATTCTTATTTTACCTTCCATTTGCAGGACCTTCAGAGTGTAAGGCCATGTCAAAGGTTCCTTTTACAGTTTCTATGCAAGTATGTACAGGAGGTCTGCAACCACAAAGTTTTCAACGAAAGAATGCCTGCCAAACTTCTTGGCCCAGGCATGACACCCAGCTTGTGTGTGTAGCCAATAGCTGCAAAACTTGGATCACTCATGTGGCTGAAAAATAATTTTTGATGGAATAAAAGTTGAATCTCATCTTTAAATTACTTTTTATTAGGCTCAGGTGAAAAGAGATAATTGTCTATTGTTTCTGCCATCTCTTGCTACTCTGTCTCAGTAGAGTACTTCGTAGGCTTTATTGCCTCTTCTGTCAATCAGAATCTGCTCAACTCTTATTAAAAGTCAGCAGGAGCCCTCCAGTTACATATAACGACCTAGAACTTGTTCCTGAATGCAGTGCTGTGTTTCAGACTGAAAATTTATTTGCCCATGGAAGTGCCATCCTTTTACCATGTAAACTCCACAATACCAACTCAAGTTTACCAGGATGCAGCAATGCTGTGTCATGTTGTCTCTTTGCCTTCCATGGAGAAACATGGTGCAATAGCACTTCCTGTAACTCATCTGCCGGTTGACTCCTGGTACTTAGATCTCAAGGAATAGATTAAAACTGAAGTTTTGAATGCTTTTTCAGGTTAAAAAGCCAACACAAAAGAAACCCTGTAATGGTCTAATGACAAAGACTAGTTTGCCATAGACATGCAACATTCAAAAATTATATTACCACTGAATTTGCTTAACACAAGCTTTCATATCAGAAACCTAGTTGTGAAAGACACATTTCCGGTCAAGGAAGATTATGTGACAAACACGAGACTTGTCTGCTTTGTGTGATCTATTACAGTATAGTTCAAAGGATCCCTATGAATACTTAATGTCAAAATACAGAAAAGAATTAAAGGCCAAAATTTTCATTTGTGAAAAATTAAAAAAAAACAAACACAAAAAACAAAATCCCAAACACAAACTCAACCAAACAATGCCTGTTAACTGAAACTGGGAGAAACGAAAATATCACTGATGACTTCTCATATCATTTTGGCCTAAGCAGAAGACATTTATTATTTATAGGAACGTGATGACAGGCAATATATAGTACTCTTCAGACTGTGATTTGGCAGGAACAGCTAAGAAAAAAAGCTGTTTATGATCCTTGTGAAATCATGTTGCTAATATTTTTACTTCATCAGTAATGAAGAATTTCACGTTTTAGGAAATTAACTTCTTCAGCATTTGCAGTTTACCTTCTCTTTCTATTTTTTTTGTTTTGTTTTAAATCCCCCAAAGAATATTTACGTACAAATATAAAAGCTTCTCAACCAGATCCCTCTAGTATGAAGGGTTTTTTGTTTTTTTTTTACAAACTGTTTGTAAAGTAATTCTGTAAACAAAGGAACCAATGCTTCGAAGACAGGCATTCAGTGGAAGAAGATTTCGCTCTTCTTAACATCCTTAATGTACCTATTCTATACTTCTGTGTTTATTTTTGTCTAAAGGATTCCTGACTTCATACTGTGAAGCAATTGAAGTTTCTGTGGGGAGTCAAACAATGGGCTTTTTACTGTTGCTAAGTTCGCTTTATAGGCTTTTTCTTACAACACATTTGTTTAATAGACCTTGTAAAATGTTGAATGCAGCTGTAAATACATCTTTTATTCGTTGATGTGCAATAAACATCACAGGGATGTTGGCCTTTTCTTATTCTGGTCTTTCTGACGCTGATGAAAGGGAATTGTACAAAGTGAATGAAAAGTGCCTTAACCTGATTGCAGAAAACAACAGTCCCCACGTACCTAGGGGTTAGTACCTTGTTTCTCTTTTAACAGATGGTTTCTCCCAGCAGTGTTACTAAAACTTAATAATAGCAAAATAATAGGTTGCTTGATGTGAGGGAATTATTCCAGATAGCACTATTCACTGGGGTCATCACTGAAGGCCATTTTTCATCCAGAAAGCTAAAGGTTAGCAAATGTTTCTCAATTCCATGAGCTCCTGCAAATCTTTATTTATGATTAAGCTAAGTGCTGTCCCGTGGATATGTGGTAAAAGCCAAGAGCAAAGGAAAATAAACCCATTCCTTTATATATTAAATATTTCATCCCAGTTGATTGAGAATGGTATGATGCAAAGCTTGAAAATATGTGTTGTCTGGGAGCCCAGAAAGATGTAAGCTGTCTTAGAGATCTTGTTCTTATTAAGGTTGTTGCTGAAAAAAACATCTTGTCTTTACATGCCTGTGTTTACGTGCAGTAAGTCACTATTTTCTCTTCTCTGTTTATCTTAGGCATGGCCATGTCCTCCTGCATATTTTCAGGTTACACAAGCCTCTGGAATAACAGTCATTTCTAAACACACTATTGAGATGGTAAAGTATTCAGCAGGTTGAGCATTTGTTATAGCTCAGAACCAGGCTGTAAGCAGTCCCAAGCTCTTTACTGATTCCATAATATTCCTTGTTGAATGACTGCACCTTCTGTGGGTTAACGCTCAAGCACTGCAGTGGGTTATTTAATTTCTAAGATACTTGAATTGTTGTAAATAGACAGTTCACATTTAGAAGACAAAGTTACAGTAAAGAGTGGTTCATCCACTACAGCTCTGAATGTAGCAAACTGTCCTTAAATTCTACTGCTAAATATATGAACCCTTTAATACAAAAATAGAATAGAGGCCTGATTTCACTGTTACTAAAGACAATAACAAACCTTCCACAAACTTTTGTGATGAAAAAGTTGACAAGATATTCCTCTGAAAGAGGTGATCCATTTGTTTGTTACACTATATCCAAAAGTGTATTTCTGTCTCTCCTGAGTTTAGAAGGAAAATAATGGTCAGCTTAAACCAGAGGCCTTGCTTAGACTGATAAAAGTGGGCGTGATGGATCTGAGGTGAATGATGATAGGTCTAGCATGTTACACATTCAGGGATAAAATTCTTTGGCTGGGAATGGCTTACTGCCGCGTTTACAAGCAGCAGAACTATTGCCTTGATAAAGTATAAGTGAAGATGTTATTACTAAGTTGTGTGTCTTTGAACTAATAATGGTCTGGAAGATGAGGATGGAGTTGTAGTCACTTGAGCAGTGACTGGACCTAAGTGGCTCCCATAGCTGCTGGACATGGCTATCTCTAGACCACAGTAATGACTCTGGTGTGCTCTGCATCTGTTTTGGTGCACAATGTGCTGATTTAGATTAAGCATGATACGCTTAGGTTAAGCAGCTTTCAAAATAGTTTACACTGAATTGATGGCCTGTTGAAGTAGGTGAGCCACTCATAGCTTCCTGTCAGAGCTCAGCTACTCTTTGGCCAAGAAGCATTAAAAAAACCCAGGTTATATACAAGCTGTTTAAGTTATTTTCACTGCATACAAAGTGGTCTTATAGACTATACCTCAAACTTTGGTTCTATAAATATTTGATCGTGTGTGTACCTTTAATTAGACAAATTAGTCCATTGATTAAAAGTTAAATTGGAGTTTGTTTGCAAGATCAAAGTCTAAGGCACAGACTCTTTGAGGCAATCCCTGCAGCATTGACTAAAGTCAATCATGAAAAAAGTTGTTCTATTTTGCCCATACGCCAGGCTTAACAACATGAAACTCCAACAATTTTGATTAATGTGTATAATTTCACTTTCCATTTTATTCTGTGGTTAAACACTTATGAAAAAGCTTGCTACTTACCATGCTTTTTCGTTATCAGGAAATTGGTATTTTCAGAAGATGCTTCTTTGAGGATTTTATAGAGCACTGTAATATGTATAGGTACATGTCATTTAGAATTGTGAAATAGATATTACAAGTGCTACATGTGGTCTCTGTAATTTTCTTGACACGGAACAACCCCTTACTTTCTTAGAAAATGTAACAAATTAAATATCAGGTTAATGGATTGGAATTTTTTTTTGTGGTTTCACATTTACTGATTTAACGTGTAATAGCACTAAAACCCTTGAGCTGTAAAATTAGATCTCTGGGCTGTTGAAAACTCCTTGTACTCTTAATTTAAAAGTAAAACAAAACAAAAAGCTTACAGTGTGGAGATTTGAAAATAATAGTAACTAATGTTTATACATTCTTGTGAAACAGCTCCTGAATTGTGCTGTGAATTTGATAGCAGCATAGAAATGCTCTGCCTTGGGATTGTTGAAAGGTAACAGGCATATTGACATGTACTGATATCTGATACTATTGCCTGGGAGTGTTGCAGGACCCATGGGGAATATCTGAAAGTTAAACTTGTCATGTCCTAGCATGTTTTATATTTTAAATGGTGTAAACTATCAATTAGTACCCAGAAAGTAGATTTCTAATCTATGATGAAATGGTGCTTCAGAGTTTTTCTGAATTAGTCATACACTATATGTATGACAGTAGCCCTGCTTCAACCTGGTTGGTGTGGTTTAGCCCCTGTGTTTAACATGGTTGTAAGTTGCCATAGAGGTTGATTTCTGTGCAAATTTTGTTGCAGTGGTTTTGCTTTGTAACTGTTTGGTCCTTCAGTCTGTAAGGTCTGCTCGTGTCAGACATTGTAATTCTGATGGCAGAGGTTAGGCATTACAACATCCACCTGAGCCCCATAATTATGGTTCCAACTGCATTATAGTAGCACAAAGTACGAATCTGTTTCTCTTGGAATCTTGGAGTTCTGCAGTTGCTTTCACAGGGCTTGTAATAATGCTGATACTACTTACTCACTATAGCATTGTTTACAGACTTTTAAAAATGCATCCGAGAGCATTAAAGGGTGGAGGTAGATCCCGAGAGCAGGTTGCATAATTGGATTAGAAAGCTTTCAGGCTTAATACTGTTGATTGGACAAGACTTGTTTTTAACTAATCAGTTCCTAACGTAAGCATTTACTGATTTTTAACCCTTATAAAGACCTCACAACTGCTGACAGCTTGGATGGGGAACTCCAGAGATCTGATATGATGCTTGCAGAAGTTGTAGTACCCATAAAACATGCCTCTAAACTAAATCCTTTTATAATTGCACTATTTCTTTTTGGGAAGACGAGGCCTTTTCTTTCACTGAGAGTTTTTCTGTGGGGTTGATAGGATCATCAATAATGTGTTAATAATCTATGAGATTTGAGAAACCTGGATTCACTTTGAAGTTTTATGAAAAAATTTCAATAAACTCCTGCGATCCTCTAGTGTTTATTAATTGATAAATCTCATAATTTCTTTCTCAGTAGAATTATACAACTTATGTGTGAGAATGAAACCTTCTTCCAGCTACTTATTGTTTTGCTTGGTGAGACTGAAATACCTTTGGGTAGCATGACTTCGGCAGTAAGAAATATAAACTAGGACATGCTTCAATAGCAGGCAAAAATTAAAGCAGAAGAAAAACTTGGAAAGTGAAAAAATGTATTGTAGCCTTCTATATCCTTATATCACAAGTCCCTTGGGCTTCTTCATTTCTCTGCTGAAGTGGTCTGACATATTTTCTTTGTATCATTAACTTTATATGTACCTTTACTACATAACAAATCACTTAATTCTTCTAAAGTCATATTCACTTTTCCTTATCCCTAAAGTTTTCCTACTGCAGCACACATAATGTTATCCCAGGTACTATAGTCTTCATCTCATGTAAGCTTCAACAGTATTTCTTCAACGTTTTTTACTTATTAATCACTTTTTTGTCCCTAGGTGGGCCAAAAGTAGCAGAGATGTGATTGTTTCTGCACTTGCTTGTTGACTAGTCAGTTTGCATGTGCTACTTGACCAGTTGCCTGCTAATTGTATTCATTGGATAATGAGTTTGTTCTCCTTTTTGTTAAGGGACTAATGGAGCATTTCTATTTCTTCACTGGTGATTTTCAGGAAACTTGGAAAAAGTTAATGTTTTTAAGACTCCCCTTACTCCTCAACCGTTTCCGACAATATTTGAAATTGGTCAGTAGGATCTCATGTGTCATAAGGAGCATGGATTGTGTCACCAATCAGGAGAGTGATCCGGAACATCTCATTTTCTTAAAAAACTAGACTTGTTTTTGTCACAAGAGAATCAAATAATCTTTACTATGATAGATCGTTTATCTCTTTTGGTCCTTCCAAACTGATAATTCTGTAGTGAAGTCAGATAACTACTGTCATTTTAGTGGCATAGCAATTATCTTTCCCAATAGTTCCCATGGAAATTTCAGTCTCCTGTGTTGCTGTTCCTAGGAAATCCAAATGATATCCAAGCAATATTTAGACAGAAGGTCTTTTCTTTTTTCATGAATTAGAGGTGCCAAATCTTGTTCTTATGGGTTGAAAGAATTAAAAGTAGCGAAAACATGGGGTTTGGTTCTGAAGTTTTTGTCCTTTAACAATAATTGGAGACAGTACAATAAATGAGTATTTTGAAGACATTTTCTGTGCTACTCCTTGCTTTCAAATGGGTTACGGTTATTGTCCTAACCTCTCTCTGCAGGATTTTGACATGATCTTATTCCCAGGGGGTTCATGGAGATGTACATACATCTTGAGCTTTCTGGAGACAGAGTATTAAAGCAGGAAGCCAAAGAATGAAGAGGGCTGCCCAGATCAGTACAGTGTTAAAGGAAAGCAACATCTGGGAAAGAAAGACCACATAAGGTCTGTATGACTGTGGAAGATGAAAGAGTCCTCCCTAGATAAAAGCATGGACTGGAAATTTCAAAGAAGACCAGATAGCTGGGCAATGAGACTATATCAGTAAGTTTTTACCAAAAGACTTGTTAATATCAACAGTCGAAAAACCAAGCTGCTCAGGCTAGCAGCTGGCAAGTGTGTGGACAAGATAAAAAGTAAAATCTATGGGTATCTGAGCATGTTCTAATTTAGAAGTAATAACAAAAAAACATTATTTACTTTGTATTATCTTAGATGGTGTTATTCTCAGCTCTGAGTGTTAAACTAGTAATAAATTGTTATATGCTGTGCTAACAAGCAATTTTATTTATCAGTAAGCTCCAAAAGACTTAAGTACAGCATTTTATTTAAAGTGCTTTGAGATAGAGTTAGATAAATTAACCTTTTTCCTTTTATTGATTGTGCTGTAAATGCATTCCAAAAATTCTACTGTGCTGATGAAACCGAATTTCTCCTTAAGCCGCTGCCATTTATTCTTTTGAAACTTTTATCTAGATACGTTTAATTAACTTCAATTTTGCAGATAGTGTAGGAATGTTAAAATAAGGCTTCTTTTCTTTCAGTCATTAGAAACAGTAGCAACACTGAAAGGGTAAATTATTATTAAAGGTCTGTTGTCCTTCAATTCTAGTCTCCACAAGAATGCTTGGTTTTGCTCGCAGTTAAGTATTTAATTCAAGAATTCCATATGAACTGTCTTAGCAATGACTGTCATATTAATAAATTGAGACACAGAATTTTTCTTTGAAGTCCTATTTTTTGAAGTCTAATGGTTTTTAAGTATTAGTTTTTAAAAATTATAGTCTCCAGCATTGCAAAGAATTCTTAGAAAGGTGTTTTTTTTTTAATATTTCAAATATAAAAAAAAATTAAAAATGGACAATACATTGAAAAAGCTTTGCATCTATTTCTGGAAATATTACAAGCTTTTTTGGAAGTCTGATCCACCATTATAAGGGTTCCCAAGTTGGGTAAAATTTCTTTTTTGATAAATGTTAGTAAGTGCTAAAAACTTAATACATTATCAGTGAGTTTAAGTGATGCTTTTTCTCTAGGACAGAGACTTATTATTACTTGAAACAGCTCTATCTTGAACAAGTATTTGCGTAAATCACTGTGGTGAGGCAAAACTGCAAGCAAATGTTCTGTTTCTCATTTATTCCAGGGTAGCATAGGTGACACACATCCTTCTGCAGGCGACTTGCCTGGGGTTGAGTTTGACTACACATTCTTCAGATTTGACTGTAGATTTGCAAATCACAAATGCAGGACTCAGAGTTTGCAATGGTTTAACAAGTCACGTGGCATCTGGGTGCACATTTACAGCCTGTTGCAAATGTAAATTAGAGACACTTCATAACATCATTTTTAATTTGAGGCCAAAATTACTTGATTCAGAGACATCCTTTTATCACAAGTCAGCTGATACATGTTAACTTGTCATCTCATCATGGCTTGGTTGTGCATCAAATCCCCATCAGTTCGTGTTCATGATTCGTTCTCTTCTGTTGGCCTCAGTGGGCTGTTTCTTTCTTTGAAAAGATTTCTACTTGATGCTTGTTTTGCTAGGGAAGTTTTTAAAATTTGTTTTCCCGATTCTTTAAGGTCCAGAAATAAATACGATTGGTATCATGTTTACGTAGCTTGCAGCTAGTAATAAAAGGATTTAAATTATCTTTAAGTTATGTCAGTCCTTTTATTTTTTTGTATAAGTTTTGATTTGGTTTTGAATGCCTTGTGTAATGTTATATCATATGGTTAATTTTTCTCTTTTTAAAAAAAAATTTAAGATATTGTTCCTCCTCTAAGAGAACTAAATTCAATTCTGTTGTGGTCACTATTCCTTAATGTCTCAAGTATAACTATTTTTTCAATTTTTGACTAACATTTCCTTTGATATGTTCCAGAACAAGCATTCCAAGAAGGAATCATTTAACATGCAAAATAGATCTTCTTTAAATATTTTCTTTATTATGCCAGATAGTAAGTTCACAAAAGAGATGTCCAAGATACTTATTATTTTAATATTATCCTTTTCTGTAGCTCACTGATCTCAGCCAAGACCGTGTCATTAACATTCTCTGCAGTAGAACTAGTACCATATCTTTATGGTTCTCTCCATGCTCTCTGTAGACATCAGTTTAAGAAATAAATGCACTTCTTATATTTTAGAATACACTTCTTTGTTTGAACAGTTGTGTTATGTATAGGTTCTTTCTTATATACCATAGAAGTGTGTTACCCATTCTTTTGTGGCATATGGTTCTGGCTTAGTTTTGGGTCAGTCACTTCACCCACGTAATAAGAGGTAAAATCAGAGGAAACAGCCTCAAGTAGTGCTGAGGGAGGTTGAGATTGGATATTAGGAAAAGTTTTTTCACAGAAAGGATTGTCGAGCATTGAAATAGACTGCCCAGGGAAGTGTGTAGATGTGACACCTGGGGACGTGGTTTAGTGGCGGACTTGGCAGTGCTGAGTTAATGGTTGGACTCAATGACCTGAGTGATATTTTTCAACCTAAATGATTCTATGATTCCATGTGTTGTGATGTGTAAAAAGAGACACGGACACCTTTGGTTTCCACTCTGTCTGTATAATTCTAATCCCATTCAGGATGTAGACTACTTTCTGCAGGAAAGAAAAGATTTTTTTTTTCTCTTGATATACTGTGCAAGTTTTAAAGTTGTTTCCCTCCTCCCCTTCCCCCCTCCCTTTTTTTTTTTTTGTTTGTTTCGGTTTTGGTTGATTGCTTTTGGGGGGTTTTGTTGTTTTTTCTTTTTCTTTCTTCTAAGAAGAACTGGCGAACAGCAAAAACTAGAGGCAGACTTCATGCTCCTCTTGGCATGAAGTTGTCAGATACCTGCTTATTATATCCTTCTGACATGAACAGAAATATCCTGGCAACCAGATTTGGTATCAGAAAGAATATTCCTGTATTCCCCATTTTTCTGCTACACCTTTGTGATGCTGGCACTTCTTCAGATCATTATAACTTTAACAGAGTCCTGCTAAGGTAATCATTGACAATGTGATTTAACCACCTTTCTTTGACATTTTTCATTTACAACTTTTTTTGTGGTGTTGGAAAGGAAGTTGGAAACTGTGTTGTGTTCTGTAGTCTGTACTGATGTTTCAAATATCAGTAACTCCTGGAAGTCCTTCTAAACCATGCATTTGTTTTAGGGTTACTTTTAGTTTTGTGGAGCTGGACTTAAGTAGCAATTGACAATGGTAATGAGAATAGAGACATCAAATTGTCAATCAGCTACAGAGGAGATCAGTGTCTCTAACTGGTGTGCATTTCAGCAGTTATAATGCTGTTAACCTAGTTAGATAAGGATAAACCTCTAGAAATTTTCTGGAAAATCGCCTGTTATTTAAAATATTTAATCTGAGAATAGAACACATCTATTGGTAATGGAAATGTCTAACTTTTGGTTTCTGAAGCTGTCATCTTTTTTCACAGATGAGCTTTACTTTTTTATTTGCTCCTTTAAACTTCCACAGCAACCTGTAAAAAGTCTAAAGAATTCCAGTAGCATTAAGTTGTGCATTAACTCTGAGGCATGGGCAAACACCAACTGAATTGTAGTTAATATGATTCAACTTTTGATCTAAGACAAATGTAAGCTCTCAATATGCATTAAATTCCTGGGTCAAATTTATATGGCTAAGTTGACAGACTGTATTTTGGATGTACTGTTCAGGCTATCCAAAGTTTAATAACAGATGAAACTTTTTTCTGTCCTTAGATAATCTGGAAAGAAAGTGACATAATTGAAGAGCACAATTGATCATTCATGACTGCTGAATAAGTGGCATATTTTTGTTTGCCCAAGCTAAGCGTCTAAATTGAATACTCTTTTGTGTCTGGTTTCTGTGCTAACAGCATAGATTCCTTTGGATAAGGATTTTATAAGGGTGACTGATGATATAAGAATATGTGGGATTTGTTCTGAGTTGTAAAAATCAGTGCATAATGAATTCAGAAATATCTGATGAATAGTACATTTGATTCAATGTAATTTGAAGACTAACTTGTCTTTCAGATGTTAACCAAATAGTTCTAAAAAAATATTCTATAGGAAAAGGGGAAGAGAAAGCACAGATCTCCCTGCCTAAATATATATCATATTTGTATTAATTCTTATATGCATTAAGGTTAGTTGGACCAGATTTGAGCTATATATCACATGAGGAAGCTCAAGTTGGGCATATCCTCTGAACATTTGTTTGGGACTTCTGGGAACATATCTTCTGACGTTTTAGTGCTTCAGTTGGCTGAGTCACTTGTAATCTTTTCCAAATTTTGAGTCAACTTGTGTTTTTGGAAGCTTAATTGGTTTTGTTTTCCCTGCATCCTCACTGCAAAATTAGGACAGAATTTTTCACATACCACAACCCAAACTGGGCTTTTCACTTTGTTTGCAGTGCTCCTAAACTTAGGCCATGGTTTCTTGTATGAATGAGAACCTTTTACAAGCCCAAAATAACAGTGTAGTGAAGAAGCATGAAGAAGTGTGATCTTTTCAAATGTTAGTTCTTTCTTTCTGTTCATAGCTAACTAATTGTCCTTTAGGTATTAGAAGCCTGATGATGAATTTTTACTCTTTGGGAAGTAAAGCTGAGTTTAGGCTCTGCTGCTTGCTAATTATATTCAGGCAGAGTATTCCATTTTGATTCATAAAATAGTATGATTAACTAATTTTTCTGGATTTTTATGATTCCACACCCAGTTTCTGATTGTTTATGATTCTACAGTCCATTTGAGCTATTCCTGTAGTTATGTGCTTTTAGGACTCTATGGCTGGACCTATACGAGAAAAGAAATATTCTGTGAGCACCCTCTGAAACACTTTCAGGGGGATAGGCAGAAAAGAAAAAAAGAAAGTCATTCCCTGATGTCTCTTCCTTCCTCACTCCCCAAAAAATAGAAAAAAACCCCCACAAACTGAAAAACTCCAACCACCTCTAAAAAACCACTGGAGTTGGCTTCAGGATGGTACAGATTAATGTGTTGAAATTGGATAAGGCTGTGCCAGTGTGACACATTTCCTCTGGAATGGTTTTATAAAACTACCTCATCAGGCTTCGTGCCTATACATACTCCCGTCACCCACATGCTACAACCACAATGATGATGGCTATATTCACACCTTGTTGTGAAAATCCACAGTGCTCTTATTATTTATAGGGTACAGGTCAACACTGTAGAAAGTCAGAAAAACTAAAAGTTTCATCTAAACTGATGGATAAATGCCTGTGTAACCTTGATGTGTGTTAGCTGTATTTTAAAATGCTGCCCTGTATTGCAGAGTTAGAGACATATCCACTGAACAAATGGGTGGTCTTCCTACTGTTTCAGATCTGCAATCAGTAGAACAGCTGGGTTATCTTCCTCAGTAGGACACTCTTAATCTAACTAAAATGCTAATTGTCATGTGGTGAGATCACAATCCTACATTTGATGTGGAAACATAACATCTGAGTGACCTGCGGAAAAGATCTTTTGTCTGAAAGCTTGTTGCTATTTCCAGCTGTTTTGGCATTAGAAGTTGTAGCCTCTTTGTTTTCCTTACCTACATTCTAGGAAAATCATAATCAGACTCCCCAGATGAAACATAGGAAGTGACTGACTGATTTTAAAACTAATTGCTAGTGAAGATTCATGTAATGGCACCCTCCAAAACCATTTGTTGAGACAAAAACCAAAACAAAGGACAGCAATGTTGTGCGATATTAAATATTTAGAAAATTTATCTAAATATCTCTGCTATTTTCCTTGTGCCTTGTTTTTACTCTTGTAGTTATAACTAGAATCAGAAATGGAAGTGTGACAATATTCTTGAGGAAGATACAGAATTACAAAAAAAATCCCTCAGATATGATTTTCTTTATATATTCATCCCATCTTAAAAAAAGGAAATAATTCTGAATTTCTTACAGTGTTAATTCTGCACCTGGGAATATAATTTGAGGTAAGCAATTTTAGAACAAAATGACTATTTGGAACTGCTGGAATGGAAACCAATGCTGTCTTTCTGTACCTATAGTTGGTCATCTCAGGATGACTAGCACAAGCACATTGAAAACAGATTTGAAATGAAGAATTATGTTGCATTATTCTGAATCATGGTTTGATAGAGTTTGACACAACCTTAAATGCCAAGTTCTCACTTGGCATGATAAATGCAATTTTTCAAAATGGATTTCTTTTTTTTTTTTTAATGCTGCCTCCCATTTGAAAAGGAGAATGGGTTTCTCTTTACTTGAAATATCATTATATTAGTTCATAGAATATCGTGAGTTGGAAGAGGCCCATATGGATCAGTGAGTCCAACTGCTGGTGGTGCACAGAACAGCCCCAAGAATCACACCATGTGCCTGAGAGCGAATGTGTCCAAATGTACCTGACAGCAAATTTGTCCAAATGCTTCTTGAACTCTGTCAGCCTTGGTGCTGTGACAGTTTCCCTGGGAAGCCTGTTCCAAACCAACCACTCTCTGAGTGAAGAACCTTTTCCCAATATCCAGCTTCAATCTCCCCTGACACAACTTCATGCCATTCCCTTGAGTCCTATGACTGGTCACCAGAGGAAAGAGATTGGTACCTGCCCCTCCGCGATGAGGTCTGCCCTCAGTGTTCTTTTCTTCAGGATGAACAAGTGACCTCAACCACTCCTGGTATGGCTTGCCTTCTAGACCCTTTACCATCTTCGTAGCCCTCCTTTGGACACTCTCTAATAGCTTTATATCCTTGTAATGTGGCACTCAAAGCTGCAGACAGCACTTGAGGTGAGGCCACCCCAGTGCAGAGCAGAGCGGGACAATCCCCTCCCTCACCAGGCTGGTGATGCTTTGCCTGATGCCTGCAGGACGAGGTTGGCCCTCCTGGCTGCCAGGGCACTGCTGGCTCAGTCAACTTGCTATGTTCAACTTACTGTTATTATTTCAAACAGCAGTAGTAGATGCAGAAGATTTTCAGTCTGACCCCAGGTAGATGGAATGTAGAGGAAACAGATTGTGTGTATGTTTATGTAGCTGTCTATTCTGTCTTGTGAATGCGCAGCTCAGCCTGTGGAAATAACAGTGAACAACAAGAAGTTAGATTTTGTGAATGTTTTCCATATAGTCTCGAAAAAGCTATGCCTTGGCTCAAATGAAAATATACAGTTTGTTACAAGTCAATACTGCTTATTTTTTGAAAGAAGTAACAATAATAAATACAGATATAAAATAATCTCATAGAAACCATTGTCACTTTTCACATGATGTGAATGATCTTTAGAGACAAAGTTTCTACAGGTCCTGATTTGAATACCTTATTATTATTTGGTTCTTGTAATGTTTTGGATTTGGTAATTAATTTAATATATTGATTTATGTCTTCTATTAAAGAGTGTATTGTGCAATATGTTATTTTGCTATTTAGAAAACATGATAGCTGTTTTGCTATGTAAATTACTTATGATAGCATGGTAGCTGTTTTGTTCTATAAATTACTTACTGATTTTGGGAATATATTGAGATGTAATATTTATATAGCTAAATACGATATTTCGATACCATACATCAGTGTTCAAAAAAGGTTTCCTTGTCATTTTAATACCACTTGAAGTTCTAAAGCCCGTTTCCTTTATCCTGTGGGACTGTCTGGAAAATAAATGAACTGTTACAATATGAGGGTTAGCATATCTTAAATGAGTAACCTTTGTAGTTCTCCCTGGCAGGAAGTGCTATTAACTTCTTTCTCCTTCTCCCATCAGTAAATCCAGACTTTCAAAGGATACTGCAGACCACTCTGCAACTTATGCAACAAATCTCATGTTTTCAATTTTGTCTTCAAGACTTCAGTTTTGAGTAGTCTGCGGGACACTAAAATCATGCACAGAGTGTAACAATTGCTTTTCACTACATGCAATTGAGAAGCAGAGATCCCTGGTGTTTCAGCTTACTAGGGAGCAGATCCATGGAGTATATTCAGTTTCCTGGACTATTAACTAAGTCTAGGATAGAGTTTTCTACTTCACTATGGATCAGTTAGACAGTTTATCATTCTTACAGATCTGAAAACCACATCTGTCCGCATCTTGTGAAGCAATATTCCATCCCCCCACCCCCCCCCCATTGCAATAACTTATGTCTTTCACCAGCAGGAAGTCCTGTTATTCACCTGCAGGGATAAGTAGCTGAATATATTCAGAGAAAATGTAATGTTCACAGTTAAAAACAGCTATTCAGTTTGCTTTTCTCCTACTTAGCCTATTCAGTTGACTAGCTGAATTCTTGCAACAGGTATTGTAATGTCTGCAATCTCCAATAATAATGGTTGTATTAAGTTACATAAGTAAGACTGTCAGAGCAGAAATCGTCCATATTGGAAGAGTTTATTTTGGTGATTGCAAAACCTGGTTTGCAGCAGCAATTGTTTCAATAAGAGTATGCCTTGCCTCAACCTGTACACCTTGAAGTGATAGATTATAAAAAGGTGTTCAGGCAAGTGTGCAATAATAACCCCTGAGCAAATTTTGTCCACACCTGGCCATTTCTATGATGTTTCTACAGAAGAGGAAAATTAAGAGTCTAAGACAAATTGTGTGATCTGGCTTAACTATTTAATATTTGTACAGAGTTTCACAACTTCTGTGGGGTAAATTATGTAAAGTTCATAGCAGCAGAGTAGGAATTAGGGCTGATAATGACAATGATGATCATTTTATTCCTTAATAAATATGATTGTGTAAAATGAGTCTAGTCTACACCTGGCATTTCAATCATCATGCTTCAAAACCCTTTTTTTCTGCAGTGACTACACACTTATGCATGAAGCAAATATTTCAACAGCAGCAAAATTTTCTTCTCTCTGAAAGAGTAGTGTCTTTCTGAGATATTGAATAATTCAGGAATTAAAATTTTCCCTTTTATGGGAAAATTTACACATGCATAAGTATTTACTTACACTTTCTCTGGTTATGCCAGGTACTAGGGTTTCCCAGTACTCAATCTGAATATGCTTCAATTCACTATCTTTTCCACTCAGTGCAAATCAAACTGAATTCAAATTCCAAATCTATTGCAGTTTACATTGCAACTCAGTGTTAATTGATGTATCATCCACAACTTCAGTGGATCTACACTGATTTCACTGCTTTACATCAGTGCAGGCTCAGTATTCGTATTGCTTTTTTAGTCTTGCCAGAGACGTGTGGGGTCAGCCCACATGTGTAGTGATGGATGAGAACTTAGTGGAAGTGGTTGGCATACAGTACTGCTGCTCTGAATTATCTAGGCTGGAACAAGGTTTTGCAGGAGCCAGTGGAGGCCTTTGCTCTCTCTGGGATGGAGTGTGTCACCAGTAACAACATCTCCTAAAGGTGGGGATCTGCTTGACATATGCAGACTCTCTTGTACCAAAGCAATCAGCACACCTGGCTACCTAGTGCTGTGTTGTGCTTGTCATTTTCACTCAGTCTTTGGCCTCTCTCATAAATCCAACAGGGAACGAGTCTCATGAATCCAACAGGGTATGATTCATTCACTAAATTTACTAAAAATCAGTGCTCTGCATTGAACCTCCTGGGCAATGCATGCCTATCTGCATTTTCTTTTCAGCAGATATCAGGGTGGTCTGATCAGATGGCCTTTAGTAAACATCTACAACAGTGTCCCCCATGTGAGCCTGCCCCTTAATTCTTACCCATAAGCTCTCCACTCATTCTTCATCCCCCTCTAGTCAGAGCTCGATACATTCCGGTTGCCTTCACGTAAAGAGCATAAAGACATTATGGTTAGTTTCTCTTAGTTGATATGAGGACATCATTCTGTCCTTGGATTTTCATTAAATATATTGGTTAAATAATATTATATACCTATATTATATATATATATGTATATGTACATATGTTAAAGGTAAACTTTTCTCAATAAACATATATGTCTAAATACAAATATTCATCTAGCAACACCTATAATATAGCACTTCCTATGATAATATCTCCAGTACAAGAAAGAGCCTTTTCATATGTCTGACTATTGAACTAGTACAGACTGTACTGTGCACACAAGGTCAGAATAGATCATTATAATGTTCTCTTATATCCTTTAAATTTCTGGGACATTTCTTATTTGTCATAATTAGTCCAGCTCTCCTGAATGCAAAGGCATGTACAGGCGTAACACAATTTCACTGTCAATAGACTCCTAATTTATAAAGGCAGTTCTGATAGTCTTTCATCATTAATGTTCAGTTTTCATCTGATGCGGTTTTTTTTATTGGACTTTAAGCAAACATATGAAATATATCATTGTAGCTGCTACTGCATGCCTGAATTCAAACCTAAAAAAAAAAAAAAAAAAGGAGGAAGTTTTATCCTATTTAACCACGGCATACTTTTTCTATCCTGTGGGAAAGTAATTCTGGTTGAAAAAGACAGTCTGTTATGTATAGCATAATGTTTTCACTGACTTTAGTGGATTTCACTGTTTAAGAAAGCATTGGAAATGGAAGAAATTCCACACTAACAACTAAAATCACATCACATTGCTTTTATTAAAAACAAAAAACCTTAGAAAAGAGAGCAGAGACAAGCACAGATTCACTAGTATTCCTTTGTTTGAAAGAAAGAGATTTCCAGGATATATTTTCTTTAGAAACATATGTAAGTATGCTTAATTAACATACTCAGAGATATTTAATAATGAAGCTTTAAATTGAGAGAAGCAGCTGTCACTTTAATAGTTTGGATATATCTAGGGACTCTGCAGGCATTTAGTTTTCATACAGCATCCGTGTGACTTGATATTTGATATAACAACTGAAGAACTTTGTGGGATCCATCCCACTATACTTTAACATTTTTAGCACCATTCCCAATTATGTTCTAAATTAAAGACTTACATATACAGACACATAATTGCAAATGCAGTGTCTAAGATGTCGTGTCTGGAATATCATAGAATTTTAACTAGTGGTTCCACTCAATCCATTTGCATTACTGATAACTCTGTTAGCAGGGTCATCCCTACTGATTTAATGCTTCATAAAAAGTAAATACTAATGTGAATTGATTTTGCAATTTTTTGTGGAAAGGATTTTTTTGTTGGAAGTATCTGAGAAGTGTAATTCTTCATGAAAAATATTCACTTCGTGAAAAATAATAAATACATTTTTCACAAAGAAACTAAAGCAATGTGTTTCTTTTCAGGCAGATGCAACCTGAATACAAAATAATCTTTTCTTTAACTCAGCCATTTTAGTTTGAATTAAACACTAGCTCAGATTCTTGTTTGGCTCAAGTACATTATAACCAAATACAATAAAACCATAAATCAGTGACTATGCATGTGTGACTCTTTTAACAAAATGTTCATCTGAGCTGCCATTTTCAATGAAGACTCTGGGATTTCATTGACCAGGTCCTTACCTAATCCACTTAAATCCCTTTGAAAATCCTATTATTAACTATTGAATTCTCCTAATGAGTTATTTCTGAAAGTACCCATCTACTTCTCAAATGATATAATGTAGCCCTTTGAAATACACTTGTGTTTGAGGAGGAGAACAACAGATTTTTAGGTAATATTTCTTAACTCTTCCAATAAATTACTTTGGGTTTTTTTATCATTATTATTTTAAGCACTATTCTAACTTTTTGCTATGCATGTAGCAAAATTTAGTTATCTTCTTTTCAAAAAAGTTTAAAAATATTCTTGTTAGAAAAGTATGAATTAATTGAAGACAGCTATAAAAATGACTATATCTGGCAATATAATATAGCCAGATATATTGCTATGATAACTTCTATTTATCATTCTCTCTAAAATCTTTATATATATTTTGTATTGTATATAAATTTTAATCAAATATTCATAAACAATTTCAAGCACAACTCAATGGCTTTCGTAACATTAGTTGAATTACAACAGTCTGGCATATCTATATGTCTTCAATTATTAACATTTTTTAATGTTATTATTGCCTTTATCTATTAGGGATGTGAGCGAGATTAGGGTGACATTTGTACTAATCTGTAGCAAGATTCTTCTGTTCCCATGGAGCACAGCTTGGCTTTTGCCTGAAAATATCTGTAATATTAAACTCAGTTTTGGTTGCATATCCATATACTGCCTGTTCTTGCTGAAATAGTAAGTATTAGAGCAATTACCGGTATTCTGATATTATCTGTAGGATTCAATGAGGTCTCTCATTTTTCTGATCTTGTAATCTAGTGAAAACTAATTTTATAATATTATTTTTCTGAGAATTTAATTCCATGTTTATATGCAAAGGTGAAATTCCTTATATTGGTTTAATCATTCTGAGAAACAATTGATTTGACTACAGCACAGGCATGAGTGAAACTGTATGATTTATAGAGACAAAATGCGGTTCAAAATCTAGTTTATAAATTTTTAACTACACAGCACAGAAGGTCAAATACATGTATGGTTGTCTGACATTTTTTGGAGACAACCATTTGACATCATCCACACTGGTTTTTCAGTCATTCATTTTGGATAATATCCTGTTCTTTCCTTACCTTTGTAATCAGATCTCTAAAGTTACTCTTTCTGTTTGACTGAAATAATAGTTAGGAATATGGAAAATAGAAAAGGAAATAAGGCTTGTCTACTAATTAGGAAATATCTCAAGTTCCTCTGCTCATATCTGAAAGAAACACAGCCTATTAAAAAAGCAACATAAGAGCAAAAGATTTAAAAAGACTTTATTTGATGCCGTTAAAAGCAAGTTGGAAATACAGTTGGTGTGAAAGATGAATATATGAAATAAAAGTTTAAAATTATACATAAGTAGCTTTATTCAAGCAAGAGAAAGATTTGAATATTTGATGTTAACAGGATGACAGAGGTGCTTATGGTTGGAAGAAAAACTTAACATTTTACAGCACTATCCTGTGGCCATTATTTGAGTGACAGTGAAGATTAAATTGATTTAAATTATACTTTGCTATTATATAGCTATTAATTTTTGTACCACAGCTATTTTTATTTTGCTTTTGCTTTTCCCTTGGAGCTCTCAGAGCACTTTAGAAGATGTACAACACTCATTAAAGATATGGTTCTCATTTAATCAGCCATCTGCCTGGTTTACTCATTTGGAAAGGTGACATGTGTCTTATGCATTAATATAATTTTTAGTGCCCTCTTCAAGACAGAGGTCAAAGCAACAGCATTCTTCTTGTGCATGGCAACTGTGAAAAGTCAGTCAATTTAAGCTACCCATGTTAGTGCCACGTCTGAAGTATTATTATTAAGCACTTGTCAAATTTATAGAGCCAAGGGACAAGAACTTGAGGATCATGCATCTCGGTCCCTTTCCCTTCCTAGCTAAATAACTTTAGCAGCCCTTGAAATTCTTGTCTCACATTGCCCCAACTCCATGGATCTCTCCAAGCTCCCATAACATTCAGAGAGACTGAATTAAGTATCTGTGTTTCTTATTATAGAAATATCTTCTAGCAGAGAATCTACATTCATTGAGACAGAGCCATTTCCAGTTTGCAAGGTATACAGGCTTTGCTAATGAAGGCATCTTTAAGAAATGCATTAAAACATTAAAAGAGAGACATTTCAGTTTCAAGAGCTTTAATTTAAAAACTACTATTCCATTAATGGCCCTTAGATTTAATACTATTTTTAAGTCAAAAAGAGTTGTTAAAGAAAAGTTCAAAATGCATACCGCTATCTTTACAATTTATTGCATCGGAAATTTTAAATAAAAACTGTACATGGAAAAAAATCTGGTACGGTTATATTCCATTTGTTGAATTTTTGTGTATGTTTATTTACCTTACCTGCTCATCAACTTTGCTTATTAAACAGGAAGAATTTACAGTTGAGAAATGAACTGTGGAAAATTTTACCATAGAAGGCATAATCCTGGAAAGCATCTAGCTATAAAGTAATAAAGTGAAAATATTGTACTTTAAGGAACACTATCACTAAATAACTGTAGGATGAATTTTCTTATGTCCTATCTATCCTCTCTTTCATGAACAGATGTCTCATTAGGGTCAGCCAGAAGTTTGATTTTAGAAAGTGTTTAGGCAAATTTGTTACAACATCAGAAAAACAAAGAAGTCAAATCCCACTTCTCTCTTATAATGTAAATTAAAAAAAACTGGAAGGAACTATGCATGCTGCTATCTCCACAATGTGGGATACGAGAGAATGGATCAGAAAAAGGAAGAAGGCATCTCAAGATATTGGCTGATTTGGTACACATTCAGGTGCTCCACTACTTAATTGATATTCTTGTCCCTTGTAATGAATCCTAAGTCCCTGCACTGGCTTACAGTCTCCCTTCCATGCCTAAGTTATGTACCTCAGCAGATTGGGAACACCCAGCACACTGTCAAATACACTATTTAAAGTCAGAAACAAAGAGACTGCACTGTGCTAGTCAACAGGGAAAAAGGCCAGTGTTACAGTGCCTGTCCTCATGTAACTGATACCCACAAGACAGAACTATAAACCTTTTCACTTTCTAAAGGTAATCATCTACTTTTGAAACAAGAAATGAGGTCTCAATTTTTCTCTCTTGTCAAAGCTTCATACCTAACTTAATAGGTAGAACATGTTTTCTTTGAGATGTAAGAGGTTTAAACTCAACTTCCTTCTTTGGTTGTTGACAATTCAACTTTTTATCCTTCACCTCCAATGGAGAATTTTCATATTTTGTGGAGTTCTTTTGTCTCTTCTCCCACTGCAGCTCTCAATTGCATAAAATTTTTTGAGTCATTAAAGAGAAGGTACAGCTGAAAGTGAGCCTGGCATATAGCCTGAAAGCTACAGCAATGTTCTGGCTAAGGAAATTCTGTACATCCTGAAGTCCTCCATATATTCAGGCAGTTGTCAGCATACCAATTTTGAGCATTTCAAACAAAACTTCTAATTGTTGCTTTAAATGTTATCGTCATAGCAGAATTTTATTACACAGCTAATAAAAACTGAATTTATCATCTATACTGTAATACTGAATTTAGCTTTCTTTGAGACTGCTGTAACCCTGTCTTGCTTTTCACATCAGTTTCTATTTTAGACTCCAAACAGGAGCCAATTAATTTAAAAGTGTGTAAGAAAGTTAGTGTATTATTAAGTTGTTCTAATAGGTTATTCTCAGAGCCTTTAAAATTAGCATTTGCAGTGAAAAATATGGGTCTGGGAGAGACAGATCCTACTTCTCTGTAACTGATTCAGATGGGGGATTTGGTGATTCAGAAGTGCAAGTTTAATTGATTTGAACATTGTCAGCTTTCACAGGCCTGTTCTGGAAAAGAAAGTTTGCTTTTGCTAACAAATGAGAAAACACAACAACAGATAAATGTATTAAATGAAACAATGCCCAGACACTGAATTTTTCTTCCCTCTGGATCCCTATTGGCCAGTGTTAGTCCCTGGGAGACTTGCTGCCAGTAGCTAGTTATATTTGTTTATTTACATGTCAGTAATGTTTTTACTTCTTGAATCACTGAAACCCAGTGTTTCAGTTTAGAGTTTCTTCTGGACTCTACATCTCTGATCTTAATGAGAATGGTTAGGTTAAGAATAAGAGCTAAATGCCCCCACAAAAGGGTAAAAACAGGACAACCCACAGCCACTTTGCATCATGAGCATCCCCAGACTGGCAGGGCTGGCTGATGCTCCGAGCAGGCTTTGCTGCCTGCCCAGCCTGGGGAACACCCGGGTGACAGACAGGGAATTAACATTGTCCTTGGCTTGGTTCCTCCTTGCTGGCCAGTGTAGTTGAGCTGGCATGGAAGTGGCACAGGAATTTATTTCTGGGAAAGGCCATAAGCAAATGGAAAGGCTGAGGGTGAAATGAGGAAGAAAGGGAGGAATTGTGACTCAGAGGGATGTCTGTGACTCACAAAGTTTCCCTGAGCTACCCAGAAGTTACATGCAGCCTCCCGCTTGACTGAAAATAAGGGTATAATCTATATCAACAGCAAAGCAAGTACTGAGAACTAGAGTTTAGATGTATGGGTTTGCAAAGAAAAACTTCTTAATGATGTTTGTGTTTTCATGTGCTTTTAGATTGAATTGAGGGCATGTAAAGAAAATCTGATGAAGTCATTAGCAAATCTGAGATAATGATTCTTCTTCATTCCTTCCATTGTGTGTTAATTATGACTCTTACAGTGAGAAGTACGACTGCAAGTGTACACATCAATAGAAGTATAAAGATGTAATTTCTTACTCTAGAAGTCTTACAGCCTCACTGATGGATACCTGAAGCTGAAACCATTTTAAACACCCATTTAGTTACAGTGGAGCAGCTGGGTGTTTCCAAGGAACAGGAATACTTTTTTTCTACATCTTTACTCTGCTCTAATGAAGAATTTCACGTGTCCCTTTATTTTAGGGTCTGTTGAAATGTGTTCATGTTCAAATGTTCTAATAAAGTGTCAACATTCCTGTGAATATATCTAGAGAGAAAAAACACTTTTCTCCCATAATTATCCATGATAAATTCCTTCAGCTTAATATTAATCCATTCTTCCTCAGGATGACAATTATGCTTACCTAATGTTCTGAATAAGAATGCTCTTAAGAATCAGAGGATATGCCTACAAAAGACAAGTGGCAACCTTCTTCCTTGCTTTGCTGAATAATTGCCTTGGTAAAAGAAGCAAAACATGGAACAGTTTGTGCTTCTCTCTTCAAGTGCCTTATTCTCATAATCTGCGAACCAACTTATTCTTTTTGTGCACCTGGTTTGCTGCTTTTACATCAAGATAGGGAAAAGGTGTTTTAGCTTTGCTCTCTCTCTCCCTATAATCACACTCTGAGCAGCACAACTAAGAACTGGACCTATCAGAATTTCAGGCATTAGATTTGAGGGAAGAATCTTTATAAAAGCCCCTAAAGATTCAGTAGTGTTTTTAGTAAAACATGAGGAAAGTGTATCCTTGAAATGATACAATCCAGCCTTAGGTTATAATTTGATTTCCTGAAATTCAATAAGAACTTTGGCAGCACCAGTGAGGCACTGGGCTCCAGGTGCACATTTTCAAAAACAACAACTTGGCATTAGACAAAGGTGAACTAATTGGCAGCCTCATTTTCCTGTGATCATATATTCTTCTGATACAGTAAAATGAAAATAAGTGTTCAGATAAAGATAACAGTGTATGAATATGTTTATGTGTTTATATGTATATTGACGTAACGTGTATATATAACACACATTTCTTTAATGTGTGTCTTTATACCTATATGCATTGGTATACATGTATATACACATACACACATCCCCACACTTTTGGTTTGTAGAGTTTCATTCTTTAAATACACGTTTCATAAAACCCTTGCAGTAATTGTTCCTGTGGTGTGGGTTAGCATTGTACCATTTGCTCATGTTGACAATCTTGCACACAAGTTGTACAGTTTTTCATTCACTGGATGGTGCACAATAGGTATCCATGTTTAGTTATCGTTTCTAGCTTTTTATAAATGTATATTTTTTATCATTCACTTTTGTACTTAACTGAAAAAGAAGTAACTAACGTGGCAAAAATATGATACAAAGTACAGAAATGCAACATCAGTTTATGCACATTTATGCACATTATTTAAAGTATGTATGTTGACCATATGCTTAATATTAGAACTTCATAGCAAGAAATGTACATTTTTAGAAGGAAGTTTTCCTTTAAAACATGGCCCAGCACTGAGGTTTTAGCCAGCTTCACTGTTTGAACACCCACACTCCTCCAAGGGAGAAAGATCCTCTTTTGGAGAAATGTGGAAGATAATACATGCATTCATATGCTTAATTCTGGGTAGTATGCTTCAAGTGTAACTTTCTGCTTCCTTAGGAAAGTAGAAAGATGCTTCTGTTTGTGGTATTAATACACATGAAAATGTTTCCAAAAGAGGTTTTCCACCCTTGCTGAAATCTGATCAGATGTAATCCCGTTTATTTAGAAACAACTTCTGAAAGTCTTTTGTATTACGATTTTCTGGACAAAATTACTGAGTTTACATTTTTTCCTTTATATTTATGCAAAGATTAATTTTCAATGACCTTCAAGGTGTGAAAAGAAAGAAAACTGTAATTGCATTTTTTTGAAAAAAATTCTTTTGATGTAAGAAAAGATCCGACCCACACTCACAATAGTGGGTGAAAAGCATCAGTTATTCTAAAGCAAAATTTTTTATCTCGTCCCCACATTTCCCTGCAGTGAGATGTCAGCTGCAGTCAGTTTGTGTAAGTTAGTGTCCCAGTAGCACGGGCTACACATGTCAGGGCTGTAAACTATTAAAACATTTGAAAAACCTTTGTTTCAAGGAATTTTAATTATGGCTCACAAGGTCATTCATGTTGAGACTTTATATCATGGGCCAAACTTCAGATCTCCGTGAATAAGGCAAGAGGTTAGTATGTGTAACTTTATCCTCACTATAGAGTTCATATGCTGCTGATTATAAGCTTGTAAACAAATCCTTCACCTCTCTCCTGTCCGAAACAGCTTTATAAGGAGTTTATTTTTTAGAAAAATAAAAACAGGTGACAGGGACAAATTGTCCTGAAGTATATGCAAGAAAGTTAAACTCCCAGTTTCTGATGAAAAAGATATTATAATCAGAAATATCATATCTCTTTAGACTATGTGGAGCATACTTAGGTCATGTCAGTTTTGTTCTCAGGGAACACTAGTGCTTGGCTTCATTCTTCTCAGCATCTGTTTTCTTCTCTTTTCCCTCTTTATCCATGCAAACGTACTTTTTATAGACTAGCCTTGAGTTGAAAATACCAAATCAAACTCCTTGCTCACCGATTTATAAACACCTTCATGTATTTGGCAATTTGAATGAGCAAAGTGTTTATCAATGCTACCATCTCTTAAAGGACTTAGACAAGGCATATAAAATTTTAATCCTGGTTCTCCTTTGGATATTATTAACTTGCATGAACCATAGTAATAATTCTGATATTTATTCTAATCTTTATATTTAAAGATATACCTGTGTGAAGTTTGTCTGGTCCATGCAGCAATATTGGACTTACGTTTTACAATACTTTTTTACTTGAAAAGGCATAGTTCTTTTTTTCTTTTTTTTGTTGAAAAGAGCCATTCTGGCTCATTTGCTTCTCACTTTATTTGACACACACAACTTGTCTTATGCCTTAAGAATTAATTTGGCTCACTTGTATAATTTGCTCTTTTAGCCTTCTTTTATCATCTTTGCTTCAGAGAACATTTATGTCTTCAACTGAGACTAAATTGTGTTAATTAGGAAAATATCTAATGGCATCTTGCCCATCACCATGCCTGAATGGCCATGTAACCCCCCCCAACTCAGTAGTGTTTCTCTTGAGTTCATATGAAATTCTTCCAAAGGTGCCACCATGGAGTAATTTATCTTTTTTAAACAGACAATGTAGCAGACAAAGGCATAATAAGACAGATTTGGATAGGAAATTATGTAGAGACTTTTTTTTTTTTAATAATGAGAATAATTAATTGTTGGGAGAATTTTCTAGCCAAAGTGATGGAGCAGCTATAGCTGAGTGTTTCTCTAAATCATGCACTTAAGCTCATCAGGAAGTTATTAGGCTTGATGCAGAAATTGCTTCATTAAATTTTATGCTCTGTGTAATGAAAGAGGTCAAAATAAATAGTCACAATAAATATTTTTGATCCTCAATTGCAAGTGAAATTGTGGTCAAGTGAATTCTAATAGGACCGAATTCCTATTTATTTCAATAGAAAGTGTTTTCATCCAATAAACTTATGAACAATTAGGCGAAGAGAGAAAGTATTTTAGATAATGTATTTTTAATTTACTGTTTTATGTAATCAAGCGTTATGATGAAGAATGAGGTATGGATACAATGTTACGCAGCCCTATGGTTTTCACTATGGCAATTAAAAGTTATATCTATTTTTTTTTTTTTTGTGAGCCTTTACTAAGGGACAGAAAAGATAAAAGTACGCGCTTTATCATGTTGAATAAACAGCTGAATGTCCCTATGGAAGTTTAACATGTGTTCATCTGCCTTTTCTTAGCTTTTTATGACTAGCACTACTGCAAATGAACCTGCTAAGATTTTGCTTAATATTGGGCTGTAACATTTACTATATTGAATATTGTGATAGTGTGTGTATATATATGTATGTATTGTATATATTGTGTTCTGAGGAGAAGGTCGTAATCTCAATTACATAACTTTTTCGCTTCCCTGAGACACAGGTTTAGGTACCTGCTAAGTTTTTTTTTCTTTTGCAATTTAATGCCTATATTTTTAGCTCCTTCATATAATGTAGAGAGAGATCCATGCAATCTAGAATGTAAGGGGAGTCAGTCTGCTGTTGTGCCCCCTAATTGCTTCTGTCTTAAAACATTTCAGTCTTTCTAAGAGATCCAATTTTTTTTCCCTTCCAGTGCACATGAAAAGGGATAATGTTAGCGATTTGCAGTTAATTCAATTACTTTCCACTTGTGAAAACGCTGACAGGATTTCCGACCACTGGAAGAGGTGCCCTGACTGTTAGATGTGATTGGCAGCCCAGACATAGCTTTTAAATTGCGGGTGAAATTAAAGCATTTTATCTTCACTCATATATATGCTTTATGACAAACCGTTCAGCAATACTTTTAAGCCATTATTTCAGTGAATTGATTTTCAACAGCAATTAACGACCAATTTGTGAGATAATGTTCTCAGTCAAATCACAGATGAGTCAGGATCTGTTTCAGTAATGGACAAGACTTTAATGCACTAGTGATTATAAGTCATAGCAGTTGTTTTTTAAATACTGTAGATGATTTTTTTTCAGATTTACACCATCTGCAGTACTACTGTTATGAGAAGACTGTGCCCTGTGCATTTCATATAAACTAGAAAATATGAAAAAAGAAAGCTTATTCAGAAAGAAAAGTGCCATCGTCTGCATGCTGGAGAAAATAACTTGCCATAATAAACCCATTCTTTTAAAAAATATTTTTTTAAAGATAATAGTAAAAAATTGCCAATCGCAAAATAAGGAAATCATTTAGAAAATGAAGCATGCCAAAAGTAATTATGAGACACACAGAGGAAAAAAAGTGTACTTTAAAATGTGTTTGACTAAGGCTCATAGTCGTCACACCTAAGTTTGCTTAAAGAGTCCAGTTAGTTCAGGTTTTCTCTCTGGTCTGTGGAAAAAAAGAGGTATTGCCAAAGGTAATTCATGTGAGAGGTGGGCTAAATTTCCATCTCCAAATGACTCCCTTTTGTGGTTAAGGATACAAAGATGTAGGATCCCTCTGTGCCTTTTTAGACTGAACATCTCAATTTTAGGCAGTAACATTAACGGCCATAAGCCTCTCTTAACTCATCATCTGATAATATTAACATGCTTTTATCACTAAAAAATGTGTAAGAACAGTAGTGAAACTAGGAAGGCTGATTTATTCCCATTATGGACTTTGTAGACATGTGCTTGAACCCTACATTAAAACCTGCTAGGAGGGATAATAGCCACATATTGGAGTCATATGTAAAATTATTAAAAAGACATAAAAAGGAAGAAAAATGAAGGATATGAGAATATTTGAAAAGTATGAGGACAAGTAATAGCCTAAGTTAGCAAAATATACACTTTATTCTTATGGGCAAGAACATATATTTTTTTCTTTTATTTCAGTTTTTAATTTGGTGTATTTATCCTGATCCGCTAGAATAGCAATATTTAGTCTTCTGTATATCAACCAGTGATGAGGACTTTCTTAACTGAAGATATATCTGGACCAGTTGGTGCAGCCAGATGCAGGAGCAGAAGGTCTGACTCCTGAGCAATAGTATTTCATGGTTTTCAGAAGCAGATTTCTCTTTCTATTCATCCTACAAATCTCTGTGGGGGAGAAATGAACAGTTTCTTCTCAAGGAAACTGAAGTCTCCATGTTGACTTCTTGTCCCCACTCAGGGAGTAATGAGCAGCTCATTCATCCCCCAAAATTTGAAAGGCAGGGATGAGATTGAGTTGCCCTGCCCCTTGCCTTGACATAGTATGGAATATTGGTTGAAATACCTTATATATGCAGAAAATGGTTGTATTCAGCAGACAAAATCCAAGATATCATTACAGCTGATTTTGAACTGAAAAATAGTGGCCTATAGATTTGAAAAGAACAATTAAAATCACATTAAATCTATATATAGTTAAATGTAGTCAATGCACATGCTGTTTTCTTTTTTATAATAGCATTTCAGTTATCTTCAAATTAAAGCTAATAAGAGATACAAAGATTAAAAGTTATTAATGAAAATAAAGGGAAAGAACTATGTCTGTATGTAATTTAAACCTCCCTTGGTATCACAAAAATTGAAAAGATATTTTTGTACCATTTTTATCAAATTTGCTTTTACACTCTGCTTCATTTTAATTATTTTTTTTTCAGTTTCTCAGCTTCTAGAATGATAATTACACATAAACAGTGGCTCATCCCTTTAGGAAAGAATCAAAACGTTTCATTCCTTTGAGGAAAATTTCACTTACTAAAGACCTATTTGCAATCCAACAGCCAGCTTGTTCTTTAGACATAAAGTCAAGCATTTGATACAAATACACTTTAAGTAGCAAACAGTTATCAGGTATATATTGCAATTACTTTTATTTTTTTTGTTAATTTCACAAGCCAAAAAAAACCCCAACAGTATTTTTATAAATGTTTCTTTGTTATGTCTGTACTTAATTAAGCATAGGGATATGATTTTTCCATCATCAGATGCTTCTGATTACAGCGATACCTGCATTAGCCTATATTTTGAAGGATTTAAGTCTTAAATGTTCACCATCTGTTAATAAAAGAGATTATCTCACTCCATTTTGGAACAGGTATAGACTAATTAGAACCAATTGGTATTTTTTGCATTCTTTTTTCTCATAAGGGAACTCTTCAATATAGAAGTTACATAGTAAAAAAAGAAATCTGTTTTCTGGCTGAGTGCAGTTTTATTGGTTCATTACTTAATCCATGAAAGATGTTGATCATATCTTTTAACAACTGAAGTAGCTGAGACCAAAAAAGAGATTGATTCAATGATATGGCAGTTTTAGCACAAAGCAGGCATTTCAAAACCAAGATGTTGTCTGAAAGGGGAGAAATTGCCTGAAGGCTTTGGAGAGAGCATTATGGTATTTGGGTGACATGTTTCCTCGCTGCTACTTCAGCCTGTTTTACAGCTGGTTGCTTCTGTGTGCTTGCAGAGTCTTCGAAGAATTATGAGATTATTGGTCTTGACTAAATAAAATAAAGTGAAACCTGAGATTTCTGAACAAGCTTTGCATTATTAAAATTATATAAATTTATTTCTGTATCTCTATACCAGTAATTAGTGGACTGCACTGCCTCAGTGATACTAGTTTTGAAATTGATGTAATCCTATAAATATTGTGTGAAGCAGCCCCAAAACAAACCTTCTCTCTGAAGCAAAAGCATTCTGACAAAAAGGATAAGAAAATATCAATTTCAATTTTGATGAGGAATTTAGGGAGACAATCTATAATTACTAATCTTTTGGTCAGACCTACCAATTCATTCATAAAGAATGAAGTCCACTGAAAAAAATAATTCTCCAATGTTACTACATGGCGAGATACATTTTATGATGAGAAGAATCTCTTTGGTGTCTTTAAAGTGAGGTGTTTGGTTCAAAATGACTTGTATGTTTAAGAGAGTTCTTGTAGAGTAATACAACATTATCCATAGTTCCACCAAGAATTACCGTGATAACATCAATGCAGATATACGTTGGTTGAAAAAGAAATAAAATCAATTTATTTCAGAGAGAACCAGCTCAATAAAAGGAACGGTTGGAACTGATACTGTAAGTTTTCTTATGTAATAATTGTAAATATTTTACATTAAGAGGTTATAATATTTTAGATGAGAATGTGTTGTTGTATTGTTGCTTCCCTATTTCTTTAGATTTCATGTACATTAATTAATATTTTTCCAAGGCAGGTTTAATTATTTTAAAACCTGAACAAGCATATAGATTGCATCATTACAGAATATACACTTTCATATGGACTATTCTCATAGACCAGTTTAGGTGCTTTAAACAGGCCAGGTGAAAGACAAGCCTTGCGAAGTCCAGTTGGTTCAGAAGCAATGGTTCTGTTTCTGACTTATCAAAGAAGATTTTCGTAGGTTGCCTAATTTCTGAAGCCTTGGCAAATTCTAATCCAAGATCGTAAGGGATACACAAATTTGCGTGATCTGTTCCTCATTGACATTAGATTTTCCACAGGCATTGAGGGAGACTGGATTTTTAACCAATTATTTTCCACAATCAGTCAAACTTCTAATAGTTTTAATAACATCCCCACTGTTGTCTGTGGACCAGATATGGGTAGACTTCAAGACGCTACACGATTTCAGCAAGAACTGTGTCTGTCAGAGGAATTTCAGTATTCAGTGTGACAGGCTTAGCTTTGGCCTCAGTGATTTCTTTTGCCCCTAGTAACTGCTGATGATGAGATACAAGGTGATCTGAAGAGTCACCAGCAATTGGGCTAGAATAGAAAGTCATAATCTATATTAGTTATGTTCGCCAACGTATTGTTCATCTGAATATTCTGTCACTTGAATTTTGAAAAAAACCCCACAACTTTATAGAATATCATCAACATTTCAAATACTTCCTTGGAAGACCAATCTGTAATAAGAGTAAGAGCTAAGAAATACTGAACAAAAAAGCTTTCATCCCAGCTTTAACCAGGAGGCTGCCCTTACTCATATTGTTTTCTTAGATTAAAAACTTTAAGCAATACTGCAGACTGGAAGCATGAATGTTAAATATTGCCTCCTAAAGTTCTGGTTCTAGTTCCAGCAGATTGATAATTATTATTTTATTTCAATGTCCATGTTTTCAGATCTTTTGATCTACTGATAACCTGTTAAACTTGAGTTAACTTCCAGGAAAACATTAAAGTAAAACATTATTCTTAGACAGACTGTGCTAAGTGTTTTAACATAGTAATTGAAAGGGATCTGAAATTTTTGCTTTAAATATTGCACAGGAAACAATATTGCAGCTTAGCTATGCATTAAAATGTGATGATGAACATCTAGGTAAAAGCTGAAGTTTAATCTACATCTAGCAGGGCTATATACCTTTGTTTAATTATCACATAATCATACTGGAAATGATTCAGATGCTTTATGGCTTCTTTATATGTTGGCTTGATAATGCAAGAAGTCGGAGAGGACTGGAGAGAAAAAAACATAAAATCTTTAACAAATAGTACAAGGTGAAAAAAAAATACAAAACCATAAGATGAAAATGGTTCTACTACTAAGATGAAAATGGTTCTATCAAAGGGCTGTGAGCAGATTCTGAAATCCAAAGATGTTAAAGACTGGTGGGTCAACAATATTAGACAGAGCCTTTAAAAGTCAGTTTCTAACTTTGGAACTGCAAGTGAATCAGGTATCCATTACCCATCCAGTAATAGGACCTATTGTATCACTAATATGCCTGTAAATAGGATTAGCAAATTCTTGTATCCACAGGTGTACCTGAGATTGTTGTGTGGGCAATACTGGTCTTGTATAAGGGGGAGTTGAACAGCCAACTTCCTAGAAAGACTCACTTCTCTATTGTGGATTAGACAGCTATAAGATATCCAAGTATCAGATATCTGAACCTGGATTCACTGTCTGAACCAGCCTTTACTGTCAGATTTTGTAAGGTGTTAGCCATATATTTGCATCTTTAGGAAACTAAAATAGGTTTCTGAGCTTAAGCGTTTCTAGGCTATTATGCAGGGACAATGTCACTAACATGTCTCCTCTAAATGTGGTCCCGAGATCTTATTTGAGAAGTGCTAGGAATGATTTTACAGATGCAAAAGTGAAAGCAGAGCTCAGTCTTCTGACTCTTTTGGCTGTGCAAGTATTGCCACATGCCTATTTCCCTGGAAGCCTTAACAGCACCACAGCGGTTTCTAATGCACTTGACTGAAAACAATTGAAATTGCAAGTGAATTGCAATTGCTACAAAAGCCTGAGTTACCACTGCAATTTCTAATGGCAATTTCTTTGGCATTTACTGAAGTTTTGATGAGTTCTTTAGTTGCAATTAAAAGAAATAATGGTGCGTCTGTAATTTTCTTTGGCCTAAAACCAAACTCTGATTGACATATAATCTAATAACATTGTCATGAATGTTAACTGCTACTTTTTTTTTGTTGTTCTTTTTCTTTTTAAATTAAGTAAATAGGATTGAATATCTTTATTAGTACAAGACATGAAGCATGCAATTACTTGGCTAGCAAGTAAATAGTAACTGGCAAAGTGTGTAGACAATCTGGAACTCAGATATTTGGACCCTCCTGGTGGTCCCAGAGTCTGCAGAGAAGACTCAATAGCATAGAGACTGAACTATTCTTACAGTTTGAGTAGGTGGTTCTCTGCAGTTCAGAGCTAAGACAAATAACTAGCAAAGGCAGGAAAATATTTACTGCCACTACCCACTACACATACTGACACTCATACATAATGTACCAGCATTGTGACTGAAAATAACTTTCCTGGCTCAAAGACTATCAAAGTATCGCATACTCCACCAATAATACAAGATGTTTGTAAATGAAGCAGCATGAAAACAACACTTTTTATAACATCATAACCACATCTGTGTCACTACATCCATTGTAGGAGACAAAGCATATGTTCTTTTCTAAATTCAGGCATCTATAATGTTTTAGTTAATATTTAGCTCTTACTGAGCTGTTCATGCAGTCAGTGTAAAAGAATAGGCCTTTCCAGAGGGCAAAGCTGAGTATAATAGGCTCAATTACTTTTTGGAGGGTCATATTTCTCTCCATCAACTATTAGGAAATTCAGTTACTGGGTATATACCTTGGGTGCATCTTGTAAATTCTTGGGATGAAACAACTCTGAATTCATGAGACTAAAAAAAATTATTGAGGAGGGTGAAAAGGAAATGATAAAATATACAGGATCTGGAGAACTGAATGTCTTTTTTTTTGCCATTGAAGTTCCTCTGATATTCAGTCCAATATTAGCTGAGTATGACAAACTACAGCCAGTTAAAACCACCATATTTAACCTGAAGTATTTAATTTGTCCTAGTAACTGAATTCTTGAGTTTTATCATTAAAACCCAATCTTCTCTTATGGGAAGTCATATATGAAATGATGCATAGTTTCTAATTTATAGAAACAATCCAGTTCAGTCAATATTCAACCTATCTCAATGTGTCTTCTCTTTTGATGCAAGAGAAATCTCAGTGCACGTAAGTCAAACAAAAATGTTTAACTATTCTGGTTGTTTCACCTTTTACAGTGAGATTCAGTCCATCTCAACCATACATATGTTGGCCTTTGGAGACCTATAACTCATCTAAATAGCAAACAGTAAATTTGAGATTAGAGTATTGAATTGGTCAAGAAATGTCATTGGATCCTATATCTCACACCCTGAAAGGTATGTGCAGTCTTTGGTTAAAAAATGTAAAATTTTCCTTGAAAGCAGGAATCATAACCTTAGAGTCTTTCCTCCAAAACAATGAACTATTAGGCAAGAGTCAAATACATGTTTGCTCATTTGTCTGAACAAACCCTCTCTTTCTTCCTTGATGAACCTTTTTAAGCCAACTGAGTTGCACCTGTCTCAAAAAGTTCACACAGTCTCCAATGAAGTTTTCTAATGAACAGTTAATGATATATAATGATGTCTTAATCCAAATAAAGTAAGTTCAGAGCTGAATTTTAGGTATGTGCCCTCATTTCATACATATATTTGAAGAAAAATAATAAAATTTTAAAATTATAGAATGGTTTTGATGAAGACTGCTGCTAAAGGTTAAAAATCTCATAGGCTATAACATCTGACTGGCTGTTACAGTTACTGATATTTAAGGACTTTGTGGTCTTCATTTTAAAGCAAAAGTATGTATTTATTTATTTACCCCCTTGAGCTAAACCATCAAAGGCATCTTTGTAAGCTACAATTTTTAGTAAAAATAAATTAAAATTGTTCAGAATGCTACTGAAATAACAAACTGGGACAATCCATCTGGAATTCATTTTACTTCATATTACGGGCTTTGTGTCACTGCTGTCCAATTTGACACTGAAAAGCACAAAAAATAACATTGACATAAGGATATAGTTATGTTTATATGCACAGAAGTAGCTTTTTTTCCTGTTATTTTCAGAGTAGTATCCTTAGAATTGGCACCTTCAACAGGCTTTCAGAAAAAAATATCAGTTGTGGGCATGTTAAAATGCAGCAGCAAAAGCCTACGAAATGAAAAGGCTGTCAGTTCAGCCACTGTTCTTAGTTGAGTACTTCTGTTGTATCCAGTGGGGGAGACAGGGAGGCTGGAATTGAGCGACAGGCTTTCCCAGGCATGTTTTGAGGAAATAGGTCCAATACGTGTCTGCTGGCTGCACCAATGCGTTTTTCTTAGGGTCCATTAAGTCATGTCCATTAAAGTCAGTCGAGGCTTTTTTATTTAATATGCCTAGTCTGTCTCTATCAAAGCAGAATAAAATCTGTTTTATTCTTTATTTCCTGACACCACATTCAATATATTTGTGTAATATATATTTTTTAAAACATCTAGTTTTAGTGTGTGGAAAGCTTAGTTCCCGCAATGGCTGCAGCTATAGGATTGTTAGGTGTCTGAATGAGATAAAATAAAGGAGAAGGCAATTAGTTCACTCTTCATAAAGTAAGCGCGAAACTTAGAGATGATCTACGTATAAGCCAAAGTTAAATAAAAATTTGCTTTCAACAAATGTAATAACATCAAGTTTGGGAATAAAAGATTATTACCAGCCACAGATTTATAAAAGGAAAGTGTCTTTTGATCTAGAAAAAAAAAATAAAAAGGAGTTTCACCACCTCAAGTCAGAAAACAACCCTCTCCAACCTGAACTATAGGCTGAAGAGTATGTGTCCTAGTTCATTCAAGAAAGAAAATAGGTATCTCATTTAAATTCAAATATGTCTGTGGATATGTGTAGGTACAAATGTATGAAGTGATTTACTCTTCACATATGCTTATATCTTTCTACTTGTTACTCAGAACCTAAAAGGCTACTTTACACCAGATGCCTACATTATGTTTTGCTAAATTTAGGTGGAGTTTCTCTTCAATTTAAAGGAAAAAAACCCAGTTCTTAAAACAGAATTAAATTAAAAGCAAGTTGACACTGAAGACAGCTTCATCAAAGATAAATGTACTTGTACTAATTTGTTGTTATTTGATACATGATTCATTTCTTCAGACAGATGAAATGTAGTAGAGCAAATGTGTCTAGACTTGAGTAAAATATTTAATATAGTGCCATAAGATGCTATTAGTCAGCTAAAGAGTTAGGGTCGGACAGGTATTAGCACACACCTTATAAAATTAAGGAAAAAAAAAATTAGAGTAACTGGACTTGAAAAGGGTTTTTTTAGGAATTCCACAAGGGTTATTCATGGAATGTATCTTTAAGAGACTCATTTATAGGCTTGGCATAAAACCAAGCAATTTGCTAATGAAATTAGCAGATAATGCACAAAATAGATGACCTTAAGAAAGAAGCGTTAGACTGAAATAAACTAAATGAAATTTTAATAGTATTGAATGTTTGGATGTGAACATAAAGGCTCGTAACAAATTACTCTTAAAAGCAGCAGCCAAGATTTTTGGGACCCACAGGGAAGGAGAAAAGAGAAGTCTGAGGGCTGATCCCAGAGAGATTATTAGCTAGGCACTGGGATTGGCCTAGCCGAGTGAAAGGAAGGGGCTTCTGAAATCTATTAAGCAAAATATTTCCAATGAAATTGTGAACTATTGTTATACGAGTCATGAGTAAGACAATCATGAATCATAGATTCAGCAGTTCTGTGAACTGGGAAACACTATCAGGCAAGGCATGGGTAAGATGCTAACAGATACCAGCCCAGCACTAGTGAGGATTCTGAGCACCATTTGCTGCATTAAGCCTTAAAACAAGTTTTGTTACCACCCACCAGGACCAGGAATTGGGGGTCCCAAGTGAGAAGGTAGAAATTTTGTGCAGCTCTGTACAACTTCTCCAGCTTCCTACATCTGATGCTCTGTGAACACATGGTGTCCCTGCTCCGGCTCAGGAGCCAAAGTTACTGACTTGGGGAAAAAAGCTGAAGCAGCATGATCGGAAAGAAGTGTCAGGTTGGTGGTGCATGTGGCTCATGGAGCACAGTATGAGTGTGTGCTGCAGTGTCCCCTCCTTTCCTTCCACACAGATGATCTCACACTCATAACAGCTCATGTCATAGGAGAATCCTGTTTGAGCTCTGTAGTAGCAGGACAGTAGTAAACAAAACTGTAAATTTAGAAATATGAGCTCATCTAAAAATCATAAGGAGCAAAAGGAAGTGAGCTTTGAGGGACAAATAAATTACTTTTGTACAAATATATCCAGGGAAAAGACGCAGAGTGAAGTGAAAGAGCAAATATATTCTATTACAAAAGTGTTTTCCCTAAACTGACTGTTTCAGAGTTTTCTACATGGCATCAGCAGGTCTTATGTAAGAAAGAGGATGAATATGCCACTGAAGTGTGACCAGAATGAAATACAGCCACATTTATGCTGATACAATGGTTAGGTATAAACAGCAGGAAGTCCTACTATATGCTTATCTAGTCTATAAGTCACTGTGCAATAATGAGTAGCAGATGAGATAGATCTCTGTATTCATGCTTTTCCTTTTTTTGTTTCCTTTTTTTTTCCCTTCTGTTTTGGCATTTTTTTGTTGCTGTTGTTCTCTGTAGCTTTAAATTTAGTGTATTTGGTTTCTAGAGAGAATTCTCCCATATAATTTACCTGGTTTAAAGAGGAATAAGCTTTAAGTGTCTTAACATACACTTCCCCAAATATCTACAATTTGTCTTCTGCTTTATGGAACTGCTTGAATACATTCTCAAGGGAAAATGTATAGCAACCTTAGATCAGTATTTTTGTTTCCTTTGTGCTTAAACAAGGTAACAAAGCCTAATACAGTGAAGGGTATGTGATGATAATAAAAGGTAAACATCAGACCTCTACAGGATACTACCTCATTTACATTCTTAATGTTGTGGGTTTGTAATTAATTTCATTCATATTTTTTCCTGGAAGAATGGTCCTCAAATATATTAAAGTACATGAGAGAAACACCAATTTAAGGTTTGTAGATTATTTACACCTCTCCCTGAGAGGTATAACAAGTTTTCAGCCTTCTAATAAACTTATGGGCAATGGGACTGTTGAAACATATGGAGGCAATTTTATTTGTCTAATTATGCTTACTATTTTTATAAAGTTCTCATCCAAGAACATTAAGCAATGAAAAAATATAAAATTTTAAATTCTGTATTAAGAAAGTAAATACTACGTTGACATTGTCATGCCTTATCCATGCAAATATATGTATTTATCTTCTACAAAGAAAAAAAAGTTTGAAAAAAATAGGACATAATTAAATGTAACACAACAGAGAGCTGAGGAAGATTTTATAATCTCAAATACCATGAGTAACTGAATATGAAGATGAATATACAATATTGTTTAAAATAATGTTCACATCATAAGGTGGGAGCACATTAAAAGGACTGCTTTCAGCAATCTAAAGAACTGATTGTTTTACTTAAACAACTGAATGTACTGATGGAATTAGCTATGAGCTATTAATGCTATTGACATTAGTACTTATTAATGAATTATAATAATAATAATCCATTTTCATGCTTCTAGATTTGTCTTACATATCAGAAGACTCTGGGGCAACACATGTACTATGTCACCTCGTCAGCATTAGAATTATTCATAGTTCCAGAGGCATCAGATTTTTGCCAGGGTCGTCAGAAAATTGCTAGTCAGGATGTCCAAGTGATAGAACTAATCTTGCATTCACCTTTTAGTATCAGAAAAAATATTTCAAAATAATTATCTAAATCTACTTGAGGCAGAGGAAAACATATCTGTAATCCTCTTGTGGGGCTAATTAACTCCTTTATTTTACTTTTATGTGGTTTTGTAGTTTAGATTGTCTAGTTTTGGATTATGCAATTCAGCATGCCTACGTTATAGAGTGGAAAATGTAGCCCTGTGCCTACAGCAAAAAGTGAGTGAGGAAATATTGGCATAGCAAGGTTGATCCTGTGGTGCATTCAAGCTTATTATTCATGTCTTAAACGAGAAAAGCTGGCTTTTGCAAACAAGATGGTGATTTATCACATAGTTGAAGTGAGAAGCCAAAGGTTAGTAGAGGCATATGAAAATGAAACTCTTTCATGCTTTAGTTGACTAAGAAGCTGGTGGAGTTATACTATTACAGTTTAAAACACAGATAATACTAATATATATATAAAGAAAAGCTTATAATTCTAAATAATGTATTATTAATCACAGCAATCATTTGTAGATTACTCCTGTAGAAGTCATAGAGTCCACTCCCTGCCCCTGCTGGGTTGTGTAGCTGAATCTCTCATCTAGACAGGAATCCCCACATCAGGACTACATAACCGTGACAGTTCTGGATGTGGGGACACTGATGACAATGGAAAAAAACATTGAAGCAAAATTCTGTCTACAACATTTAGACTCTGTTCTTGGCTCTAGAACAAGTTGCAGTTGCTATGTTACTTATAAAAAAATAACACACTGTTCATGCAGCCTCACTGTTTTCCCTAGGGAGTAGAGTTTGTGCCTAAGCAAAATATCCCATAATTTATCAATATATATTTACTGTAGAACATGTGTTTATCTGATGAGGAGACTATGCTGGGAAAAAAGTGACCTATATTATTTCATTGACTTCAATGTAATTACAATTTCTGTTATTTGAAGCAATTATTTCATAAATTGTCACTGTGAAGTAGCATGTTGTGTTAGATCCTAGAAACTTTCCCAGGGTACAGATTTCTTGGGGGCTGGATATATGCTTGTAATGACATTTGGATTATTTCAAATAAAAGAAGTTTCTTAATTTTGCATTATATACTGAAGTGCTTCCTAGATTAAACAAGATTATTACTATTGAACAATGTGGTAAGCTTAAGTATGTGAAAGCAGCTTCTAACTAGATTTTAATTAACATATTATAGATATGCTTTTCTTAAGCTGTTGTTGTTGGTAAATGAAGTTATGACTTCTCTTTAGCATTACTATGGTAACATGGCTTGTCCTTCTTATTGTCCCTTGGCTATGAGGCAGCAAGTATTTCTCTACTATTTCTTCTATCTCAAAGACAGAGGACTGGGCCCTTTATTGTACACGTGTGAGATGTCTGGGACAACATAAACTCTTTTCACTTAATGCTGTCACCTCTTCTCTAATACATAATTAATCCATTCTGCAATAAAACAAAACAAAAAAAAATCAAACATTAAAACAAACCTAGCAGGGTAGGTTACATATAATGTTAAAAAGCAAATCCAGAGCACAAGCATCCACTGAAGCCTTGACCTGTGATTATTCCTAGTATTTAAATTTTTTATGTTCTTCTTGGCAACTGTGAAAAATAGTACTCTTCCAAATAATATTTGGGCATGGTTCAGGAAATAGTACAAGGACCATTCTACACAGGGGGTTGGATGATGTTATGTTGCTTGGAGATGACAGTGGAACAGTTTAGCTTTATGGATGTATGCCATGTGGCCTCTGAGACATAAAATGGTTTTATTTAGTAATACTTCTGCAGCCAAGGAAACCATATTGACCATATTCTTTCACACTAGCAGGTCCTATTACAGTATTAATAGTTTTCAAATAGAAGAGGTGGTTGCAGTTTCACAACTGTACAAGGTTGTGTTGTAGTTACATCAACTGCAGCTTTTTGGTGTTGATGTTATTTGCTATCTTGTGAATAAGGGCGGCTAAAAGCAATTTAGATAATGCTGACAAGTATCAGATATAATTCATTAGTTTTCTTCTATAATAAAACTAATACACAGTTCGCTATGTTCACGTTTTAGTACAAATAAATTTTAATTCCATCTCTGCAAGCTACCTCTTGGTTTATTAATTTACATTTCATAATTGAATGGAATGCAGAATGGAGAAGACATTATTCAGAGTGACTTTCCTCCATAAATTTTTTGTTAAGTATCATAAAATTCTTTGCCAATGTGATCAAAGTCATCCTTGACACCAGACATTGAAATTTTTTATGCTATAGTTTCTTACAGTCATCAACACGCAAGAGAAATAGCACCACTTTGAGGTTTTTGATCACGTGAAAGCATTTGTCAAGCTGACAGTTTGGCTCCTTCACAAAAATGCACAAAGTTCATCAACAGGGCATAAAAAATTTATAAAGTAAAGCTCTTTTTATGCCGTTTTAAGATATATGGTTAATGGGTCATAGCCTAGTTTGATTAATCGGTGCATTCATAGTATCTCTCACTTGACATTTGTAGCTAGTTGCTTCTTTTATGAGAATTTTTCTTACAACATTTATATATAAAATGGCATTAATCATCTTTCCAGTTAGTCACCTTTTTTGTCACTTACCCACCAAAAAGCCTTGGCAGAGAGTGTTTCCACTAAACACTCTTGCTGCCATAATATTTGGTTTCTCCACCACACACTCAGTTTTCATCTCTCTTGGCAAGACTATTTTTCACTCTACAGCTTCTGTGGAGTTCAGTTCTAATGTTAGCAAAGTATCTGAACAGAAAAAAACCCATTGCTGACCTATTTTCCATTTCACATATAATGAAAACAATTTGAATTTGAGTTGACACACATGTACTAATGGTGTTCGTGCAAGGGAAAAAATAAATAATAACAAGAATCAGCGATGGTGGAATCCTATACTTGTGCTTGACAAACAACTTCAGTGTTCAACAATAGAGTGTATGGGTTGAGTATATGCCTGGAAGCAATAAAGAATGAAAATAAATCACTTAAAGTGCAGTGAGTATCCACTTAAACTGAAGGCAAATGGTCATTGTTAAACCATTATTTTACTTCTTCATGCCAATTGTGGATTATGTCACAGGAAAAAATATGCTCACAGAGAAATGCAGAAGAGACAAAAGAACCAGTAAAGGTCCATGACCACCTCTGAAGCTCTCAGTAAGTTTCTTCAACCTTTGTCTTTGGTCCTATTCCAGCTTTACAAAATATGCTCTTTGCAGCTATGTCTGGTGTTGGCACACCCCCCCGCCCCCCCGAAAGAGAGTCATAGAACAGTTTGGATTGAAAGGGACCTTAAAGATCATCTCGTTTCAACCGCTCTGCCATGGGCAGGGACAGTGTTCACAAGACCAGGTTGCTCAGAGACCCACCCAGCCTGAACTTGAGCACTTCCAAGCATGGGGCATCCACAGCTTCCCTGGACAACCTGTGCCAGGGCATCACCACCCTCACAGTAAAGAATTTTTTTCCTAAGATATCCACTATAAATCTACACTCTTTCCAACTACTTGTCCAACTACATGCTCTGTTAAAAAGTCCCTCTCAAGCACTTTTGTAGCCTCTTTGGATATGGCTGCTTGAAAGTCTTCTGGAAGTCTCCTCTTTGGCAGGCTGAAGAACTCCAACTCTGTCATCCTCTGATCACCTTCATGGCCTCCTCTGGACTCACTCCAGTCGGTCCATGTCCTTTTTAAGCTGGGGGCCCTACAGCTGGACACAGTGCTTCAGGTAGGGTCTCATGATTAGAGGGGCAAACTCATCTGCCTCCATCTGCTGGCCACACTGCTTTTGATGCAGCCCAGGATGCAGTTGGCTTTCTGGGCTGCAAGTGCACATTGTCAGGTCACGCTGAGCTTCTCATCCACCAACACCCCCAAATCCTTCTCCCTAGGGCTGCTCTCAAACCCTTCTCTGCCCAGCCCCTACTTGTATTTGGTATTGCCCTGACCCATGCACATTACCTTGGACTTGGCGTTAGTGGAATTGCGGTTCACACAGGCCCACCTCTCAAGCCTGTCAAGGTCCCTCCCATGTGTTGACCACACCCCACAACTTGGTGTTTTCAGGAAACAGTGCTGAGCGTGCAGTCAATCCCACTGGCCCGGTTGCTGATAAAGGAGTGCCCATCCTAATGCCAATCCATCAGGACCACCACTTGTCACTGGTCTCCCCCTGGACATCAAGCCACTGAATCTGCTGCATGGTGTACAGTGGGTCACATTCAGTGACCCACATACAGTGGGTCACAAAGAAGAAGGGCTAGGAATTTTTCACAATCTGTTATAAAACTTGTCTGACAAAATTAATATATGGCTCCCTGAGTAGTTCAGAGGAAAAGAAGAAGTCTTTATAGAAACAGTAAGCAAATTAACTTAGTTTTAAGTTTCACAAGAAAAGACATTAAACAGTTCTGTGTTGTGGGGGAGCAACAGAGTATTTGTAACTATTAAGAGCTCATTAAAAATCTGCCCCCGAATCTGTCTCTTAGAACATGTCATTGTATCTATAAGTGAGGGTGCTCATTAGCAACAGCAATTACTGCTCACAGCACTAACAATTGATGCTTTCCCAGTAGTCAGTGCATGTTCTTTTCAAGACATAAAAAGTTTTAGTCTTAGTCTTCTTGCCTTATTCCCCTTGCTTTTTCAAAGGCAACTTCACCCTCCCTTCCTTGAAGCTCAGAGGTTCATATCTTTTGAACTTGTAGGTGAATAAAATCCCTGGCAAGTAACCTGCCACTGTAGAGTCAGTTTCCATTTTCAAGGTAGACATTCAAGCAAGCTGGAATACTTTTCAAATTCTATATGTCAGATTCCTACATGCTGGGCACAGTATAGGCCTGCTGCCTACCACAGCAGTCCTATTGTTCCTATATAATTAATTGATTTTCAAGGCAGTGCTGCTTATGTCCATTTAAACATATTTCTGCTATTTAATTAGTGTTAAATAAAGAATACCAAATATATCTCTGGTTTTCCAATGTTCTTTCCTCAAGTAAGATCAGCACAAAATTAGAGATTTTCAGCAGCTCTGAAAGTAAAACCTGCCACCCTCCCAAATAGAGGCTGAAGCACCAAAATGTGAAGAACAGCTTTAAATTGCTTGTTTTTTTCCTCTGAAATGCAGCTCAGGAGCCACTCTCCACACCTTTAGCAACTATTATCAGCCCCTGTGCACTGTGCACAAAGTAAACCTCAATGAGCTTCTACTGACAGTAACAGACAAGAGACCTTACTGAGACTGTGTCAATGCATATTTTAATGCCATTACTGCATTTTTAATTGAAATTGGTCTCCCCTTAACATGCCATACTTAAGCCCTAGGTACAATACACTGTACAAGAGTTTTGAGGTAGTTGCACATTAAAGTTGTGTAGTTAGGCATAAAGCCAAAGCTAAGTGCTCTTTGTTCCTCTGGAGAAGAATATCCTCCAAGGAATGCAAATATTTATATTTGGAAGGTATCCTTATCAGAAAGTGATTCAGCCTTCAACAATCTTCAGTTCTTCAGAAGGAAGTAAAATATTTTAGAATGCTAATGGATAATCAGTATTCTATTTCTATTGATTTTTGTGTATGAGCAAATAAATAAGCATGTTAGCACCACCATATTTTCTTTTTTATAATATATTTTAACAGCACTAAACTGATACTTATAAATCCGAGACCTTGACATGCTAATTTGTGCTAAAAATATGCTAGTGTATAGATGAGGATGTTCAAATTTTCACCATTTTAAAATGTTTTAAACAGAACAAGAGTGTAAATCCCACTTTTCACAGTTTCTGTCAATGGTGGAAACTACCATTGAATATATTTTCTTTCGGCAGTTTAAAAAATTGCTGGTCATCAGCAAGCTTCTAGATGCATCCAGCAAAACTCTTGCGTTATAACTATTCCACTAGCCCAGTCTAAAAATTAAAAGGTAGATACCCTGGATCTGGCTGTAGTCTGAAGAACAACTGCAAAAAAACAGAAACATTCAGATTTGAAAAGAAACCAAAGTATTGACACATCAAAATATATTATTTTTCTAATCTATATGTATTAGAATATGTATTGAAATGTATATGTATTGAAATAACACGGAGTAAAACATTAAAATTCTGTTCCACTCTAAGGCACAACATAGTGCCATGCATTAATATAAATATTTAAGTTAATTCTCTGACTAGAAATAGTTCAAAGTGAAAAGTATTTTTGAATATATCTTCACTCCTTTGCATCTTTCTTGTATTGAATACTAAGAGCCTGGTTCCTCAAGAAATTAGAGGCATTTAACAGGAATGGAGATAAGGATATGTAAAAACCAATTCTATCATTGCAGAAAAAGAATTTCACAGTACCAACGATAGTGCTAGTCAGCCAATGCTTCTATTGAACACTATTTAAATTTGTGAGATATTTTTCACCATTAACAACACAAAGAGAAATCACATTCATCTAGAACACAAAAGCTTTCCAATTAATAAGACATAAAGCAGGCATTGTCTTGCTGTTAGTTCTGTATGTCATTTCTAATAAAGACAGAATAATAGAAATGCATACTAAAATGAACCTTTCTTTATAATAAGAAGGTTCTTTAGAGCAGGAAAAAATATAAAGTTTTTTGGTCTGGCTGTTTCTCAATCAAAGGGCATATCAGTTACTGTATATTACTGCAACATTCCAAGCATTAAATTAAATTATAGACAATAGAATCAAATACAGTTTACATCTGTGGGGCATTAGAAAATGAGGCACGTTCAGCAGTTTATTTATTCCCAGTAGAAATATCCCTGTTGAAACAGTGCTCTTAAAACATTCTTTCCTACCAGGCTTGGCTGTTTCAAATGCATTCCTCAGGCAATACACATATTTAGTTTTTAAATGCGACATGTAGAAATCAACCTTGATTTTCTTGGATGGCTTGACTTTCTTTAGTTGTGCTATGGTTTAGGTAACCTTATCACTTCGCAGCTCTAACCCTGCTACTGGACCTGTACAAACAGCCTGAAGCATGCTTATTCCACAGGGCTGCAAATAAGCACCAGAGGTCCACCTGTGTTAATACATTTTGAAGGTTTCTGCCACTTATTACACAAGATTAATGTGTAAGGAGAGGCCAAGCACTGTGGACACTGAACATGCCATCTTTAGTCTGAATAAATGGATCTGCACCATCTTAGCTGAAAATTACAGTTAGTGGAATATCATTAGAGCTCACTGCAGTCACAAAAAAAAGGCTGCAAATATTACTAGTAGGTTTGGATGCACATTTTTGAATTTATCTTAAAATTGTTTCATAAATCAGAAGTATTTTGGATTTAAATAGTAGTCATGTTTTCCTCTTGTTTCTAACAGTGGAAAATCATTTCTGTAATTTAGATCACCAGACTGTATAAATAAATCAGAAGCAGAAATAGGGTGCATCAAGGACAAGATTCTACACAGGTATAAATAAGTGAAATGTCATTTATGCCAGTGAGAATAACTGAAATGAGTGTCACCCCTGCATGGCTGGCCGTCAGTTCAGCAGTGCAAAACTGCTTGCAACTTACAATGCTACCTTTCGCACAATGTTCATGCTATCTTCTTTGGGTGCCACGGTCTTTTGCCCGGAGACACCAAGGCACATTTGAAATTGAATCCCTACCTATGTCAAATCCATCCACTTTGGGATTTGTTACACTATTCTTTAAACACATATCTTTCTATTTCTTTTTTTTTTTCCCTCCAAAAAAGACTCACTGGTCCTCAAAAAAAGAATGCTTGTACCTGCACAGAATTTGTAGCTTGATACGACATTTAGTGGTTGCAACTGTGTGTTGAGTTTTGTGACTAAAAGCCCAAACTTGGTGATTGGAAGACAAATGGAGGTGATTAAGCATAAATGAATCCAAATTTCCTAGAAATCTTGTGTAATGAAAATTTTGTTTACAGTAATATTCTGGAGACTTGTTTTACTTGTTTGGTTTTGGTTTTCATTTAAAGCTCTCTGACGTAAGAATGAAATAAGAAGGTAAATATTTAACAAGAAGCGATTCCTTAGATGTCTTTAGTACAACTTACTTGAAGAAGAGGATGGTATTCAAGACACATAATTTGTGTTAAGGTGCTGATGCTCTTATTTTTGGTGTAAATGCAAGAACAGGGGCAGCTGTGCTCAGTGGAGCCTAATGCAAACACCATGGCTTTGTGGAGGTTTGGGTTGGCTCCCGGCCAAGCCCAAGGGCCGGCCACACGGATTTTCCCCCCAAAGAGAGAAGGGGAAAAAAAACGTACCCAAAAAGACAATTTTAGTAAAAGTATATATATATATATTCACATATATTACAATTATATACAATCAAACACTATGAATCTACAGAACAAATCCCAGGACAACTCCCAAAAGGGAAAAGGGGGAAAGGGGAAAGGGAAATGGGACAAAATGGGTAAAACCAAGCAAAACAAATACACACACTTGTAAACTCAGGGAAAAGTTCAATAAGAAAATAATACAATCAATTCTCATCAAACTCCCCTTAAGAGAAAGCAGGTCCTTCCCCTCTGTACGGCTGGGACAGCAGCTTCTCCGATAGGCCTCAGCCCACAGAGATAAGAGCTAGGCTGGCACAGAGAGCTGATGTCCGAGCACCCGAATGGGAGAGAGAAGAGAAAAGAGAGAGGGAGGAAACCTTCCGTCTTTATATACACCTGATTACGCGAAAGAACAGTGTGGAATACTTCCTTAGTTACAACCTTGCTACCAAGGAAGGCCCAGACCAAAACTAAGAAAACTAAACTACCACAGGCTTCTAGTTCTCAGCACAGATAGCATCTATATTGCTTCATCATTACACATGTACATCCTTGTCACAATAAATCACCAACAGGTACACAGTGAAAATAAATTCTTCTAAAGGACCTGTCTTCTGATCTTTATAACTCTTCTAAACAGAGCAAGAAAGAAAGCAGTTCAAATTCCACTGACCATCTGACACATGAATTACCAAAATGCTAAATTCTATAGGGAAGAAATAGTAATTGTGTCTGTTAAAGGCAATAGGCCACAATCTTGAGAATTTGGAATATTAAACTTTTATTAAAGCAAAATTAAAGGAAAATGAGCAAGGC
>JAWWMP010000041.1:8009154-8041822 GCA_035047865.1 Dendrocincla tyrannina
TTGTTCTCTTGTGATGTACATATAACACACATCATGGCCCGTGTGATCTCCTGGTGGCTACCATCCACTGGTACTTAAGAGCTGTTTATGCAGTCCTTAGATTGAAAAATACATCCCTCTGCAAGAGAGCCTGTTGAAATCAGAAGCTGTTTATACAGATATTTATGCAACTAAAGGTGGCATAAATAAACTAAATATATTGCATTTACATTTACACATCTGAGTATTTTCTAATATTTTTCCTCCTTTTTATTTTTCTCCATAAAAAAAGCTATCTCACTGCCTTCAGATCAGACACTATTTTATAACATCCTACAAGGTCAGAATAGAATAAAATATTCCCAATTCTTTAATTTTTAAAGAGAGAAAATTCCCTTGAACTTCACTTAAGCAGAAGTGGCAGAACTACTTAAGTGTAACATTTTCCTCTAAAGTATTAATGAAATGTAGTATAAACAATTAAATAGTTCTCAGCTAAATAATACATGCTGTGGACCTATTCATTCCTAAGTGTACGTACTTCTGACAGTTTGATAGATATAATATACTGTGACAAGCTATTTCATACAGTTCATTATGTTCTTTTTACATATTTTCCCTAGTATCAAGCATGAAGAATATCCTGATGGAGAAATACTAGTGCAATATGCAGCATGTATTATAAAATTAACTTGTCCTCAGATAATCCCATACTCAAAAATAATCTGCAGAATATAAATTTCTGCTTCTGTTGTATTATAAGCAAAAACGTTGCTGTCAGATTCAGAATGCAGTACTTGGGATTTACAGTTCTAATAGAATATTTTCATATGTTTCATATTTGTATTGAAGGTAATTTTGAAAATGACACGTATATCTGAAAAGTTGATTTAGAAATCTAGAAATTGTACTGTAATCCTGTAAAAGGATTCTAAATTTTGTATTCTACATCTTCCTTTCTCTACATCTTTCCATTTCTACATGCTACTGTGAAAAACCCATAGCAGTTTTTTCAAAAGTCCTTTAAGTTTTAGAGGGAGCAGAATTTTATTAAAGACTACAGGGTTGTTTTTTTCTTTTTTTTTTTTTATAGAAGGCATAACAGTAGGTGTTTTAAAAGTGTGCAGAAATTCTTTTCTGGCTATACAGATCCTGGGTTTGGGTCATCATTTTGGTGGTTATTTCCTATATGAAGCATTATGAAATAATGGAAATTTATTTATTAATAATATTGATTAATAGTTTAGAAAAAAAAGAGGATACTTATACTTTAAAATGAGACTTTTATTTTGTTCTAAGAACAGGTAATTTTAAAATTTTAGTTGACTTACAGTAAAAAGACTGCATTAATCAAAATAAAATATGTAAAAATATCAAAATAGTTCCAGCCATGTGAAAATAACAGGGGTTTTTGATGTTTGAAAATGTTCTGTAGTTGAAACTTTAATTCCAGTTTTGGGATGAAAACATTTTTCAAAATCTTTAAAAATTCTTTCAGTCCCAGAAAAATGTTCTCTCCCAGTTCCACCACGTGTGTGTGTTCTGCTTTTTATTTTTCTAAGGGCAAATTCTGAGGATAGTAGTCTTGTGAGTCACCTATTGTACTTGCATTCAAAATATGAAGTGTCCAATGGTTTCATGCAGACTTGCTGAGCGATCATTGCAAATCATGGGGAGAATTTGGTGAAAAGTGAAACTATTATTTTCTCCTTTTCCTCATCTTCATAATTGAAATTATTGAAATTCCTAGAGAAAACAATTGTCCAGGGCTATTTTTACAGTGCTGAGCAATCCGTAATGTAGTAACAAGTGGTGTTCCTCAAGGATCCATACTGGGACCAGTACTATTTAATATATTTATCAGCAACATAGACAGTTTTTGCACCCTCAGAAGGTCTGTGGATGACACCAAACAGAGTGGTGCAGTTGATACACGTGAGGGAATGAGGGCTTGCCATCCAGAGGGACCTTTCCAGGCTGGAGTAGCAGGCCTGTGAGAAGCTCATGACTTCCGCAAGGCTGAGTTCAAAGACCTGTACCTGGGTCAGGGCAAGCCCCAGTATCAGCAGAGGCTGTGGGATAACACACTGAGGGCAGCTCTGCTGAGAAGACGTTGGTGCTGGGCATACTGGAGGATGAAAAATTAGACAGCCAGCAACGTGTACTTGCAGCCCAGAAAGTCTGTCGTGCCCTGGGTTGCTTGAAGCAAAGCCCAGCCAGCAGGTCAAGGCAGGTGATCTCCCCTTCTTCTTTTTTCTCATGAGACCTCACCTGAAGTGCTTCTGGGGGTCCCAAGACAAGAAAGACATGAACTTGTTAGAGGGGTTCACAGAAGGGCCATAAAAATGACCAGAGGGCTGGAGCACCTCTTCAGTGAAGACAGGATAAAAGAGTTGGGACTTTTCAGCCTGGAGAAGAAAAGACTCTGAGGAGACCTTATTGAAGCCTTTCAATATATGAGGGCTTATAAAATATATGGAGAAAGACTTTTGCCACAGTCTGTAGTGATATACCAAAGAATAGTCATTTTAAACTGAAAGAAGGTAGGTTTAAATTGGATTTTAGGAATAAATCTTTACTCTGAAGATGGTGAGACACAGCAACAAATTGCCTAGAGAAGTCTGGGATTCCCCATCCCGGGAAGCATTCAAGGTCAATCTGGATGGGGCTTAGAACAACCTGGTATAGTGAAATACATCCATGGCTGTGGCAGGGAATTGTGCTGGATGATTCTTTAACCTTGAATGCGCTTTCCAACCTAAAACTCTCTCTGAGTCTATGATCTAATCTCTAGATCTCTGAGGACTTCTGCACAACATTCTAGTATACAAAAATGAATCTGCTGTATCAATCCTTCCTTGTCATAGTATCTCTATAATTCTAAACAACAGTAGCCCTTGTAAGAAATAAAGGACAGTAATGAAATATCTCATGTTCTACCTGCTGTAAAGTCAGGTATAAGAAGAAAAGACAGGTTGACCACAAGACATCTAAAGTTAAGTGCCAGTGCTAAACCAAACAAGATGAAAGTGAATTTCTAAATTTATAGTGAAGAAATAATTAGTAGAGTAACACCCCATAAGTGTATGGTGTTTATACATACAATGCAAAATCAATCAGGTCAGAATCATACTGAGATGATCAATTTTGAAGGGGAAAAGGTTGTTTATTTTTTTTTGTTTGGTTTGGTTTGGTTTGGTTTGGTTTTTTTTATGGTTACCATCAGATCAAATGAGGATATAGATGTTACTTGTAATTTCAGGAGATTGTTTCTCTGCTCTACATGTAGATTTCTCTGTAACCTAACAGGACCTTTATTAGGATTGGATATTTTTCTAAAAGCATCTGAAAGGTTTAGGACCAAAAATTACAGCTGAAATTCAGTAGGTTCTATTGTCTGACTTAATTAGATACTCAAATTTACCACGTGAAATAATAAAGTTTATGTCAAAGTACAATAAACTTCTAAACAAGCACTAGGATTTTTCTCTCTCTTGCAATATGTGTCAGAAAGAAATGAATAGTGTGGGGGAAAAAAGGAAGGAGTGAATGGGTGAACTATAAAGGTTTAAGGATAATATGCAGGAGTTCATAAGACAATTCATAATAGCTATGTGACCAATAATAGCTGCCTATTATTGACTTATTCTCCAGTTACACTACTTAAGATCAACTTTGTTAAGTTCTACCAGCTTGAAGTCAAATGGCAGAAGCATGTTTTGACTGTTAATATTTGCAAAGCGTTACTGATTCTGAAATGTTTCAAATATATCCCAAGTTATTCAAATAAAGCTTTTTTTCTGTCTCTTTCTTACAAAGCATTGAACTTAACCAGCATTTACAGACTATTAGGCATACTGGGGGAGAAACAGTAGAGACAATAAATATCCTTAAAGTCATTTCTATGTGTAGACCATCAATGCAGTGATTAAAATTGCAAACACTGGAAATATATTTATTTATAGAATGTATTTTGGAGTGTTATTCATCTACATTTCATTATATACCTAAAACAGACGACTTCCTTAAAATTTGGAATACAGAAATAACTGCTTTTAGATTGTATTTGTTTGGATGCTTTTACAAAGGAATTTTAAAATGCCATTTGGGAATGCCTCTTTCTCTTGTTCTCATAAAAAAGGCAGCTGAAAAAATACCTTAACCTAGACACCTGACTTTGAACAAAACAAAAGCTGAATATGAAATATCCCAACTGTAATGTGAGTTTGAATTATTTCATAAAGAATAAATAATAATAATATAGCATAATTAAAATAAAGCCAACAAACAGAGCTTTGATATATTCAGATTTCATTAATATTTAAAAATATTTGAGATATATCAGGAAAAGCAGGATCAAATCATGGATGTGTTAGTGCTAGTTAACTCAAATGAAGTAGGTCTTTTGAAGACACTGATGTAGCAACTGAATGCATTTCCTTTCTGTGAATTAAATCTTTCCAAGGAAGCTGTTCTGGTCAGTTAAAGAGAACAGACTTTGGACTAACAATATACTCATTTCTATATAAATCTATTCACTGCTGTTTATAGAGTTCCTATGCTTAGTAAAAATTGAGTTTGTTTCAGTGTGTGAGGTGTAGCAAATCTTTCTAAGCTCACCTATGGAACATTATCTCAAACTCTGCATATGCTGTGTGTAATTTATTTGTCAAGAAAAAATTACCTTGAAAGTTTCCTTTCATCTTTTTAGTTATTTCTATTTCAATTTTCCCTCTGCTTTGTGCTTTTCTTACAATGCCTCCTTTCTCCTCCGTTCTGGTTTCTATCATGCTGATGATTCCAGATAGCCTTACACACACTGTCAATCACATGCCATCCTGCCCATGAGCATATGCTGCTAAAAGTCACATGAGATAGCTCATTTTTATCCATCTTTTACAAGGGAAATTCAATTTAACAGTCATTTTAAACGGCATAAACCCCTGACTTTTGGCATCTTCATTTTAAATGAAAGCACCAGATTCTCTTTCTGTCAAAACACTGGGTCTCTCCATAGGAAGAAGTCTACTCTTCCCAGACTGGTGTGGTAATAAGCATGTAGTAACTGGTACACCTTAATAAATCAGGCCCTCAAGAGACTGGATGGTCTGTGTTTCATCAGAAGAAGTCTGTGATTATTTGAACCATACGTATCTTCTAAAACTCAAGTTTTATAAATTGGTTCTTTCACTTGTTAAGACTATTAAGATATTAAATATAATGTAAAACATCTTCAGTGAATATAATTTTAAAAGGGCATTCATTTCTTTCTGTGCTTACTTCCTTAGAGAGACATTGGATGAAGTGGATAATGTCCACAAAGACTATTTCATGGATGCTTCTGTTGTACTTAGACTGGAATAATTTCATAGTAAAAATTTTCAATTTATATTTCCACTGGAATGCTTTAATAGGAAAACACATTTCTGAAGCTTTCTATCCATGTAGTCTACTTTTTGGAAAAAAAAAATCTAACATTGATAAAAATATTTATTATTCACAACATTATTTTTTATTATCACCCCCTAAAATGCTTTACTAAAAATAATGGATCAGAGGTTTGAAGTCACTAGAGAATTTTAGGCAGCCTCATTATGCTGGTTTAATATTGGTCTCTGAGACCTGGGGACTTACAACAGCTCCAGTATTATGTAATTTTGCATAAGCAGTTAATATAGTTTGATATTTTTTATCACAACCATGTTTTTGAATTGTGCTGTCAGATAGAACTTGGGAATGTATGTACCTTTTCCAAGAAAAATCACACTGGTAAGCTAAACAAAAAACCCTCCATCACTCTGCAAGCAATATCCAGCTAACTGGAAATAGATATGGGATAGATATAGTAAGCTTAATTTAAAATATTTGAAATTGGTATTATTGCTTATTATACATTATCATTAAGAGCATAATGAAGACATTACCATCTATATAAAAGTTTAACATTGAAATTATAGAGATATCTTCTCATTCTGCGTTGATTCTCTGTCTATTGCTTCTCATGTTCAGATCAAATACAGAAGGAAACTTTTTTCATATACGGTTTCACATCTATTTGATCTATATTGCTGTGATCACCTAGCTCAAAGTTAGTGAACTTAACTGGGAAGAGTGGCAGATGAGCTCTGGATTAGGCCTTCTGTCAGAAATCACAGTAGCTTACTGCTGTAATGAAAATCAGTGAGATCCAGAAACTGGTAGGGTCACATGTCTTAGTGTCAGAAAACAAATAGCACTTCAACATACATGACTGTCAGTGGGTTCTGTAACTGCTTTCCGTTGATTTACAAAGAGGTTTTCTTCTAGGACAGTCTGTAAATCATCCATCATTTCTAGGTAGGTATGATTAAATACCAAAAATAGCAGCATTTTATTGCACTGCATTTAATTTCTTTTCAAACATTAGTAACATTAAATTGAATATCAGATATTTTTATTGGACCACTTTGTAATTCTAGAAATGTATATTAAAATTGCCATAAACCCAGCTTGTATGAAGATGGTGTGTGATTACTTTTAAATTGATGTACACTGCAGAAGTTTCCAGCAAGAATTAGAAACATTATGAAATGCTGTGTAAGCATACACTTTCCTTTTTTTACTAGTATGTGGTGTATTAATACTATAAACCTTGATCATTCTGTAATGGTTATATTTCTGTTGTTTAGTAACTAAAATCAGTTATAGTGTTGCAACTGAATATGCTATTTTGCCATCAGGGCAGAAATACGAAATATGTGCCAGATGATACAGAGTATACATATGTCATAGTGTATGTGTGACATATAATAATTTGAAATGGAAATATTAAGGATTAGAACATGAGCTATCACGATTATCTGAGTTAAAGACTTCCAAGTTACACGGATTTTTTTCTGCCATAAGATGAGTAGAATTGGAAGAAACAAAAGCATTTCTTAAGACACATTATGTGTTCCAGTTTTAGGTTTTTCCAATATTCTTAGAAAAAAAAACAAACAGAAGAGTGTTTTGTTTTGCAGAGAGATTGAAACTGTTCTCTTCTCCCCAAACCATACCTTTTAATTTCAGAAACTTTTGCCTCTGTAATTTGGAGAGACTGACATGGAAAGATCTTTGTTTGAAGTTTTCACTATAATTTAAATTCATCAGTAGATCCTCACATTTAGAGGAGGAGAACCAAATCAACAAAATTATTCATGGGCTTTGCTGCACCAGCTGCCGTCATGAAGCCAATTACACTCTCCAAATAAAGCGAGGCAGCCAAACTCACCTGCTGTTAAGAGCAGAGGTTGAATCATGTGAGAATGGTTCTGAACTAATGGGTTTTTGCTTGTCTTTGCTAGATTTTGCTTTCTGTCTCCTACCCTGCCAAGTTTCTGAGGCGTCTGCCTGGCAGCCACACAGATAAAACCTCAAGCAATCAAAGTTCTCCCTCACAGCCTTTTAAGTTTATCTCCTACTGATTCATGTTCCCCCAATAAAACACAAAAGCATCTTAAGAGCTGTGTTTTAAAATTATAGTAGTATCTTCCAGCATTACTACTACCAAGATTTTTTAGTTAGTTCTTGGCTCTGATTTTGCTGGCAAATCTCATGTAGCAGGATTTAGTTTGGCCACCTCTGACTGGTTTACACTGGCTCATTTTCTACTGCTCAACCAGTTCAGTTCCTCACTGGTTCACCTGACTTAATGTGTCTTGATAATCACTATCGTGACTCTATAATTATTTTACAGCAATATAATTGACTGAGGACTGTGAGCATAGGAAAGTAAAAGTTGCCAATCTCATTCAGCAGCATAGTTTTTTTGAGTGAATTTTAGTTTGGTGGGGTTTTTTTCCTCCCAGAGAAGAAATCTTCTGCCTCCTATTACTAAATTTATACCTAATATTGCCAGTTAGGGGTCTTTGTCAGAAAGATTCAACCACTTGTAAGTTCATATATTTGTCCTTATGATGGATGACTCTTTAGAGTATCCTTGAATAGACATTTGCCTTAAAGTAATGGTGGTTTAAAACTGAAGGATGCTTATATTGCCTGATCTTACGATTAACCTGTAGTTTATAAACTTTGTCACAGATATTCAGGCTCTCCCCTATATTTTTTGGGTTTTCTTCCTTTTTATTTTTGTTCCTTTTTTGCCCCTTGTAAGCAGATTTTGTTACCACATGTCAGCAATATGGCAAAAAGCTAAATTGATGAAAATGACATAACATTTATCAAATTCTTGTAAAACTCATTTTTCTGTAGCATCTATATGCATGTAATTTGAAGTATAAGAGGTCATTCAGGTATTCACATATTGATGTATCAGTGGTCTTTTATGTTATTGATGGGGACAGAAGGCAACCCCAGTTGTTAACTCTTCTGTAAAGCAGCACTGAGCCATCCACCTTATGTGGACTCATTTGTCAGTGCCCTGCATCTGGAAAACATCTTTGCCGGAAGAATGATCTGCAGCATGAAGCAGTGTGGGAGGTGAGGCTATATTTCTGAAGAATTTAAAAGGGGAACCAAAGATTTTTATGAGGGCAAAAAAGGGCAAAAGTAATAGACTTATGCAGTTGTGATGATGTAATGCTATGAAAAACAGAGCAGAGCAACAGCAGCTTTGTCACTCCCTGAGAAAAAAAAATAATAAAAAATTGCAGTGATATTTGTCTATATTCAATGTCCAAAGTTATATCTTACTCAGTACATGCTTAAAATCTGAGAACCTGTTATAAATGAAATGTCACTATACTCTGGTTGCTGTGGAGCAGCAGCAAGGTTTTTGCATTTAATGTTCTAAGCATATTTATGTTATCAGTCATTCATATTTTAAAAATATTGAAATAACATAACAAAAGGGTGACTTAATTTTTCTTTTTTATCTAATAGAAGAAATGGCTCTTATAAAATAAGCTAAAAAATTAGAAATAATTACATACCAATCATTAAATCATTCAGGAATTCAAGAAATCAGCTATTATGAATATAATTAACACTGTTAGACAAATGTATAATAGAGTCCATATTGTCAGAGATGATAAAGCATGAATATGACAACCAAAGTAGATGTGCTATAAGGGAAAGTGTGGTAAGCAAGATCACTCTGAATATTTGCTCGCAAGCCCTGGAAAGAACTAGGATTTGTTCTCTTATGAAATGTAATTTAGCAGCCCAGACTTGCTTTAAGGCTTTTGCGGGTAAGTGAAGTGCCATATAGGAGTATGTAAATATTGAATGAGTCTTTCCTTTGTTGAGTAAGTTACTGTTTGTACTGTAGTGGTGTGGGTTTAGTTATGGGCTTGAGTCTTTAGATTAAAATGGTAAAAGAGTGTAGTAAGAAAGATAACATTTTGTCAAATTTATGGATCAGCACTCCAGAAGATTTTTTTTTATCAAAAGAGTAGAAAATGTCTTTTCTCTTTTGTCCTGTGTGTTGAGCACTAGCAATATATTCTCCCTGAATGATTCAGTCTCTTTTTCTCTGACTTTTTATTTCTTTACACAAGATCTTTATAGAAAAAAAGTTTTAGGGTTTTTTTTGTTTGTTTTTTGTGGTTTTGTCTTGTTTTTCTTTTGGTCATAGAAACTTAGTAAAAGGAAGGCTTCTACTCAGCTGTAATCCTTAGTCACTCCTATGTGAGGGAGAAGCTGAAGGTTTCTAACCCATGTTCTGGAACAATTTATATAGTTTATCCACTAACTGTTTAATATAAAATGCATAGATTATCTTGAAAAGTAGAGCCAGAATTTCTTTCCCAGAAAAGCAATTTAACTACCAAATTAGAGTATTACTTCTTGTTCACTCTTTCTGAAGCTTGAGTATTTTGTTTCACAGCTTCAGCAGGAAATGGGGAAAGCATCCATCCTTCCCTACCAATCTAGTAGCTAATAGTTGTGATTAGACTTCTTTATGGAAGAGAAAGATCTGAGTTTCAATCCATTTAGAAAAGGAAATTGAACTCATGTCTGCCATTTCTCAGGTGACCGATTTAGCCACTAGCATATTTTAAGACTGTTAGGCAACACTATTTTCTCTGGCCTGTTGTCTAAGAAAATTGTAAGTGTGTTAGATGAGCCCAGCATAAACACAGCTATTAAATCCTAGTATTTGGAAGAGGAGTAACTTCTTTTTGGGTTATACTCAAGTCTGGACATGTACTAGAAACTGATTTTTTTTTCTTTTACTCAAGGGTGTCAGCATGACCAGAAGCACAACTCTTGACACCTCAAGGAATCCATATTTACAAGGTGACCCTTTGTGAACATGAGGTGTCTGCAGGTAGATTTTTTGGAAAGTTGCTTTAACGTTGAATTCAAGTGTCTCACTTCTAGTTGTGTTGATTTCAATGACTGAGGGCAACTCAACACTGCAAAGTGCAGTGATCCATGTGTCCAGCTCTGGGGCCCCACACATAAGAAGGATGTGGACCTGTCGGAGCAAGTCCAGAGGAGGCCATGAAGGTGATTAGAGGGCTGGAACACCTCTCTTATGAAGACAGGGAGAGAGAGCTGAGGCAATTCATCCTGGAGAAGACAAGACTTCAGGAGACCTTGTAACACCTTTCAGTACCTAAAGGGGTTACAAGAGAGCTGGAGAGGAACTCTTTACAAGGGCATGGAGTGATATAAAAAAGGGTAATGGATCTAAACTGAAACAGAGTAGGTTTCGATTAGGTATTAGAAACTTTATAGAGTTGTGAGGTAGTGGCACAGGTTGTGGGCACAGCTGTGGGTGCCTGATCTCTGGAAGGCCAGGTTGGATGGGGCTTTGAGCAACTGCTCTAGTGAAAGCTGTTCCACGTCAGGGTGTTTGGAACAAGATGATCTCAAACCATCCTGTGATTCTATGAACTAATTCACTGTCTGAGTGTGAAGGCTGTGCAATGTGTGGCTGCAACAGCTCCAGTTTGGAAGCAGTACAGCTGATTTCCTGCACTGCTACATGGAAGCCCACCAGCTTTGTTGAAGGGGCACAGCGCTACATGGAAGATGTTCTGATGCTTCAAAACCTGTGTCATTTGCGTCCAGCCACATCATGGTGAGATTCACTGGACTAGAAATGACAGGCTTCTAGTACTATTTTGGACTTCCAGATATCCCACCCATTCTCCAGGCACTCAGGAAGTGCCGCATTCTATTTGCCTGCCCTGTCCTAATATCTCAGATATCCTGCAAGGTATGAAAATTCTACTACCTTTTGAAGGACTTATATAATACTACTACATTTGTTTCAGTACAAAATCACTCTCCAGGTCCCACTGCTTGGTGTTTTCCAGCCCTTCCAGATGTCAGGTTCACTTCTGTTCTTGCCTCTACCCCCATGGCAAAACCATGTCTGTGTAGTTTGCTGGGGGTGGTTCTAGAAATATTTCCTTTTACAAGTTTGATCTTGAAAGGTGTTTAATATTCTCAACTTTCATTTAAGACAATAAGATCTGCAGGTGTGCTTTGCAAGACTGAGTCTTATATGAGTAGTTACTAGTTTATGTGGTCGGGTACAGGACTGTTCATTGTTCCTTGTGCTCTCATGGAGAACACGTGAGTCATATCTCTGATCTGTATAAAGAAATATTGTCTCATTTACAAACAATTTGCCTTCGGGACAACATGGAAATAAATCAGGGGAAGCTACCACAGTATCCTTTTGTGGCTTGTATATAACTAGAATTTAAAATGCAATTCTTTCCACTGCAAGGCTGTCTCAAAACCAAAATATATTGAATGTTTCATATTCTTGCAAGTAAAAAGTGGCTTTATTTAGGACCAAAAGAGTATTTCTAGCTCTGCTTTCATTCCATTTCTAATCTGTTCAGAAACAAGCAGTGTTCTTCCAAAACAGCAATCTGCTCATTTGCTTGGCGAGAGCAAGCTTTGAAAGTGCCATTTCCACATTGCTATGCAGCTGTATGCTGACTGTATCACCGTCAAAAAATGTGTATCTCTCCACTGGTTGGTATGCATTGCTTAGACAAAAATGTCCCTTGTTCTGCTCATCATGATGTTCCTCTGTGTTGCTTAGTTTTTCCATTTGTTAAATGAAGCCAGTCACACACAAGTACAACTATTCAATAGGTTCTCTTTGAAGATCACTCGGGAGAGACATCAGTTGTTGTGAGGCTGAATTTTTAGTATGATTCCTTTGATGCAAATTTTATTATGTAGGGAAACAGTTTTTAAAAACCAGTTACTTTTAGCCTCTGTTGACCTGAAATAAACCTACCCAATAAATGGAGCAAAAGATATTTTTCTTATTACTAAATTCACTTATCATCACACAAATAAGATACTTAATAATTTGCAATCAAAAGAAACTGTGTGAATTTGTTGGATTAAATTAAGATGCTTTTTGAATGTTAGATTTCTTGCCTTGGTTCAAGGTATTTTTTCTCATTTCTATAATTTAGAATTTAAGTAAGGTATCTCATGAGGCATAGTGATCAAGTTAAACTTTTTGTGAGCAGGGCAAATTCAAATTCAAAAATAGAATTCAATTCTCATTGGTGTGGAACACGTTTTTCTCAGAGAACACAAAACATTTCTTAATAGTAATTATAGATTTTGGTGTTTTAATGTTTGACTACCTTATGAAGCTGCATTCTCAGGTTAAATATGCCCATCAACTTCTGAAAATCACAGCATATATGAATGGCATACATGGCATCCCAAGTGGATGTTTTAGTGGTAGAACTGTGTGAGGACTTTCTCTGACATGTCCTCTTGAAAAACATCTGCCGTGACCTCTAAATACATTCAAACAATTGAAAAAGCTTATGTTTATAGATGTCTGTGAGGATAAGCATATTTAATTTCATTTGCCAAGAGTGATTTCTTCAAAATAAAACAATTTGCCATAGTACAGACATAAGAACACAGTTCCATTCCCCCTGTCCCAGCTCTGCTGTTTTGGAGGCAGTTCTAGGGCACTCTCTGTAGTGACTCCTTTGGAGGCTTCCCAACAGCAAGTGGTTTTCAGCATCTCTGATGTACTGTAAGCCAGGCTGTGCTCTGCACCAGAGTGCAGAAAAATCCCTGTGCTTGCCTCTTTCTTCCTTCCTGAGGCCAGACTCCAAGTTTCTGCAACATTACCCAGGATGAATTTCCTTTTCTCTGTGGAACTGACTTTAGCCTGGATCATGTAGAGCTAAGCCCCAGCTTCCTATAACAGGTCAACACATTTCTTGACAAAATCAATATTGGAAAATTATGAATATTCACTTCATAGATTTCCTACTGTTCTCATTGAATTTACAGGCAATATTTTCAGTGAACTGAGCGAAGACAGTGCTGAACTTAAAACAAGCAACACCATCCTCCCCAAAAAATAAAATTGTGTGTGCAGTGAAAACCTGTAGTTTGACATGCCTGAGAGAAAGACAAGGAGACATTTTCCGGTATTTTTTTTTCCAATTTCCATCAATTCATTCCTTTTTTACCTCATTTGCAGTTACTGCACTAAGCAGTACTTAGGACAATCAGAAAATGTCAAGGAGAAAACTAATATTCATCCCTTCCTATCTCATGATTTTTAAGCATAAAGATTATGATATAAAGACTCACACACAAACCTCCTGGAGAACTGGCTCATTTTGAAAATTGTTCCCAGGTGTCTTATGTCTCTTTCTTGCTCAAAGATTATACGATTAGCATTTTAATGTCCCACAACTTCTTGTCCAGTTCCCTTAGGAGGATATGGAAATGAAGCCATGAAAGCTAAGCTGTTTGGTATTTATCACACACACTCTGATTGTGTTTCAGAGCTCTGGGATTTAAACAGGACGTCAGTCTTTCGTAGCCCATTTGGATATCTCGGACTTCATATAATGCTGCTGGATGAGTATCAAGAGCGACTGTTCGTGGGAGGAAGAGACCTCCTGTATTCCCTCAGCTTGGATCGAATCAGCGACAACTACCGAGAGGTGGAGTAAAAAGCTATATATTTTAGTCACTTCATGCTATAATGTGTAGCACAGAATATCAGAGTTTGCATGACTGGAAATGAGGTAACGGAGTTTTTGTAGGTGTTTTGTGTGTGAGCTTTCAGGTCATGTTATATTTAAGAAAAATACACTAATTACCATTTTTTTCCCCAGTAGTAACCCATAAGGCTCACTCTCGGTGAAGAGGCTTGGGGGTCACATAGCTATTTCTCACTGAATTTCAGCATGATTTCAGATGGCTGGAGCATCTTACATTTCTAGACACCTGATTTCTGTATCTTTGCTATATTACCAAGGAACAAAGTCTCCCTGGTATTCTTTGGGGAACTTATCACAGCAGAAGAAAAAATGTTAAAGAAAAAAGAAATATCATGCAAAGTGTAAGAACTTTTCAACAGCAGCATAAACCATGCAGATATGTTTTAGTCTTCAGAAAATGGATTTTGCACTGGTTTGAGCCAGAGGTGCTATTAAGTAGTGACTGAAAGTGGCATTTGAAGCCAACTCAGTGGTCTGTGGGAGAAAGGTGGTTTAAGTCATAATCCTCCCAGATGGCTCAGTACATGGTAGAAACCACAACTAACTGGCAAACTGACAACTGAAGTGGAGAGGCCAGAGTTTGAGCCTTGGCTTCCTTACTCGCTTCAGCCCTCGGAAGCTAGGATTGGAAGCATAGGGTAGCAAAGGAAGCTGGCAGGAGTATTGTTGCTGCCTCAGCCATCTTGACTATGGATCAGTGATCTCTCGAAATATTTCAGTGTTTTCCTCATGTACTTTTTTATATTTTCCCAATGTGTTTTGATAAGTTTTCATTTCTTCACAAATTAATAAATGGATGAAAAAGTGAGTAAAATAAAGTCCCTCTGAAGAAATATTTTTTTGTTGACGTCTATACTGCACTGACCACTGATGATTCTATTTTTTCTGCATCCTTGTTGTAAGTGAATATCATTATTCTCATGCCAACATTCTGACCAACTCTACCATAAGCAACCTTGGTTATCTCCAAGCATAATTAGCATGTTCCACTACTGCGAACAGATATGATATGGTTTATTCTTTTATAAACATTTGGTAATGTCACTCCTAGATATGATGATATCGATATACTCAGGGAGGCCATTTGAGAATTTATCTACATTTTAAAAAACTAATAATTTAACTCCCAAGAGAGCAGTGTTCCATACTGAGCTTTGTTCCTCAACAGTGAGAAATGATTTAATTCCTTTTCCATTTGATACAAATTATTAGTATATATTAGATATATAGATATATTATATAGGTATATTAGATACTATATATAGATTAGATATTAGAGCTCAGGGATATGAAAACATTTAGATAGCAGTTGTTCCTATAAAATGAGTATTTTCTCCCCTCTTTTCTTCTCCATTTGGCAGTAAATCTGTGAGTAAAGATGACAGGATAGAGCACTTCACGCTTCCATCCAACCACCATTGTCCCATCCAGACACACTCAAGGTTCATTGCTCTCCTTGCTGTTGTTTTTATGTGGAAAATCATCCATTTACTCTGAAACCATATTCTCTATCTGGAGAGATGCATAGGGAGTACGACAAATTGATGAAAGCTCTTCTTGCCTGCCTTTATGAAGTGCAAAATACAAGAAACTGGAATAGATGAAGCTTGGCCTGGCATGTTTAGAAACATGACCTCACTGGGACCTAGCTCCCTTTAATACAAATGTCATGATCTTTTCTCTTTTCCCAGTGTTGACTCAGTGCAGATCTCATTCAGGGTTAGCTAGGGAAAATGTGATCATCCTACAGCACTATCAGCAAAAGTGTGGAACAAGACATTTCTGTTATAGGAAAGCTTAATTACTGAGATATGTTGGGGAAAGTTCCTAGAATTGAGAGACTGGTTGATTAATTATTACCAGAGTTCTTAATTAATCTATGTTTAACTGTGTGTTAGTTAGTCTTTGACCTTTTTTTTCAGACTGAAAGAAAAGCTTAATTAATCTAAACCAGCAGTTATAATCCAGTGAATGTATATGAGTGCAGTCAGGTTCCTGGGGTTTATTTTCTCTGGTAACCAGCATGAGTGTCTAGATGCAAATGAGTTGTTTCATAAAGTTGGTAGTTTTGGACAGATTCAGATATATCTTCATCTTCTGTGTTCTAGGAAACAGTTTGTGTTTTTTAATTTATTGTCATCCCTTTCTCCACAATTTGGATTATGAATATGCTTCCTATAAACCAAAATATAATCCATTCTCAGTTAGAGATTTATGCCTTCTGCTATAAAACAACCAAATAATTCAGTTCTAGCTAGCATGTTAGAAAGTATATCAAAGAAAAACAACAAAATGCTGAGTGGACATAAAATGCTTTTGCGTTGAGACCTGTTGACTGCCAAAGTAATCTAACATTTCCAAAAAACTTGTGATGTATATGAGGTATGCATCCTATAAATCTGCATTTAATAGGTTACATTTTTTTTTAAGGCTCAGTTCTCCTGAGGTTTCAAATCCAAAGCAGCACTCTGAAGAGTAATTATAGCTTTTTCATATAAGCTATTAGTTTTATATATATATATATATACACCAAATTTTTTAAAGTGTATTTTATCCAGGCCACTTTTCATATTCACTAAAGAAAAGATACCTAAAAACTGGGAAAAAACTTTCAGGGAAGAACACTACTACTCTTATGCTTGCATTGGTGGGGAAAAACAGACATTCAGGTTGAGCTCTCAGCTGTGGCACAGACCTTCCATGTCATCTTGGACAAGGACAGACTTCTGTCTTTGTCAAATTATGTTTCTTTTGAGTACTTTGATTTTTGTTTACTCTTTGTATTGTTCTTGTCATTTAATACATGAAGGTTGTATTATTTGCTTGATTAGATTATTTAACATATACTACTCTAAGTTTTTGAAAGTTACTTAGACACCTTGGCTTCTATATTACGAACACCCTAACAGTAACAAGAATGAGAGAGAACATGAAATGTGGATATCAGTGTTTACAGAGAATTAGAGCCATAGAAGCACTTGTGTAAAGCCAAAGCTTTGTAGGCACACTTCACGTAACCTTTACTCTCCCTAAGAGCTCATTCCCTTTGACACCACCTTTGGAATCAGACCTTACACATATTTGGGATTGGGTCCAAAGTCCTTAAGGCTTGTAGTGATCTAACAGACCGATAGAGAACTTTCTCTGGTGTCTGGTGCCAAATTTGTTTTTAAAAGCATTTCAGTTTATTGTAATTGGTGCCAGAGAGATCTCTGTTGAACAGCAATACTGAACCAATGCCAGTAGCTCATCACCACTGGTCTAACAGCTCATAGAGAAGGGAGACCTTTGTTCCTACTTTTCATCTCTTGTTGAAGTGAAAATAAACTTTTCTTCCTATTTGCCTACAAATTCCTTACAGATAGTGTTTCTTCCTTGCTTCTACTTCAAGGGCCTTATGAAGATCTGGCATTGTAAAGAAACCTTCATACTTTTGTAAATGGGCTTGCGTAGGCAGATTTCAATGTGCTGTTTCTCATTGACTGTGAGATAACTCCAGGTTAGGACTTATGTCTCTGCTGTAATAAACTATAGAGCCCTCATCACAGATCCTCCCTCTAGTGAAGATCTATTTCCACTCCAGAGCTGGCTGAACACAAGTCTGCAAGAGAGGGGCTTGCTTGTATCTTCTTTGAATACCATGTAGGAATGTGCATAAATTCAAACTGAAATAAGAAGCACACAATTTAGTGGTGAGTTTGATTATGCCTTGGAATTACCTCCCAAGAAGGAAGGTGCCTATGTATTTGTTGATAAATACATATACTATCCAGTCATCACCAGATAGTTTTACAGAATTTGCGCTTTGGCAAAACATGAGTTATCTGTTAATTAAGCACTATTTATTGACTTAAATCAGGGACGGGATGATTGAATTGCTTAATTGCTCTGTCACATACTAGAGTTCAGGCTAGATCATACAGTAGTCTACTTTGACCTGAAATGCTATAAAGCTCACATAATTTTTTAAATCAGTTTTCATTGGCAATGCCATCCTGTTTTTTAAAGCTAGTGGCTGAATAGAGAAGCTGTTTGGAGACACTAATTAGCGTTCCAGCTTCAATTAAAGTTTTCCCCATAGCAGTACTGCCTTATAATTCCATTTTTCCCCCAGAGGAACATATTCAAAAGTAAATTTTTCCTATCTTTTAAGTACAGTACTAAAATTATATCACCCAGGTCTCAGGGACAATAATACTATGGTGCAAGATGAGAAAACATCACTAAACAAGCAATTTAAAAATTTATTTCACAGTAACCTAAAGGGGTGAAAAATTTTGAAAAAATTATCTCCAAGCCAATAGTTATGTCAAGCTTGCAGCCCAGTGAAATGTATGGTAGTGTGATGCTATTCCAGTCTATATACCTAGGGAGATTTCCCCAAAATAGTTATTGACAGCTTGCCAAAAATTGGAATCCTGGCAGAGATTCAATTCAAAATTAAAGTTGGTAGTTGTCATAACTCTAAAATGTAAACATCAGGCAAAGTAATACATAGCAGGTTAAAGGCTACTATTGCAGCTGATTAATATCTGGGTTTTCATGCACTGCAAGCACATCCTATGTTATCATAATTTGCAATTTGGTATGGTAGCAAAATCTGACATGCAGAGATTTTTTTTAGTCTCAGTTCTAAAACACTTGAAGAGATTAAAATCTTAATACTTATGTTAAGGCTGGTAAGAGTTATGAATCTTAAAAAAATGATTTCTGGATAGTAAAGCTTCTTCAGGAGACTCATATCTATTACTAAAGACATAATTAAGACCCATGCACTTCAGGCAGCTAAAATGGACTTGCGTTAGAAGTAGATAGGAGCATCTAAGAGAAATTCCTACACTGCTGCACAACCTCTGATTCTGCCCCTCTGCTCTTCTTTTTTGAGACCCTACCTGGAATACTGTGTTCAGCTCCATGTTCTGCAGTGCAAGAAGGTTGTGAACCTACTAGAGCAGATCCAGAGGAGGACCACAATAGTAATCAGAGGGCTGGAACAGCTCTCCTACAGGCTGAGAGAATTTGGGTTATTCAGCCTGGCAGAGAGAAAGCTCTAGGGAGACCTTGTTCTGGCCTTTCAATTTGTAAAGGGAGCTTATAAGAAAGATGGAGACTTTTTCCAGCTCCTGCAGTGACAGGACAGGAGACAAAGGTTTTAAAGTGAAAGAGTGTAGATTTATATTAGATATAAGGAAGAAATTTTTAGATAGGAGAGCAGTGAGTGAGACACTGGAACGGGTTGCCCACAGAGGTTGTGAATGCCCCATCCCTGCAAATGTTCAAGATCAGGCTGGATGGGGCTTTGAGCAACATGATCTAGTGGAAGATGTCCCTGGCTATAGCAGGTGGTTACACTAATTGGTCTTTAAGTGTGCCTTTCAACTCGAATCACTATATGACTATGATTTGTTCTGTTAGTCTGTACTCAATTCATGTACTTGTGCTGAAGCTGCTTTTCAACATTCCAGAAAAATCAGGGGCATTGTTTACTTATTTGCCTTTTTCTTTTAGTTCTGTGAATGCATTTAATTCAGTATGTCTTAAGGGGAAAATATACATACAAAGTATTTTCAATCACTCTGGGACTGTCTCCAAATACAAAAATAATCACCTATACATAGTGTATTTAATATCAAGTTAGAGAGTCAAGTATTTTACTCCCTCTGTGGTTTCTCTGTTTCTTGCAGCCACCTACACCCGAGATGGGCAAAAGCCCCCATTTTAGCCTGCTAATTAGAAGATGTATTTGGGAAGTGAAAGCTGTGACTTTCACACTTTTAGGCTCGTGAGATCCTAGAGATCTTCTAACTTCTAGGTTTTTAGGTTAAGGACAATCTGTTGACTATTCAACTCCTGACCAGTGAGTAAAGTTAATGACTGTGGACCCTGAGTTTTTTGCTCAATAAACCAGTCCACAGTGCCTGGATGAGGGCCTTTATGGGAGTTCAGCAGAGTTCAGGTATCTCCCCAGACTACACAACAGAAGTACAAAGACTAGATGAGAGTTACTTCTGATCATACATAGATGACTGTAGGACCATCTGACTGAAAACAAACGTTTTCATTAACTTTAGGTTCCTTGCAGGATTTAGGTGGTGCGAGACCTAAACACTGACAAGAAACCTAGGGTAATTCAATTTAAAAAAAAAAAAAAGCCTAGATGAAGAACTTGATTTTAAAATTTGTTCCAGATTGAGAAAAAAATTTGTGATTGGATTATTGACAAAAATGTCTTAATGATGACATCAGTTTTTTGATATTTACTTGGTTTCAGCCAAGCCTGATATCACTGACGTGCACATGTTTTTGTTTTCACTTTTAAATGTTCTAAGAAATTAAGTAACTGTTCCAGTCTGCTCAGTCATTGCTTAATATTGTTTACATCCAAACAAATCATGCATCTGGAATGAAACATAAATGTTATGCAGTAGGTAGCTGAAAAAAATTTCACTTGTATAATTTGGCTTCACTTCTAGTTAATTGACTGTGAAGCGTTGGTGATACTCCCATGAGGTTAATTGCTGACCATCATTAAGGTTTACTGTAAACCTTTTCTAAGTGTCACTGAAAGCAGGAAATCAGGGTTCAAAATTAATGTTCTAGTTGAAAATCACTAACAATTTTGCTGAAATTATACTGAATTTGTATTTAATGTTCCATACAGTGACTTCCTTTAAATTCTGTTGACTGGTATCAAGTTTCCTGAGCCACCCTAATCAAAACAGTTATGTTTCAACAATGGAAAGACTGAAGGCTTTTTCTTTGTGGGGAGGTCAAGGCTCAGGGGGAACTCATCACAGTATTTTCAAGTACTTCAATATTTAAACAGCATCTCAAAGAGGACAGAGGGTCTCCTTTCACAAGAATCCACATGGAGAAGACAAGGGGCAGCAGGAAGAAGTTGCACCAGCAGATAATAAAGAAACTTTCTATAGTGAGAACAATGAATCACTGAAACAATGTGCCACAGGGACATGATGGAGTTTCTGTCACTGAAGGGTTTAAAGAAGTGTAGGGCTGAGTGCTAGATAATGTCATCTAGGCTCCCTTTCCCACTAAAGGCGGGCCCAGATGATCTTTTGAGGTCACTTTCAACCTGGGTTGTTCCGTGATTTTATGCTTCTGTTCTGCGAATCTTTCACATGAAGAATGTGAAGAGCTGTGTTGACATGATCAAATTGCCAATTGAATGATTTCCTTTTTTTTTCCTTCTCAGATCCATTGGCCTAGTACACCTCTGCAGGCAGAAGAATGCATAATTAAAGGCAGAGATGCTGTAAGTACCATTAATTACAAAGCAAATATACTTTAATTATACCAGTGACTGGTCCAAAACAAGGATTCAGGCATCCCTAACCTCAGAGAGATTAAAGCACAGTTATAATTCTAAGTGTTGTAGGTTAAAAACATGTAACTACTCTGCAGAAACTAAATTTATTAGTTTAATTGCCCTTCAAACCAGCACATAAATAGAAAATGAACAACTTTAGTCATCTAAGCTTTCTTCTAATTCTTTTTCTGATGCTCTCAAAGAAGGTACCTTAATAATCTCCATTTCCATTTCTATTTCCTTTTCTTTTCATACCCATAGGATACCTTCTCCATTTTCGCTTTCCAGCTGATGTTTAAAATTCACATTCTCTAGAATGCTTTCAGAAAAGTAATGCAATTATTAGTAATTACAAACCCTCTCATTTATTTTGCCTTAAAGGTTTCATGGTATATCAGTAAAAATAGTCTGTTTTAATGAGTGTCAGAACTGTTCCGTTCTTGTGATACAGTGCCTTGACTGTAATCAGTTCATGGGAAAAGACCTGAAAGCTCACTGACATATAACAGCTGATAACATGGGTAGCACAGGATGAGAGTTCTTCTGGATGGGAGCTCTCTTTAATTTTGCAGAGTACCAAGTTCACTATCTGCACCTCATAAGCACACAGCAAGTACAACACCTAATAAATCCCACAGCTGCGAGAGCTCACACTGTACCAAAGGATTTGAAAATGATGATGGTTTTGCAGCAACAGCGACAGGAATGTAGGACATGAAAAGGCTTTTCCCACAAACATAGCAAACAGCAGCCTTGATGATAGCTACAATATACTCCCAGTAAAATTAGGAAGCTGTAAAGATTTCTGCTGCAATACAAGCATGAGAACTGTCCACATTAAGGGAATCAGTGAAGATAAATAGTAAGAATAATAATAATAATAAAAAAACCCAACTCCTTACACTCACCTGGCCTAGGACTGATCCTTTTTGAAGATTCTTAAAAGTTCATTGTATTTTTTCTGGATACTTTTGTACCCTTGATAATTTTAGGTGGCTTTGGTTGAAACTGGTGGTTTTCTACATTTTCCAAACCTTATGGTCATATTAAATTAATCGGAAACCTTAATTATTTGAGCTTTATTTAATACCACCTCTTGGCATAGGCTGTTATTAGAGCTCTGTCAACTTTCTTTCCCCTCTACATGATGAGATATATTTTCTGATATTTTGACAATACTCTTTTTGTTAAATAAATGCAGAAATAGGTACTGTTGTTTAAATGCAAGGACTCATGAGTTTCCCTAAAACTCAAAAACTTTTGTAATCAAATTTGTTATTATAAGTCTTCAAATTCATGCCGTAGTGAATGTGATCATTTAAAGAGCTTCATATGTTTCCCACATCTCTCTGAACCGTGAAAGTTTGATGCAATTATTATTCTTATAGAAAACCCCAGAACTTTTAAATAAACTAAAGATTCCAGAAGTGGAGTCATTAAGAAAAATATGTTAAAACATTAAAAGCTGGAAATATTGTAATACTAAATAATATTCTGATCCTCACATGACACCTAATTATGTTACTCTGTTACTCAAGGCATAATTAACATTGAGTAGAACTGATAATGTTGTAATAAGCTTTTCGGCATTAAAGTCCTTCATGCATACTCTCTAACTCTTTTTATGTAACAGAACAGGCCACTTTTACAAGCTTTTACAGCCTGTAAAAGTTATCAGGTCATATTGTAGCAGTAAAACTGCAAATATTGTAGTAATAAACACAGCTTCAGAGCTTGTAACAGACTTAATAGGACAGTTAAAAAAACCTTGTCTTAACAACAAATGCGTGATCCTAAAATATGGCCATACTTTTCTGATCTGTGTGAAGCCAAGAGAAAAAATCCTTCAGCTGTCATCCAGTGTGCCAAGAATCACACCTGTTAGCCTGTGGTGTGAGGGCTTTCCATTCTTTCAATTACTTTATCAGAATTGGACATCATTCAGAGATAGAAATCAAATTCTGTAGAGATGACTGACTCCTCCACACAGAGAAGTTTCAGATGAATAAAATTCTACAGATCTATTAATATATCTATGAAGCATCCTAAAGACAACCCCACCATTTAATTAATTAATGTGGTATAAAGAACTATTTTAATGTCCCCTTAGATGATGCATCTCTTCCTTGCGGTGTGGACAGTGTAGTATTAGTAGGGTCAGCAGCAATGCCTAGTTGCCTGACACTTCCCAGAACAGTACCTTTTGTCATCTGTTTACAAATGATCAGCTCTAGTTATTTGAAATTACTTTTTTTTTTCTGTATTTGGTATCTTCCTTATCCTTTTTTTTTTCCTGCAGAATTTTTCAGGCATTTCTACAAAGGCACATGAGAGAAAAAATGCATAGGTTTTTCCCATTTAAAAAAAAAAAAATCCTAAATTCCTAAATTGATTTTGGCACAATGACCAAAGGCTGCAAACATATGTGAATAAAAAAGGAAACCATGGAGCAAAGAACAGACCACCACTGAGAGTGAGCAGAGGGAATAAGTCAGGAAGGTTATGCTTGGAGAAGAGGGAGAATGAGGAACAGGATCAGTGCTCAGTAAAGCATCTATTTAAAAACTACAATGCATGGTAAAATTCCTATGGAATACCATTTTGTTACCACCACTCAGCAAATATTTGTGAAACGAACATACAAAGTGGACAACTCTGTTGTTGAGTAGTGATCCACATAGAGGGAGTCACATTGTATTGATTTCAACCCATTCTGCTCTCAGTTTGTCTAACATCTCTTATTTATTGACTTTTTAAAGAAAGGAACAAATTCGTTATGAATCAAGAAAGTCCAAAAGTAAGGTATTGCAAGTTTGATTTGTCCTTTGTATATACATGTTTAATTACACAGCAGGTTACTTGCCTGTGTAAGTTACCTACTTCTTTCAATTAGCATGATATAACTTCAGGGTGAATGGCTAAGGAAAACTGTGTAGCAAATGAGATTTTTTTCCTTATTTATTTGCTGGAGCTGTTGGAAGATTTGCACTGAATGACCTAAGGATTTGAAGAAAAGAGAATGACGGTTTCTTAGTTTTGAACCTATGTGGATTTGCAGGCATTGAATTCTGCCCAGGAACCCGCTGCAAACTGATCCTCTCAGACATCAAGTTCTTGCAGCTGGTTAATAAGACCCAAGATTGTTCTCATACAAATATAGCAGTCTGAAAACTTGAGTAGTCATCAGTGCAGAACAACAAATTTTCAAAAAGGAAATTCCTCTACTCTGTTTTACACATTCATTTTAGGATTTTATTAATTGCCTTTTGAAGATATTTAGCCTTCTTCATTGAAAAAGTCTAGGAGAATAGCATAAATTACATGTGCAAACTCCAGAGCAGCTAAAGTTATCTCAGATTAATTCCATTATAATAGTCTAAAACTTGACATGAGTGTCTTAAAACCCAGGGTCTGAATTGCAGAAATGTTGAGCAATGAATGGAAATGAACAGGATTTTGCTCCAAACATAGAAACCATTGAAAAATGTAAAATACTCTGTAAAACCAAGTCCCAGGAGTCCCAGAATCAATGGACACTTTTATCTCACTGTCTGTATTTCTAGTTTAGTTCAGAAAGAGTAATGACCCCACATCTCAAAGGGATGTTTGAAAACATTTTAATTGTAATATTTATGAAGCTGCAAAGGCACTAATGAGTCCCAGAGTATTTCCCTGTGGGAAATGAATGTTTCTTCTTCAAAGGGGAATTTAAACAGTTGGAACAAAATAAAGTGTGAGACTATACAATATAAAAATATTGATTAGCAATTAGTTATGTAAGAAATTAATGGTGAAGAGGCCTTATGAAAAAAAAAGTAAGATAAAAGTGTTATTTTTCTTGAGATAAAGTTGTTTTTACTTGAGAGAGAAGCCATTTGCTGACTATTCACATCTTATGCTCTGACTCTAATGTCTAGTGTATCTAGTAACACTTAGTAAAACAAATATTTAGATTTGCAGAATATCTTTGAGATTAAAGCAACAAAAAAGTGTGTTTTATAACTTAAGAACTCCTAACTACTTATATATCTAAATTAAATTATGATAAATCAGTGCTCTAAACTTGCTTTTTTTCCCCTGTAAAATTGTCCATCTATTAAACTGGTGGGAAAGAGTAGCATGAACTGAAACAAAGTAGAAGATTCAATACACGAACATGATATTAGAACATAAAATATTAAAAAAAAATAAAGCTAATATTTTCCTATGTTTATTTTTTATGTAAACTAGGATGAATGTGCTAATTACATCCGTGTTCTTCACCGATACAACAGAACGCACCTTCTGGCTTGTGGAACAGGAGCTTTTGATCCAGTCTGTACTTTTATAAGAGCTGGACATCCATCAGAGGTAAGAAATTAGGTTTACAGTAGTCAGTCCTTTGGTCTGGATTCCAGCAAAGCCCCTGTGGTTAAAAATAAATATTTAAATTCAATTGCTAACAGTTCTCATACAAACCATACAATAAATAATTTCACTGATGAAATGTTATCCTGGTGTAAAATTTAGTTTGTCACTAGAGGAACACACAGATATTTGATATATTGAATTATGAAGAATTATGCAAAGAATTCAAAGACTTTTTTGTCTTATGATTTTTTTTTTACTAGATAAGCTGGTATAGAAATTCGTACCAAAAAATTAATGAATAATTTTAAGGGTTTTAGCTATATTTGTGGAGGCTTTGGTTTTTGGTTTTTGCTTGATTGTTTTGTTAGTTTTGGTTTGGTTTGGTTTGTTTTTTTGTTAATGAAATAATACATTATATAGCAAAACATATATTAGTTTGATGGGAGAGGGAATTCCTTAACAAATCTTTGTTAAATTCAGCTTCTCTATGTTGATCCTGTTCAGCAAGTGCATGTGAGCTCCCTAATGCTTATAGCTGAATGAAATAGTACAGAGAGAAGATGAGTAAGTGGCACATTGATGAGTAAGGTAAAACAACTGGTAAGGAATCTCACTGTCATCTGAGCTGCCCTGCAGTCAAAAGAGGATTTCACTGGGTTGTGAGGGAATCTTGGGTTGCATTTTGTGAGGTGGGACTTCATACATGGAGATAATCTATAGCCCAAAGGTAAGATTGCTTTTAACTGGCAAGCATCAGGAAGAGTTGCTGTTCAATGCTCTTGCTTTGTTGGTTCACATGATGCCCCCTGGTAGAGCCAAGCACTTGTCATGGAGCTGATGCCAAAGCACCATCCAAGACATCCTTATATTCCCCTACGGCCCCTATTGAAGATATAAAATTTTTTAAAGTGTACTCATATAAATCAGCTAAGGTATTTACTTCAATAAAATGCTTTTGAATAATCTTTTCTGAGTAAACATGCATCCTTCTGACAAAACAAACTAGAACAAAGTAACCAGAAACAATCTCCAAGAATCCAATCCATGCTGTGCACCCCCAACTGCTGTCAAAATGAGAAGCATCTCAGAAGTTAAGACTCCAGCACAGCACTTAGATTTGGAGTCGTATGAACTGTAGAAGCACACTGTCTTCTGAAACTAAGGAAGGAACTAAATAATAAGCAATGTTAAGATAAGGCAACTTTGCATGTCTTCTTTGCTCCTCTCATGAGCCTCCTGTCAGGCTTCCTGGTACAGTTTGAAGGAAGCAATGTCTGTATATTTAAGAACACTATTTTAGAAAGCGTAAACAACAGAATAATAAAAATAGAAACCAACCAAACAAAAAAATGAGAAACAAGACGTATATAAGAGTGTGTGGCCCATGATCACCCCCTTATCTATCACTGTTCTTCCTTCCCTTATTTTTGTTTGTTATTCTACCCTGTGAAAAAAAAAGGTTCTAAACTTTTACCCACACTGAAATCATGGGAAAATTACTTTTTTTTTTTTTTTTGGGGGGTGTGTGTGTGTATGTGTAGAACAGGAAATATATTTCTTACACTAATAAGTATCTATACTAAATTCCATTACCTGAAAAGTTGACAATCAGGATTAAAATGTGCCATTTTTATGGTAGGTTAAAAATAACACACAGCATGTTGTTAAGTGGGCAAATTGTAATAATGCTTTCTTTGATAAGGACATTGTACAACTGCAGGAAGTGAAAGAAGATCCTTCAGAAAACTGCAATTCGGTCTCTGCTGATCTCTCTGATCACAGAGTATCTTCATCCAACAGCTTCGGATTTACTGTCCCCTATTTCTTCCAACTTATCTCTCTGGCCATTTCTCACTGTCTGACTGTCATGGAAAGGAGAGTAGCAAATGAAACAGTCTCAAAAATATAACTATACTAAACTATTCCATTTCTAAACAGGGCAAAACCACCTTTATTTAAAAACTAATAAAACATTTAAAATGGATTAAAATACACTTATATTAAAATGCATTTAAAATACTCTGATTTATCATATGCATTTATATTCAGCTCAATGCCATTCATAATAATACTATTAATAATAGTACTTTACTGTGACAGGAGGAGGTACTGAAACAGGTTTCCCAGAGAAGTTGTGGATGCCGCATCCCTGGAAGTGTTCAATGCCAGGTTGGATGGGGCTTTCAGCAATCTGGTCTAGTGAAAGGTGTCCCCGCCCATGACAAAGCATTTGGAACTAGATGATCTTTAAGGTCCTTTCCAGCCCACATCGTTCTATGATTCTATAATACGCAGCTGGCTGACAGGAACATTTTTTTCAATATTGCTGATATTTTGTTTTGTTTAAATAGATTGAATTTCAGGAAAAGTGAAATTTATCTTTGATCTGCAAACTACATTGCTTCTGAACAGAATCTCTTTAAGTAGCACAAGGTGGTTTTGAGGTTTGTATACATTAGAACAATTACACTTTTCAGACATGTTGAGGTATAAAGTGTGAGAGGTAAAAAGGGGGGGAGCCCTTATGACAGACTTCTGTGTGTCCAGATACCCAGCTAAACCAGCATATGGAGCTAGATTCACACTTCCATATGCAACTATGAATCAGCAAAGTCAACATAGGTAAATACTTGCTCTTTGATCAGGGAACAAATTTTTAAGTTTCAGTAGCTCTTCCTGAGCTGATGGCAAAGAGAGGGTGTGACCCTCTCAGTAAAAACTGCAGGGTTCTTAAATTGCAAACTTTATAAAAATACAAATTAGAGGTTATTTTAGAGAGGTATTTAAGCACATGACAGAATAGCGGGACTGTATTTTCTGCAACTTACATCTTCCAATTTACTGAGCAGGCCAAAGAGAAGCAGTCTGTTGGACCTAACTATCCAGTTAAGGCTCTTGGCCTTCGTGATCACCAGTCCCATGTTGCAGGGACATTTATTTTGTTGCTGTCTTGCAACAAAAGTTTGCATAAAGTCATCCATTTCTGAAGAGCCATTTGGTAAGAAAATGAAGCGCTGCTGGTTTTACTTTGAACAGTGAAAATGTTCTAAAGCCATGATCAGTATCAATCTGTATGGCATTCTGATCTTGTAATTAGCATGGTTTTCTGAGGTGCAATATAATTTATGAAAAGGAGCATTCAGCCTCCTGTATAAAGTCTTACATTCTTATGAGACCACAAATTCATATTTTCATATCAAAACTAGGTTTGAGCTGTGTCTTGAAGAACACTGAGCTCTTGTCAACAAATTGTGAAGTCAAAAGGAGATTTTTGTCTCCAAACATAGGCAGAATTTGATTGCCCCATTGACAGATCATTACTCCTTGGAACTGACCGATAAACAGAACCCCTAATGTTCTCAAAAACTCATAAAAAAGGTGTCCATTCTCCAACCAGTCTCTGTAGAAAATACTAATCTTACTTTGTAGTGATTGAAATGTGCTTTGAAATCTTTCACATGCACATCCTGACTTACTTACTCAAATGCTCCTTTCATGCTTTGCATGGTTTATAGAAATTTAATGATACTATGCATTTTGTCTTAATATGTAGATCACAGAAAACAACAAGAAATAAATATTGGTTTTATTGAATTCTACATCAAGCTTCACAGAATCACAGAATATGCTAAGTTGGAAGGTACCCACAAGGATCATCAATCCAGCCCTTAGCCCTGCACAGGACCATCCCCAGGAATCACACCACATGCCCAAGCGCATTGTCCAAACGCTCCTTGAACTCTGTCGGGCTTGGTGCTGTGATCACTGCCCTGGGGAATGTGTTCAGTGCCCAATCGCTCTCTGGGTTAAGAGCAACCTTTTTCTAATATCCAACCTAAACCTCCCCTGACACAACTTCAGGCCATTCCCTCAGTTCTGTCACTGGTCACCACAGAGAAGAGATCAGTGCCTGTCCCCTTCCCCTTACGAGGAAGTTGTAACTGCAATGAGGTCTCTGCTCAGTCTCCTCTTCTCCGGGCTGAACAGACCAAGTGCCCTCAGCTGCTCCTCATGCAGCTTCCCCTCCAGACTCTGCACCATCTTGGCAGCCCTCCTTTGGACACTCTCTAATAGCTTAATATCTTTCATGTATTGCTGTGGCCAAAATTGCACGCAATAAGCTTGTGTTGTACCACCACAGTATAAACAAATATATTTTTCTAAATCAGATTACTCATAAACTCTATGATGCACTCTAAATCCATTTGCTAGATTAAATAGCTGTTGTCAGTTATTATCTTTCTAAAAATATGCAAGTATAGTCATTGACAGCAACTTATCTTTTTATCTGTTTCTAATGAATTTGACTCTGATGAATATTGCTTTTCCAAATTTAAAAATTTCAGCAAAATACCCAATGTTTTTCTGCCATTTAGGAATAAATTACAAATTAGGAAAAATAGGAATGCTGACTTTGCGGATAGAACTACTGGTGTTTGCAAAAGGCATATTACAAAATCTTGTCCAAGAAAACATAAGCAAGTTAAATGCCAGCCAGTAAGTGAGTTCATTACGTCTGACTTCATGAAATGATTTCAAATGTCAAAAATCCAGGCAGATCAGAAAAGGCTGGATTCCTCCAGTTTCTGTTTATCATCCAGAATCAAAGGGGAGTTCATTAAATAAACATTATTTTTCCTGAAGAAAATAAAAGTCAGAGACCCTGCACCCCAAATTGCTCATGAGGAATTGCATTTACATCCTTCCCATGTGCTCTGTGAGAAAAAATCTGAGATAAGTATTCAAAGCAAATATAAAAGGTGAAGATAAATGCAGGGGGGAAAAAAAATCTTACGTTCCTTCTATTTTCACCTAATTGACATTTGTCCCTCCTGTTGCCTTTGATGCCAATAAGACGGGGTGGGGCAGAGGAGCAGGGGAAGCATCTGCATTTAGGCTCTTCCTTTTGCATTTATATAAACTTAGTTTTGGCAGCATGTGACAAGTGCTGAAGGAAGTGCTTTCTGTCTGAGACCATGTTTCTCCACATCTATATGCTAGTGAAACAATACTGCATTAGTGTCCTGTATAGCTCAAAATACCCTAGGTGAATTTTGATGAACCATAGAAAAATCAAATTATCTATCTGCAGTTGGGCAATGATTTTATCTTTATGAGATATCTATTTAGCAGAGCAACAGGTTGTAGGGATGCTCCAGAGGTCTTCCAATGATCCAGACTGCCTTATTTACTAACTCACAAAGTACCTTTAACAAAGCCACATGGGAGTTTCACCAAGTATAGCTAAAGAAATTACTCTGGCTCCACAGGACCTGCAAAATGAGTGGAAATTTCAAAAAAAAAAATACAAAAAAAATAGTCTAAGTTTTTGCAAACTGAGTGTTGACAAGACAGAGTTGATTCCTGGAGAGGAAGGCATCTCTGTATGACAAAACCTGTTGATGGGCTTAAATTTATGGGAAAAAACGGTGTACGAAGAATTTTTCTTCCAGAGGTGTATGAAGAATTTTTCTTCCAGAACACACTGTAAATTTTTGATATGTACATGGAGCTGGCAGAGTGCCATTTTCAGTGCCTCATTTAACTCAGTAAACGGCCTACAGCTGTATTACTTCACTTCAGCAGGCTGATGGACTGTCTGCCTTTCCACAAAACACACTGGTGGTTTCTGGAAGTCTCCCCTAGGTGTTCTTAATCTCATGTAGTCTTTTTTATGCTATTTTCTCTTGAATTGGTCAACTGAGATTCTGATTATCAGGGAAGACCAGCTCTAAATTCTGAGACTTTAGTCCAGTTAGAAAGGATTTGCCTTTAATCAGCTGCAGGTATAATTGTTTGCTTGGGAGACTGTTCAGTCAAGTCAGAATTTTTTCTTTCTAATCTGTGTTGCCTTTAATGTTTTGTTGAGTGTGGATAAAGGCACTTCTTTTTCTACATATAGTCTGTAATTCGATGCAAAAACAGGACAAGGTTCAATTGTGCAACAAGCTTTCCATTTGCCTCTCCACACCCACCAAATACAGGCAACACAAGCTGTTACTTTAACAAGCTGAAGTTAATTCACATGCCAGTTAAGAAAGAATATGCTGGTCATATCTGAGTTTAATTTTCACATGAGACAATTCTTCTGCTCTTGACCAGCATTTGGTAATGCCATCATTCTTCCAGCTTTGTTGAGAAACAGAATTGTAGGCATATTCCTCTATATTATTTTAGGATATTGTTTCTGACGTATTTTTATGATCAAAACAAGCAATGATCTGCCAAGTTACTCCTTCTCCATGCTTATTCCTATTACCTCATCTCCGCTCTCTGTTTGCAGAGGATTAGGGAGGAGGAACATCTGGTTTCACTGACCAAATAGAAGTGGGTGTTAGTCAATCCTTCATTAGACAGAATATGTGACAAATTCTTGCCCTGAAAATATTTGCTTAGAGACACAGTGTCCCTCTGCATGAGTGAAAAGCCACTGGTTAGAATCTCATCCATTAAATATATATGAAATTTTGTCAAGTAAGCAACACAGTGTCATAAAATGTTTTACCAGAAGAGTTCATTTCCATCCTGTCTGAATGCCCACATCAGGGGCTTTTCCCAGGTATTGAATTAAAATATTTTCAGGAAAATACGTACTACCATTTCAAAGAATCAAACTAATGGTGACACAGATATTTCTCTGTCTTAAACATTAGCTATTCTAGTATTTAATTACTTTCAGTGTTAGGAAATAGCCACTTATTCAAGGTTAAATTTTTCTAACTTCAGCTTCCTGTCATTTAACCTTGATACGCCTTTGATAGCGAAAGTTCAAAAGTCTCCCACTATCTTTTCCACATCTTTTCCACATGTAAGTACCTATGCACAAAGATCAAGCCACCTCTTCACTTTTTTTTGATAAGCTGAATAAATATAGCTCCTTAAACTCCCATCACAAGGATTCCTCAATCTTATTTGTGTCCTTCCTGTGAACTCTCTGCACTATTTTCACGTCTTCTGGAAGTGCAGACATTAGAACCACACATGCTATTTGATGATGTGTATACAGGCAAGGTCACTTCCCTACCTCTGTTTGAGATTCCTCTTTCATGGACTCAAGTGCCCA
>JAWWMP010000041.1:8041922-8100562 GCA_035047865.1 Dendrocincla tyrannina
ATTTGATGATGTGTATACAGGCAAGGTCACTTCCCTACCTCTGTTTGAGATTCCTCTTTCATGGACTCAAGTGCCCATTTCTTGGCACAGCATCACATTGAGAAACCTCTTTTTAGCGTTTTGCACTTGACGCAAAGTTCTTCTCTGGAGCATGGAGTTATCCCAATTTACACACTTAGTTGAACCATCTAATTAGTCTCACACAATAAGGTAAATGAAGAGATTCCTCGTGATTTCTGTCACTGTTAGCTGTAACAAGACACCTGGGATGTCCGAGATCCTAAACGAGGCACGTCAGTCTAATACATGGAAGTGGTGTGAACAAGAATTTGAAATTCCATCTTCTAGGCTGTTCTGATGTACTTCAGGTATAAGCTGTCTTCCCTATTCCAAAATATAACACTTTGGATAGTATTGTATTAAAATCTACTTAGTAAGCTTCTGATCTTTAACTCAGTATTCAAAGCATTACATAACCTCACCTCTCATTAACCTCTTCTCTTCATTATTTAGGCCTCCTCAGTCTTTTTATAAACTTTACTAGGAAAGGAGTCATACGATTGTTTAAATCACTGCTAGATTAAAAAAAAAAATCATCTTTCTAGAAAAAATGAAATTTAGGGAAACCTTCAGTAAAGAAGGATTCATCAATGATACCTCATAACAACTGTACTTTGATATATGTCAACAGTTTGTATTTCTTAACAATTCTACAATGCACACTGTTTCATCAAATAGCTATGTACTAAGTGAAATGCCCTAGAGGAAGCCAAGTATTCTGTATCAGTGCAGTTGTTCTTATCAGTCTTTCTTACGTCTTATAACAGACAACAGGTTTGTTTGGCAGCACTCTCCATCCACAAAATGAGGCGAATGACATTCATTACTTTTGAGTATTGTCTAAATATGGCCATACATGAAGTGTAAGTTCAATTTGGAAGATTGGTGGAGAATGTGAATTGATCAACCATGTGAAATGAATTTTCCATCATATTAGACCAGCCCTTTGCCAGATTAAACACAGATGGTCCTGGGAGAATGAATCCATACAGAGGAATAATACTATTATCCCAACGAAAAAGCAATCCTCCACCTGTGTAGTAACTTGATGGGGGTAACTGAAATATTCCACCTCTCATTATAACGACTTTTAGATTCTGCCACCTTTATTTATGAAAGAAAGCAATTTTCCAAGTGACAGCCCCTGGTGAAATCTGTGTCATTATTTGAGGAGTGGAGGTACTATTCAGTACGATGTTAGTCATCATAATTAAAACCATAAAAAAGTAACAATGACAGTGTTTATTTAATTTTTTTGGCAGGTTTATAAGATGCACCCTTAATATTGCACAATCCTATGATTTATGATTGACAGTTTTTCTTATTTGACTGATATATATGTAGAAAAATTATTTTTTTATTAAAAAGTGAGCTAAAATGAAGTATTGTTTGCAGTTCATCTGTGTCTTCAGGAGACAATGGATCCACTCCTCTGCTCTTTCTTCCAGAATGGACAATTTAGATATTCGTGTTGAAGTTCTACAAAAAGGCTGTTGGTTATCTAAGGCTCCACACTATGGAGACAGAACTTCCCCAGGGTACCTGAGTCCTTCTGAAGCCCACTCTCAGTTAAATGTAGCTGTTGTCCTTTCCATGCCCAATGCATCTCTTCCTCCTTCTATCATCAAAGCCTAAACTAAGGCTCAAACCTTAGTTTCTTGCTTCCTTTCTTTTTATTTTTTTCTGACCTTTCTCTCCAGCTGTTATTATGGCAGTCATTGGATTAGATCTTTAGGGAGGACTTTGTTATTTGCTCTGTTGCGACCCTCAGAATCTCAACACAAGTGTAGCCTGCCAAAATCATGGAAAATAAAAGTCTTGATTACTGAGGCTCTGTGTAAAGACTGCAGTTCCCCACAGAAACCCCTTCACTTCTATAGCATTTGTGTGCTATCTTTAACTTCTCTTTCACTTCATCATAAGACTGTATTACCAGCTATTCATACATTTTAATTCTAGGGAGGCTTTTTGTGGCTGCTGGAACTTTCACATGTATTAACTATCACATTAATGCAGTATAATCATAATTTCTAATGGTTCTATTTTTTGCCTAATGAGTTTGTGTGTTCACTTTAAGGTCGCACAGAGGTGTCTCTTCTAAAACTCCTATTCAATTGCTTCTGCTGAAACATTCTGAACTGCTGTGGGTAAATGCCTGTGATTTCTATGTGCAGTGTCGTTAGCTTCTTTTTTTTCTTTTGCCAGAATTTTTCACATTCATTAAATCAAGAAATGTATTATTTGTGTCATTTTAGGCCAGATATCTTGACACAAGTCACAAATCGCTAATCCTTTTGGAAACTCAGACAGCAGTCCGACATAGCTCCAGATTTTAAACACGTTTTCAGATTGGAGCCCAATGTGTCTTAGTCATTTAACTGTGGAATAAAATGCATAGACCTGAAAAATGCATCTGAATTTTTAGGGAGGATTTAATGTCTGTAATATTTTACGCATTCTCATCCCATAGGATGATTGATCTTTTCAGGATGTCACCAGATAGTAAAGAGGATTGAAAACAGATCCTCAGAAGAAAAACTACCTCCCAAATAATCTTAGTTATGTCAAAAAGCAGAGACCTGACTATTTCAAATAGTTTTTGAGGGCTCTATTCCTAATATTGTATCCCCATTTGGCTTTGAAAATAAAGTTGAGTGAATGCTGAAGGTATAATTTTCAAAGTTAGTAATCCTCTGATGACAAGCAGAGATTTTTTGCCAGTGCTTAAATCCTTTTGAAAATTAGTGTTTGGATTATTTAAAGAAGATACTGTATGAAAAGTTCTTTCACTGCAGGAGCATCCTCATCTTGCTAACATATATACCTGCATGACTGTTTTATGATGACTTAAGTAGAAAGTGTTTTATAATAGGAATTTATTAGTATTATTATAAGTATTTGGAGCACAGGTTCCTTTATATAAATGCTATTATATTGATTCATTTTCCAGTGGGTTAAGATTTTTAATTTTTTGAATGAATTACTTGTCTTTGTATCAATTATTTGCCTAGTAATTTTGAGATTATATGTATCAGATACTGCTAATATGTCTTTTTCTTAGTACCAAAGTTTGCCTTAAATACAAAAGGCTAAATCATATGAAACACCTTTTCAGGCCTGATCCAGCAAGTTATTTTTTGCTGTTATGCAAGGGCATAATATTTTGCTGTACATCTCTTTTGCCACATGCCTTCTTCATGAGGAAAGTGTACAGATTAAAGCAGGTCATGGAGCTGAAAGTTCATTTTGCAGACTTATATTTGAATTATATTTTTTGGTGATTTACAGACAGGTTCTGTGATTTTTCAGATTTTTTTTTTTTTTAAATGGGGAAGTCAGGGTTCATCCTTCCTAAAAGATGCCTCTGCACGGTGTATTCAGTCTGTCTTTCTATGTTGAAATAAAAATGTAATGATAAGCAAGTATACAAGAAAGAAGTGAAAAAAAACCCTGTTTTGAGAACATACAGAACAAAAGAATATTTAAAAAAAAATTTTGTGAATTTATACTAGTAACTCTATATTGCAAAAGAGAATAGAAATCAAGATGAGGTTTATTCTGCACATTGCACTTCACTTTCTGTCGTGGTCACAAAATTCCTCCGGATACACTCAATATTCAATTTCTCACATGAGAAAAAATCCAGTTACGTCACTGAAATGCTTTACAAATCTGATATTTGTTTAATTTTGAAATAAGTTTTCCATTTCCTCCCGTAAATGTGCAAAGTGACACTTTAAAGACACATTGTTAAGGTTAAATCAGACTTAAAATTTATTTCAATAAATGAGAAAGTACATATGGGCAACAAATGTATTTTTTGTTTAGAAGCAGCACACCTGATACATTAAATATTTTTAAATTTTATTTTCTGCAAAATAGGGTCTATTACTGTATTGGAGATTTCATAAATTGCATTAATTTCCATGATTCTAAAGACTGTTGATTAAACTACAACTGTGTCTCTCTGTGCACCTAAGTTAGTGGAGGTTTCAAATCACAGTTTTACACGTGTTACTTTTTCGCTTTGTCACTTGGGTTTTAAGATACTATCAGGGGAAAAAAAAAAAGCGTACAATGAACCAAGACCAATATCTCCTATTTTGGGATAATGGTCTCTCAGCATCATTCCCATTATGAGAAAGGACAAAATGGCAAGAGACTTCAAAGTAAGTGAGAGGATGTAACCCTGCAAGTGAAAATTAACCTCACAGACATTGCACAGGGGTTTAAGGGCAACTTCTGAACATGCTGTCCCTCAGAGTAGGGATGTGCACATCCCCTTGACAGCCTTCTCCCTCCCACACCCTCTCCCTTTGCAGCTCTCCCTCTTGCTCTGGGCTTCAGTCTCCACCTCTGATGGCCCTTGGGGAAAGCCAATTTCACCAGGGCACTCAGCAAGCCAGTCCATTGGGATGTCCTTTCCCTGTGGAGTCAAGTGTCTCCCATTGTGTCCCATCCATTCCCAACAGTCTTCCACCTCAAACAGGACATTGTGATAAAATATGGTGAATCTTTAGTCTTTACTCCTTTTTCATGGTTTAAGAATTACTTGAGTATAAAAAAGGGCACATAATATGACAGTAGCACCGCATGGCTTTATTAAGAATTATAGAAGAGTGTTTCTCATAACTTTGCACAAAGAAATGCATCTCTATTTTCCACTTTCCCATTCATTCACTTTGCATATGAACCTTCTTATTCCTAGTTCTTTTTAAAAAAGTATAAATTACACTGCCCTTAGAAATGAAATGCTACAAACAGCTCTTGCATGTAATATCATTCTTACTTATTGAAGCTAAGAATGAATTTTGTCCGGTGCCTTAGAGCAATAGCAAATAGTACAGCCAATGTTTAAAACTATACTCACAAAAATCTGTACCGCCTCTCCCCACAGTATTCTAAATATGATTTACTATCCAGCACTGTAAATAACATGGATTTCTTGGAAAAAAAATAACAAAAATAACAAATCAAGACATACCACACACTGGAAAAAAAAAAAACCACAACAAAAACCAACCAAACAACAGTGCCAACCACAAAAATGCACAAGTCTCCTGGAGAGCAGAGTGGTGGTACTGCTGGAGCACATGCATACACAGTTAAAGATGCAATTAAGGGTTGTGAAATTGTTTCAATCTCCTTTAAAATAATGCCAACATGATATGTTTTACTTTTTTGTTACCTAGAAAATAATAAAAATTTAAACTGAAAAAAAAAATTGCCAAAGACAAACCCTTACAGAAAATCAAATTATTTTTCTCTCATGAAAATAATATCCTAGGAAAACACAACTAAAGCCTCTGTGTTTTAAGTCCCTGGTTTAGGGAAAAGATACAGCCATTGTATTAATGTTGAGAATAGGCTTAAGTACTTTGCTGGATAGGAATGGAAGTAAGCATATGTTTTAAATTAATCACATTCATAAGTGTCGTCTTGAACCGGAGCAAAGCAGCACTTGGCATAAGTGAAAGCAATTTTCTGCAACAAAAGTTAAACTCAGTCTTTAAATTTTAGTGTCTCTGATTGACCTTTTCTTTCACTATTGTTTATAGCCTACATTATTCTTCATTGTCTAAAATTATCAATTCATATCAAGTTAATGACAAAATGCTTGATGTCTTGGAAATATCTTCTATTTCTTTTAAAAGAACAATATTATTTTAATAATAGTTGAAAGTATATTATGTTTCCTGAGTCACTGGTATCATAAATCAAACCCAGAACCCCATTTCTTTTCCCAAGCTACATGTAGAAATACATAATTATACTCCCAGCCCTCCATATGTGCTTTTGCATCGTTTTTACCCTAACCACCGAAAAATGCCCAGAAAATAAATTGCAATGTTGAATTGATGTGCTGTATAATCTGTGAGGAAACTGTCAGTTTTATTCTGACATTTCTCAAGGGATTCCAATGTCACAAACTGCAAGGAGGGTTAGAATTATGGAATTAGCCTTCAAAGCTGATTATTAATGTGCAACGCTTATTTCATTTAAACTGGCATCCCATGTAAGCTGACACATCTAACACCTGAACTTCAGTTACTTGTCCCGATGATGGGAATAACTTACTGCAACCATGGAATACTTGGTATGCTGTCCTAAAAGGTGGAGGTGGAAAATCTCTCTTGGAGGAGTCATTGCTTAAATTTTCAGTGACTTTTCAAACAGTTACATGCATCTGCAAGCATTTATGAGATACACATCCTGCTTTATATCAAAACTGGTGAGCTCCACTTAAACATTCTGCCGAACTGCCTGAAATCCCAATTTTTTTGTCTACCTTCGGTGTTAACATTAGATTATGTATTTGAGCTACAATTCTCTTTCATAAATTCCAGCTTCTAAAATGTAGATAGTGAATGGATATTATGCATATTCATATAATAAGTGTTAAATGTGATGGGTTTATCTTTACCATTGATTTAATTCTGATTCTCAGGGAAATGGTTGACTACATTAGTAGCTTTTTCAATGTGCTAATATAATTTTGTATACAGTGACAAAAAATTCTTCCACATCATCCAAGAGACTCCCTTACTGGCTATGTCTCCTTGGTCTGAGTATAACTGGCATTTTACAAGGGGAAAACCAAAATATGAAGTGTGGTTTATGATGCCCTAGAGGGATCATGACTTCTTCTGCAGCTCAAAACTCAGTTTCTATTCCCTATGCAGGATGAAATGTGAGCTATCCACTATAAACCAGAATGTGTGGATATTACAACTTCTTCATGTATGATTTCAAAATAATTTCATTCCCACACCTGATCACGTTACCTAAGTGTGTTTTTTTCTGTAATCAGTTTTAAATTCATTGCTTCTTCCTTTCATAGATACATAAATTTTTATTTTAATGTGGGAAAAGTAAACAGAAAGCATTAAGGCCTGAAAACTCTATTTCTAACTCTCAGTTTGCCTCTCCATTCCTACATCTTTATTGAACTGATTGGTTGACAAATAGTTTAGTTCAAATCTCAGAAGAGAACCTTTTTCATGAGTAACTTTATTTTTAAGGCCTGATTAGAGAATAAATAGCATCAGACATGTTTTTAAAAATATTTCCTTTACATCAAATTTTATGCCGTTATGACTCCCTTTTGTGTAGTTTCAGAAAGTTTTTCTTTTCCTTCCTGAGTTCACCTTACTCTTTTTTTATGCACTCTTGACTCAAAATGTTATGGTATTTAGTTTTGAAAAATACATGGTATGTGATGTTTGAAAAGTGTGGGATGGGACTGAGATTTCCACACACAGAGAAATATTTCTTCATTGTTTGACATTTACCCAAGAGCAGATGGGGAATAGTTACTCCTGATGTGCAATTGATGCTGATACAGCAGAAAACAATATTCCTGCACCACCAGTCTCTACGCAGGATGGGTATTTTCTGCTACATCAGCTTTAACACCAGGCGCTGGTGTGCCAGAGTTAGGCTAACACAGCAGCTTCTGGAGAGGTGAGTTTATGAACACCTTGTTACCTCATGAGTTTCAGGAACATTACTTAAAATTTGTGTGGTATTCTTCCTTCCTTTTTTTGTTTTAATTATTTTTTTGTTGTATTTTGTACTTTACGGTGGCATTTTCACTGAAAGTAGACATGAAAAAAGTCCTATTTTTCCAGAACTGTATTCTGAGTCACGCCCCATTTTTTTATAGAAACTCTCTAACTAATGAGAATCTTACTTTTTGACCAGAAATTGCATCAAAACTACCTGCATTCTTTAAATAGTTGGGAATGGAAGACAGGTGCATCAGCTTGTCTGATCTGGGGATTAAGATGTGAATAATGCTTTGAAGTGGAGGGTCTGGTGACAAATTCAAGATTAAGTGTTTTAAATGAAATGCACAGAAATATTTAATTATTCATCAAATGGGAACTAAGAGCTCTACAACTTTTCCACTATTCTTATATCTTTTTCCTTTCTGTCCTTTTAAAATATTATTTATTATTGTCTTTCTGGTTTTCCACCTTCTACTTCTTTGATCCCTGTCTTTTTATGTTGGGGGGTTTTTGGGGGTTTTTTGTTTGGTTATTTTTTTTTCAAGACAGCATAACTATCATGAGTGGACCCACCTGAAGAGAATATTTCTTTATCTTTTGGGGCAATTGCACTTGCTTGGCAAGATTTATAGGTTGTAGGGTGCTATGGGTGGATATAGGTGAGTGATCTGAGGGAGAGTGGAAAATACAGCATAGTAGAGAGCAGACACATAATCAGGTTCCTGTATCTCTCAAAAGCAAACTTTCTGGGGGCTGAGCTGCATGTACTACAACTCCCTAAAATTACATGAATGTAACCAAGTGCAGAAAAAAACCCCAAATTTGCTATAACGACATCAGGACTAAATGGACTATACATATTTAAGTGAAGAATAACAGGACATTATTTCATGCAGGCTAGATACACTGAGCTTCCTTCTGTGTGAGTACTGAGTTAGTCTAATAATACCTGAAAAGTCAGGTCTAATAAAACCTGATTTTTATGATTAAAAAGCCTCTTGGAACTCTTTGAAAACGTTTGATGTAAGATAGAGATCCAGGCAGGTCCTCCTTAAAATTCTGGGGGAGTTAGGCTCCTGTTGTATGTGATTTTATGCCTCTCGAGGTATTTACCTCATATATGATCAGTGTGAACATGAAATTTAGTTTAATGGACAGGCAGGTTGCATTTGTCCAAGATATTGTTATAATCTGCATTTCAGTGGATTTTTGAGAAAAGCTGTTACACAGAACTCACACTGCTAAACTATTGAAATGTTTGCTAGTCACATACTTGATGGCCATGTGGTATATATTTTATCAAGCTTTCATACTTTCTCTGTATTTGCCCTTTTATTCTTCCTCATCCCTGTGTTTTGTGGTATGCTGTTTTGTTAATATCTAAAGTAAAAATGTTTTGCTCTCACTTAATATTTTAATCAGACGTTAATGGGCTCTTTTTGTGAAAGCTGAGACAAGCATAGCATTAAAAATGAAACTGTAAATTGTAGATTCTTTCTCAGTCTCTACAGCCTTATACAGACAAATTAAACAAAGCTGCCAGTATTTTTTTATACTGATATTCTGTTAAATCCACATCTGAAATCACATCTGCTCTGAAAACCTATAACTGGGCATTCATTCCCAAACATACTTATATGAAGAAGATACATAAACATCTCAAAGCTATGAAGAGAAGATAACACAGTATGATATATTTAACAACTACTGTGAAAAAATGTTTAAAGGGGAAAAACACATTCCATGGCTAGATAATAACAATTAGATAATCTGAAGAAAAGATAGAGAAATCTTCCCTCCCTACTCCCACACAAATGAAATAAGTGCAATTTTAGTACATATTTTTTTCTGATTCCTTTCAGGCAGTGTATACACAGTGGTGATTTGTAGGAACCCAGAGAATTTTTACTAGCACATCAATGAGAAATTGTAATTGTGTTTTCTCCCTGATGAAGTCAATCCATTACAAAGGTATAACTAAGTTAAAACTCGTCTCTAAGGACTTTGTTTCTTTGCCTGTAGGGTTCACGGTGTTCTCTGTGATTTTCTTTTTTTTAAGGATCATCTGTTTCAACTGGAATCTCACAAATTTGAGAGAGGACGAGGCAGGTGCCCTTTTGACCCCAGGTCTTCCTTCACCTCCATCTTAATTGGTAATGATCTTTATGTCACAAGCTTCATGGTCCTGTCAATCTGTTCTGAGTCTCTTTCTTCAGCACACCGAAGTGTTGTCAGCCTTCCACATGTCAGACTTAATCCTCGTGGCGCTGCCCACATTAATATTACATTCCAGGCAGCATTAACTGCAGCAAGGGTGTCTCAGTGAAGTGGGATGTTGAATGACATGTGCCATCCTGAAGGTAATTGATTGTTGTGTCATTTTGGAAATAATAATTTCCTGCTTTCCTTAAAAGCAAAATAAGCCTAGTTTAGTCATTCACACCACTGAGACAAATACACAACATTTACTATTTTTCGTCTACTGAGAATCTGAGCAACAAGCATCCTGTAAAAATATGAATTTAGCTGGTTTTATATCAAGCATTTACTGCTTATATAAATTACTGCTTTTGAGATAAAAATATATTTGTTTTCAATGCTGCCTTCTAACAAAACCATTCCAAACTGGTGATTCTGTGTTAGAAGAGTTGATCTTATACTCAAAAGTATAAAAATAGAATTCACTCTAAGTCCTGCGGTGCCAGGAAGCTGTACTGAGATAGTGCTCTTCTGTGCCTTGCTGGTAAGTATATCACTGTAGGACTGGGATCTTTCAAGTTGTAATATAGCAAACCATATGTTTTTCCTCTATAATGTTGTCTCCAAAACATTTTGTGAGATCAAGCAAAGAGAGTCTTGGCAATATTATAGCACTTTGACTAGAAGTATCCTGAAAAAGCAGGTAAAGGGTGAAAGCTAGATGCAGTTAGGGAGTAACACAATGATTTCTAGTTTTAAAATCTTTAATAAAAACTGAGCATTCAAAAGGAATATTCATGAAAAGAAAGCGCTAGAAAAAAGAGGCAAAAGATAAATTTTCTACTTTGCAAAGATAAAAAGGTTAGAGGATTTTAGGGCCCTTTTGATATTTACATTTGGCTTTGCAGCTTAAAATAAGACAGGTAAAGTTTCTGATCATTATAATGATATGACTCGCGCTTGGTGGTGAGGAAGTATTGGTCATGAGTGACAGATGCACTTTTACATGCCAGGTCTATTTGTACATTGAAACATTATTCAGAAGAAGAATTTTCAGCAGTAATGCCAAATCTTTCAAATTGCAGCAATTCATCAAAATATTCTTTGTTGCCATTAAAAAAAAAAAATAGAGTTCTAATTCTTAAGAGTGAGTGGGTTAAGAAGTCATGCAAGAACCAGAAAAAACTGCAGTTATGGACTGTTAACTGGACTGACCTTCCAAAATCCATGAAGCACAGATTGTTACGCTTTTATCCCACCCTTACTTCTAAATTGTTTCTGCACTTTTTGACATATTCCAGTCTCAGCTCAGCCTGGGAACAAAGACTCATCCCAAGGAATTTGCTGTAGGCCTTAAACTACATGGTCTAATCTTGAAGTCCTTCTCAACCTTTCCTCAGATAGAACTAAGTAAATAAAATAACCCGATCATGTTCCTACTGTGAGATCAATGTGAATTTTATTTGCTTAAATGGAAGCCAAATTGTCCCACCGAGCACTTCAAGAGTTTGCCTGAATTATGGGAGGTCTTATGGATCTTCGTATTTTTATCTGAAGGAGAAATCCATTAAATAAGCCCTACCCTGATAAATGTTGATCAGAGTTTTGGACATCCACTGGCAAAGGTTTATAAAATCAATCTTACAAAGCTAACAATTCTATAATGTGACAAGAGTAACAAGAGAAAATAATACTTTTATCAGATCACTGATATGACACCGAAAAACAGACTAACTTTCACCCCTTCATCAAAGCTAGTATGACCTGAGAAAGGTATTTAGAGGATGTTTTTCCAGGCATCCTTTGGGAATTCTGTAATTTCAAATGATCACGGACTGATTTTTTAAAAGCATAACAGAATTTTTCAAAGAGTTTATTATTTTATTTATTATTTTATATTTTTAACTATTTGAGTTAAACACTTCCAACACTTAGGAAAAATATGCTAAGGAAATTTGAATTTCCATGTATTCTACTTTACCACCTTCTATTAACCAGAGACACACAGTTTACAGAATAAACAGAACTAATGCTGCTCCTTGGGCTCCAGAATGTATATCCTTTGTCTCTGTAGGTAGCCAGTTGAAAAGGGTAGAAGAAATACATGAAAACACTATGAATATTACCGAATCTTTTAATTGAAATTTGAAAATGAGACAGACTTCTAATGTCAGTTGTCCTCTGAAGGAAGGGATGCTACTTCATTCAAAAAAGCCCTGATTACAGCTCATGGTGGCCATGACCCCATCACAGGAGATGACAACTACAACATGCACCTCCAGGAGTGGTCTTCCAGTTTCTTCCTGCAGTGCATGGAGGTTTCATTCTTCTTCATGCACTCCAGTTTTCTTAGAAAGTGAAATCCATTCCTGATATGAAGTCAGTGTGCCTTTGGAGGCTGCACGCCAAAGTTGTCTCCACTCTCCCATGTAGGTTCAGCCAGCGTGCATGTCCTTGAGAAGGATTTATGCAAACATGTTAACAAAGGCTTTCACATCCCAGCATTCTTTTCTTCGTAAAGAAACTATTCAAAACCTGCTCTCACCTGTGCCACTCACATTAACAGCAGCCTACACCAGCCTGGCCATTGACTGACAGTGAAGAGTAGGCTAACAAGGAAACTTTAAATACCTCTGATAAAAGTTTAAAAGCTTTTAAAATCTTGATCTTTGAAAGATCATTTGCGACATAAGTAATTAGAACCAGATTTAGCTGGATTAATTTAGAAAGACAGACAATCCCTTCTTCTGCATCTCTTCACGTATTTCCACACAACACTTAAAATACCCACTTCAAGAAAACAACAGTTCGTGACTTGGCTTTAAAACTAAGTATTGGTTTTATAGTAGGTTATCTTACCCAGTGGTAAAGTAGCTTCTGATGAATTATGCAATTTATGAAAAATTAACTTTTAGCAATTTATTTTCAGCATCAGGAAACAGAATAAACGTTGGATGGCAAATGGGATGAATAAAATGTGTATGTTTAGATAAATGGCATATAAAACTTTTGGACTTCTATTCATAATGAACTCTCCCATCTGTTTTCAATAGCCCAAACTATTTTTGATATCAGATCATGCACACTGATTAACTTAGACCACACTAGCTCCTGAAAGCTGAGAAATTAGTTTATATCCATGTTTTGTTACCTGCAATATATCACAAGCAAATGGTACATAATATACATCTGAATATGTTAGCATACAGGGAATCCACTCAAATAATATTTTATGCTTTTACAGCTTTAAAAGTTTCAGGTATTTGTGTCTTTTCTTTTACTCTAGACAATGAACTAAGATAAATACATTTTCTTTCAAAACAAAAGGCACAACACTTGAGTGACAGACAGAAAATACAAATATACAGAGACTTTACCAGCTAAGCAATAGGTAATTTCTTTTGAATTTGCAGTTTCCTACTGTGAAAAGTATCACTTGCTAAAATGTGAATCAGTGTTCTGGTTTTAGTTGTCATGTGAGTAATAACTGACTGACAGTCAGAGAAATACATGAGAGGTGTGGCTTATGTTCTACTCATTACATTTTAATCCTTTATTCATTACATGAATTTTCCATTTTACACAAAAAGGACTATTGATGAATAATAGCTTGTGTTTGCATTGCCTTTCAATTTGAAGCAGGTACCATGCCAATAACAAATGAAGGAAACCCATCTTTAAGGTAGAAGCAGCCTGTTTATAGAAATCCTTTGTATATATTATTTCAGTTAAGTCACAGGCTTTGAACTGCTTTACCTTAAGGGTTGTCATCTAGGAATTTTGAAGAGTTTAGAAGAAAAATTCTGTGTTATATTTTGTTAATATTTTGCTTTGAGAAAAGGTCAAAAATAAGTATTTTTTTAAATGGTCTCAATTGAATTTTGATGTATTTGTTTGCTTGAAAAGAATGTTAGGTAAAAATTATGTATCACGTGAGCTAAAACTGGTTTGATGTTCATGGGAGTTTTTTTGGTTGCTGAAGTAAGGAAGAAGAAAGGTTGTTAAAGTAAGGAAGAAGAAAGTTTCTATTCTTGTTTTAGCATGATTAACTGGGCTGTGTTAAAACTTAAAGTTTATCAATTAATTTGTCACATACACATGAAGCTGAGTTTACACCTGAAGAGGGGAGGAGCAGTGAAGGTCTGTGAAGTTACTCAGCTGATTTTCACTGGAAGGTACAGGTTAATCAGTGCAGTTGTATGAAGCCTGGCAACCAAGACGGGGGTGAGTTGATAGGTAATAGTAGCTTTTCAATGGAGAAGAAAAGAGTAGAAATCTTGCAGGATTTTTCAAACTTCAGTCTTAGGTTGTCTCTAAATCTGGAATTAGTCAGCACCTGTAAAAACCTAGTTGTGTTCAAAATTTGTAACTTGGATTTAAAGGATGAGCAAAAGACTATTGTAAAGGACGAGGGAAGATCCTCTTAGAGTCAAAACTGCAAAAGATCTCAGAATTATTTTGAATGTTTTAGTGCTGAGATATCTGACAGTCACACTTGTCAATACTGTCCCATTGCTGTCCACGGGTGAAGTGACCTGTCTGCTAACACTTGATACTTGTCTTATATTTAGCTTAGTAACAGTTCAGGGTAAGAAGTCAGAATTGATTTCTGTACCTGTACAATATCTTTCATGGAACAGTATCCATCCAGGACTGGAACTTCCATTTTCTCCCCTCAGGATCTCACAGATACAATCACTGATAACTTCCTTGTATATGGTAGAATGCCATACCAGCAGGTTGGATACATATTCCAACATTTTATACCTATGTCAGACAGAAGGAATAGATCTCATATCCAAGCTTCTGAACATCTGGACTTACAGATGCCAATCCTGATCATTGGCAATTAGTGACAAATCACTTACCCTGCACTGATGCGCTTTCCAAGGTTCACTACAGCGCTGAAAGGATAAAACATCTTGTTTTGCATGACACGTCACCAAAATTAAAAAGAATACCAACCAGTCTGCTATATTTTTTCCAAGAGAATTCTTAAGTGGGGATTTATGACTAATGTAACTCATTAGTCAGGGTTGTGCAGATTGTTTGGAATATTCCATAGACACTGGCAAATTCTGTGGTTTAAGCAGCTCTGTGCTGTTTGAAAAATAAAGCTCTATATTATTTTTGGGCAACTTTAACTTCTACAGATGCTATAATTTATACTTACTTTTTATTTTGTTTGCCAGTATTTTACACTAAATCACATCTATGTATTTTACAGGGCAGTGTCCATTCAGTGTATAATGAAGCCTAAGGCAAAACTACACTCAGCTCCAGATCAACAGAGGTGTCTAAACCAGCCCCAGCTACCAAACTTAATTTTTCGGAGTAATTGCTCATACTTAAGGCAACCATTCGATTCATATGAATCTCATAGAAACAAAATTCACACTTTTTGGTATAATCCTTTATAAATGCCAGCAAGTGTTATTAGGATGGATCAGTCATGTTTATTTTGATTAGTGGGCAGGAAGCCGTGTCACTGAAACCTCTACTCAGATTAGCCTTGAACTGGAAATAATTTATTTTCCTCTCTTTGTGCAGTTTAATTCCTACTGTGTTATTTTCTAACATAAGGATGCCACCTAGTGACAATAGGTGCTTCTTTCTTAAATAGGCTCTAAAAAATTTCTAATCTAAGTCCACAATTATATGAAATATGTTATTGTTAATGGTTGGTCAGTTAAGGAGAATAAAGTCCATACATAAATAAAAGGTTATTGTTGGTATTTTACAAATGTAAAATATATACCATATCACAATTTTAAGTGGGTCAGAGAGAGGCTGAATTTTTTAAACATACATATAATCCAATTGTATCTATATACGTATAGATTTTTCAACCATTCCTGGTAATTAGTTCTAGTAAAATTTCTTATGCTTGCTGAATTCCTGAATACTATCTGAGTCCTTTGAAGGTAAGACCAAATTTCAGTTCCCATAAATTTTTCAGGAAATATTCATCACTAGTTGTTCATGAGGGATGAAGTCTGAGAACCTGTCCCTACTGTGATGAATATTTTAATGATATGAAAGCAAGTTTTTGCTAGATAAAAGAAAAATAGTCCCTTTTTCTCTGTCCACTGAATACTGTAGCCCCTTGGCCAGCAAGTTATTCCCAAACTGCAGTTATTTCAGGGAAGTGGAACAGCTTCAGTAGGCTGGCTGGAAAACTCCCCCAGCCTAACAAAATGTACTTGTATTTAGAAATTTCTAAGGTAGTAGGTACTGCTTCTTATCTTTCCAGCTGGGGAGGTAACTGCATCCATCCCTCCACTGTTTTCAGTATGACTTTTTTTTCAACCATGTTTTCCACAGATCTCATAAAAAAGAGCTCAGGAAACATCCAGTCTGTGGGTTCAGGCGTGATTTAGCCTTGAGCTGTAACCATGCACTGGAGCCCAAATCAGTAGTTTGGTGCAGCTAGCACTTAATGCTCTGAAAACTGTTGCTGCTGTGGGATTTTCATCCCACTTTTGGCTCCTGTTATTTCTCCTTACAAACCCACCATGTCCCTTCCATTTCTGGAACCAGACAATTTGCTGCTTCTCATTAGCAAGACCAGGACGTGTCTGGAGCTGCTCAGCAGCAAGACACTGGTCCAAGTCTGCACTGATGAAAATTTAGATGCCAACAAAGGGTTGGTGTCCCTAGAGCCAGACACTACCTGGACTATGGTGACATCTTTGAACTTATGCGTCTGATGTGGTGGATGTTATTGTGGCAGATGTGGATATTTATTTAATGCCCTCCTCTTTTGTATGTCAATCTATGAAATTAATCCTTAGACCTATCAAATTGTTTCATTTTGGCTTTTTTTAATGTATGGTCTGCAGGTGGTGAACTTTTTACTGGTCTGTACAGTGACTACTGGGGAAGAGATGCCGCCCTGTTTCGCACCATGAATCGCATGGCCCATCTCCGAACTGAACCTGACAATGAGCGCCTCTTGAAAGGTATGGGAAGGAGAAGAAGGAGAAACCAGAGGTGTTTCAGATGACTAGGCAATTTCTGAATAACCAGAAATGAAAAAAAGATATTGTTCATGAATATGCATATCCACTTTGAGGTGATTTCTTTAAAATGTTTTTATTTTCCGTGAATTTTTTTCATGACTACCCAGCCAGGATAAACAAATTGAAATCTTTATTTTGATTATATATTGAATTTAAGAAGTGGAATTTTTAAATCATTAATTTTTCACTTTTAAAATTGTTTTTTATACTTTTAATACTCTGTGCTACTTCATGATATGCGAGATATAATTAAAATAATATTTTAAAAAAATTAATTAGTGGGAGCTTCCAATTAGAACTCAGTAGTCTTTTTCCTAGATGAGATTTTTTTTTTTTAAGTTGCAATAGATCAGTTCAAACTGCCAGGTTGTGTAGTAAAGTGATATTACACAATAATGCATAATAATAAATACATTATTATTAAATACAATAAAAAGCCGGTAATCTTAAAGAAGAAAATTAAGTTATTCCACAACAAAAGTATTGAAAAAAAAATAATGTCCTGGGAAATTTAGAATATGTTTTGTACTCTTCAATGTGAAATGTAACTGAATGTCAAAGTTTTGAAATTTGTGTGAAATAGAGTGTCAGAATCTTGATTTGTTTTGCTCTGGAAATACAGCAATATTTCATTATAACAGTGACATAATTTCAGATAATGTTTGGCAAGGAGAGTCAATAACTGCCTTTTATGGTGATTCATATGGCGAGTCATCTTTGCAGTGAAAGGATATAAAGGCTTTTTTCTCTCAAACTTCAAGGCAGTTTTCTACCAAATGGAAAGAGAAAATATTTCTACCACACATTTCTCCCTACAAAAATCTAACCTAAGACTTGAATTTAATTATTTTTTTTTTTTAATAATGTTTTAAACATATTTACATCTGTTTTAAGTCCAATACTTAGAGCCTTGCTGAACTGAGTGTTTAGACTGGCTGTGTATGAGTAGTAACAATCAAGTGGATGCTCACAACCTGCAAGGGGAGTTTCTTTCTTCTTTGGAAGATTTCGTTATTCTAAATATAAAATTCTTTAAAGTGTGGCCTCAAACTTTGCTTTTCATTGTGTCTCTACTAGAAAATGAAATTTGCAGAAAGGGTAAGTTTTTAAATGTATATTAAAAACAGTTCAGAAAAATGCGGCAAGTGCTGTGTCAAAGTCTTAAAATGCAGTTACAGTTTTTCTAGAGAACAGAAATTTAGAAAATATTTGCATTATGCACTGCTCCTAAAGAAATTATATGAATTGTATGAATTACTTTCTCATTTAAAGGACTTTTAAAATCTTTGTTGTGATTCAGTGAAATGAAATCATTCACAAGTCTGCTTGGTGTGGGGCATACAGGCTTGGACTGAAGCTTACACTTAGGTTTCAACTTTGCTATAAAACATCAAAACAGGAAAAATTTAGAAAGCTTTTATTTCATGATGAAGTTACACAACCTATCTTCTATGTATGCTATGTAATTATGACAGCTTTTTCTGTATCTAAATGGCTGTTTGTCCACAGTTGACTTTCTTACACGTGGTTTGTATGGGATCGGAGATTGCTATGCAAATATCAGTGTGAAGTTTTAGTCTAATCCAAATTAAAATATATAAAACATAGAGAATGAGAGTGGAAAAAGGTCTTTGCACAAATACAAAGGAATAGTAATTTGTGAATTGGAGCTATAAAAGTAGTTTAGCATTAATGTATTCCACATGTTCTATAGATACCCATAATTTTTTTATTTTTTTTTTTTTCACTATTTCCATCACCTAATTGCCCTTAGGTAGCTCTCTGACTGACAGATCCCTGATTTCTAATGTTATTTTTTGGTTGCTACCAGATCATTTTAAGGATTGAAAAAATAAGAGAATGTTTTAATAACTTGAACTCAATTAATTTTTGTTTTCTTTTAAAGAACCAAAATTTGTTGGCTCATACATGATTCCTGACAATGAAGACCATGAAGACAACAAAGTGTATTTCTTCTTTACCGAAAAAGCTTTAGAGGCTGAGACAAGCACTCATGCCATATACACCAGAGTGGGGCGCGTATGTGCGGTAAGAGCCTTCCTCTGATTCCCCAGCTGAATGAGAAAGGAAGCATGTTCCTTTATTTGGTCCTTCTCCTACAGGCAAATATGGCATAAATTAGTGCATGGGAGAGTAAGTTATAGGTCTGAATGAAAACCTTACATCTACTTACTCTCAAGCGTGATAAAATTCACAAGTCATCCCAAATCTGTGTTTAAAGCCAAGTTTAGCTGAGAGAGATGATAACAGTAACAGCAGTTGCCCACAGGACTCTCTTACCATCCACATTCTCAGTTCAGGTCAGGACTCTGAAGTCCTTTGGACTGGCTCTAGGTTCAGGGCCTCTTGCAGCTCTCACAGCTGACATAGAACAATGCCCCTTCACATTCCAGGTGATAGGAGCAGCCCAGCCACCTCTTTGATATTCCCTCTTGCTTTTCTATTCTGTCAGTAAGGACTGAATTGACTTTGCTCAGGGTCAGTAGCTTCCCTATCAGGCAGATGGATATAACAAGGGGCAATGGGCACAGATTGAAACACATTAAGTTATGTCAGAATGTGAGAAAACGTGGTTTTATTTTTTACTGCCAGGGTGGTTGAACACTGGCACAGGTTGCCCAGAGTCTCAGTCCTTGGAGGTGTTCAAATCCTACTGGTCACAGGCCTGGGCAATTTACTGAGCAACTTGTTCACAACACTTGGACTAGACAATTTCCAGAGGTCGCTGCCAAATTCAATTTTTCGTAGAATCATAGAATGGTTTGGGTTGGAAAGGAGCTTAAAATCTTCTAGTTCCAATCCACTGCCATGGTCAGGGTCACCTGTGTTTCTGTAAATTTTTTAAATTTTTTAACCTGATTCAAAACCTGATGCAAGAATGATAGGAATGATGCAATGCCAACCATCTATAGAATGCCTTATAAATAGTAGCCAGTTAATGTTTTCATTTCATTTCTCATTCCTCTTCTTAGCAACTAACAAAAATTGTGCAGATAAAAAATAGAACAAATTATCAAATTGTCCAGCAAATTGTTGTCACAGACAGGCTTAAATTTTACCAGAAGGAGTGGTAAAGTCATGAGGAAACACCTTGCTTCCCTCCATTACCTTGCTTAATTATCCATTTCCCACTCAGGCCATTGTGCTGGTGTGTTGATCACATCTCTATTTGGCTCCCTGGCCCCACACACAGGAAGAGATCTTGGGCAGTTACTGGACAGAAGCACTGCTAACATATGATCTTCCAGTCTGAAACACCCATAATTGGTCCTCTCTGAACAACTGATGATTTTTGGGTGCATTCCTCTTCTAATAACTGACTACTGCAAGGCTGATGAGAGGAGCTCTCCCATTCCCACTGGGACTACATCTGCTTGATTAAAGGAAGGAAAAAAGAAGCTTCTTTCTTAACATTGTTTCTAAAAGACAAGTTTTCCAAAAACTCCCCCCCCTAACAGTAGGGGATATCTTCTTAAAACTGCTGGGCAAAGAGCAAGATACAAGTTAAAAATCTTGTGTCACCTCCTTGTCTGGTGTATGCCACATATGTTCACCATCACACTACCTATTAAAGTCTCTTGATTACTCATATATAACTGAAAAACATCTGAAATATGCAAAGAGACAAACTGCAGCCTCAGACTTTAATGTTCACAAAGCCAGTTGGCTTTCTGGATTCTGTAACAAGATCTGAAGTAGAATTCTTTGGCTTGTGTTCCAAATAGATATCTGAATAGACTATTTTTAATGTTTCCCTCTAGTCTACAATATATCCACCTGGAAGTCTTATCGCTAGCCATGGGTTAAACCAAAATCCCACAGACCTTTCTCTTCCACTTCTCCAAAACTCCAAGTCTTTTATCATCTGGCCATTAACTTCACAGCTGTATATTATAATTCAGATTTGATGTAGTGAATACAAACAATAGCTAGTGATTCAATAATTGGCCTTTCCCCCCCAGCTTTTATGCTTTTGTCTGAGCTGTAACAGGTTTTTGCAACACAGAGGCAGCTACTCTGCATATTTCTACTTTTCTGAGGAAAACAGATCTCTGTTTATGAGAAGAGTTTTGCAAGCCTGTTTAGAGCCTTTAACAGCCAGTTACACAGTCTACCTGGATATAAGGCCATAGTTTGAGGATGCTACCCCAAGATTACAAAATCTGATTGCTAAGTCATATTAAATACTCTCTTTTCTTGAAAGTCCCTACAGGTGCTAGAGCAAGAAAAAGGTAAGACAGCCATAGCAGGGCAGGATTATTTAAAGTTACTGAGAAATTGTTAGAACACCATGTAAACAATTGCCTCAGACTTGCCCCAGCTGTACCAGCTCTATAGATAGATTCAGGGCTTCAGTGTCCAAATACATTGAACTGATCCTGAACTGAGCTCTTAAAGCAAAGCTAAATTTCACTAATGCACTCAGCATATCTAATTTACAAAAATCAGCAATAAAAAAAAAAAAAAGCTTTACAACAGCTGTATAGTTAAAACTATCCAGGGTTGTGGTACAGAATTAAAAAAAATTTTAAAACCCATGTCTCTTAATGAGACCTGGATTTGATCAGTTCAATCCTACTTGAAAACTGACTCCAGAGGAATAGTACTAGTAATAGACATGTGGTTTTGAAATGGATGCTTTTGACATTATGATATACAATGAATGATTAATTCAGCAGAGATGTTTGTGCTTCCAGACTTACTCATTCAAATTACCATTGGTACTTGTTTCTTTTTGCACAGAATGATATGGGAGGCCAGCGAATGCTTGTCAACAAATGGACCACTTTCCTCAAAACCAGGCTGGTTTGTTCTGTGCCTGGGAGAAACGGAATTGATACACATTTTGATGAATTAGGTAAATATCCTAGAATTCAATAAACTTAAAACTGTCAAAAAACCTCCATACTCTTTCAGGATAACACATCTTACTGTCAAATATTACACTTGTATTCATTAACAGTGGATGGTTGTTAGTGTTTTGTTCCCATTGTTTATGAAGTTCTAAAAATATGGAGTTGGCGATCACCAAATTTTTAAAGATTGCTTTGAAAACCTGCATAGAATTAAATAACATAAGTGAGTAAAATAGAATTAGACTTTTAACAATCCATGAAGTTTCTCTTCTGGGGTCAGGAAAAGTAGTTTGGTACCAATAACATTGCATTTAAATTTTACAGAGGATGTGTTTTTGCTGCAAACTCGTGATAACAAAAATCCAGTGATATTTGGCCTCTTCAACACTACAAGGTAAACAACTAGAAGAAATAATAGCAGCCATGGAGCAGACATGTTTGAACAGTCTATTAAAGAAATAGAAGCTGTATGATACATATCCCTTAGCAAATATATAGTAAACAGTTTGATCTCTGTTCTATTCATAGTGCGCTTCCTTGTTAATGTAAAAACTGTTCTATAACACTCAGGGGCTGAAGTCTCATGCAGTGACTCAGTCTGTCTGGATCACAAATTAATTAAATGTTTCTCAGCTTGAAAATTTCCCAGTGTCAAAGTATATGCACTCCTGCATGTTTATAGGAACAGCATCTCAGAGCCACCTGTCTTCCTCTAAGAGCTCCACTGTATTTCAATGTTAAGTAGAGAGCAGCTTAAATTCCTACTCACTTCTTAGTGAAGACTAAGCCCCAGCTGTGATCTTGCTGGTGGCCTCCTCCTCCATTTCAAGTGCAAGCACATAGTATTCTTATCTTGGAAATCCAACTGTTAGTTTAGGATATAACTGGTAGAAAAAAGAGCAGCTGTGCTTTTTCCACTGTGTCTTGGTTTATTTTTTCTAATAAAGAAAGGCAGATCTGCTCCTCTAGGGATGCAGACACCTGTCATTTCTTACTCGGTCCTGATGCCAGTAGAGAAGGGTGGGCACTTAATTAAAATTATTTGGATCACCTTCTGGAATCTTCAGAAATAATTTCTTTGTAGAAAGTAGTGATACTTCTTTTTTTTTTAAAAAATATCACTTGCTTCTCTGGAACTAACTGAATAAAATGTAAAATAGAAACATTTATGTGGGTTGACCTACATAAATGATCTTCTGATCTAACTAATAACACCAGCCAACATTCCCACTCAATACAAAAAAGGACTCGTTTTAGTCACTGTTCATTTTAGTCAGCATTGGTTGATTCCCATCTTTCCATGTGAAAGCAATGGGAAAAATGTTAGGGAAGAAAAATGGTAATGTGCTTAAGTCACTAATCAAAGACATAAAAGACCTGAGATCAGTTTGCTGCACTCCCTCTGTGTTTCTAAAGAAGTAATTTAGAGCTTGTGTTCACCATCATCAAATTTTGGCATAACAGCACAGAGCTTCCTTGGATTAATGTTATAAATATAAACACATTAAAGACTTTCAAACATTGGACACAGATTTCAGAAGAAAAACATACAGGAAATAATAAGTAGTATTTTCTCCCTGAATACTGTTGAAATGTGACTTATTTTTAATTGCACAATAAAACCAGTATTATATGTACAGAATGTGACATATTGCTTTAATAATGTCTTTAAATTTTACTTTATAGCAATATATTTAGAGGCTATGCTATATGTGTTTACCACATGGCAAGTGTCCGAGCAGCTTTCAATGGACCATATGCTCATAAAGAAGGACCCGAATACCACTGGGCTCTCTACGAAAGAAAAGTACCTTATCCTAGACCTGGTTCAGTAAGTGCAATCGATCTTCCCTTGCTTTGCTATGTAAATGAATTTTGAAAGAAAAATCAGACTGCTGCTAATGTATAAATCTTTCTGACTTCAGTCCAGGACATTTTTCTTTGAATGTCTACATACTACAGCATTTCTGGAAAAGTGTGGAATGGCTCAGCAATAAGTGTAATCAAGTACTAGACCCATATATTTCCCAAAGGAAAATGGTGGGATAAGTATATAAGATTTTTCAAAATCCTGTTGGGACTTGAATTTATCAGCCTTGTGTAAAGGTCCTAAGATCCCAAAGTTAGGACCCCAGGCAAAAAGGATAGAAAAAGGCACCTCTAGAAGGCGGGTCAGATGCTGCATTCAGAAACAGTAAGTGCGTTATCTGTGAAGGAACCTCACCTTCTTTCTTTTGCCTGCTAAAACCAGGACATTTAACAAGCATTAAAGGAAGGAAAAAACACCACAAACACAAGAGGATCCACTATTTCAAGGTCAGGGGGTTCTGGTTCGTTTTTTCCACCTCTTTTTCAAAAAGGTTCAAATTTGAATACTTCTGTAATTTAGATCAATGCACGGGTTAGAAACAAGACATAAATTTTAATAAAAGTAACTAAACAGAATAAATGTGTTTGTAGGTAGGGGGTAGATCCTCCATCATTATCTGAAAAGTGGTTCTTTCTGGAAGCAACAATCTAAATTAAATTAAATTAAATCCGGAGTTTATCAACATTCTTGTTCTATTCTCTTTACAAAGAATATAGAAACATTAAACATTACAAAGAACAAAATTCAGCAAAGCCACTCATACTTTCTGTTAATTTTCACACACATTTCTTTATAAAGGCAATTTCTTTTTCTTTTTTCAATGGACATTAAGTGAAGGAAAGAAACAAGATCTATTTTGAAAATGCAATTGATCTGGGAAGTATTGTGGCACACTCTGCAACTATATAGGTGCTGTCATGTAGAGAGTCTGGCGCTTAGATTTCTGGAGGGAATCTTAAACTCATTGCTTAGAGACAGGTAATTAATTTCTACAAAGAATTCCTCATTTCTGTGTTGATTTCTCACATGCATCGCAAGTAATCTTCACCTCAAGCCCTTTTCCCATTTCACTCGGTTTCTAGGTGTTTCTGAAGTTTCTGTCCCAGGGCTCTCTCATCCCCACCTGTTGATGCAGGTTGAGGGTGGCCTTTGCTTTGCAGAGGCCCATCCCCATCTCACAGAAGAGGCACAGGCAGGACCTCCCTCACTTTCCCCTTGCCGATGCCAGTCAGGAGGAGCCCCACAGCAGGCAATGCCAGGCTAACTCAAGGAAGCATCCATCCAGGATTTTTATTTTGCCCTGTACCTTTTGGGATTACAACTTTTTACCCACCCATGACAATTGTCCTCTGTTGTAAAGCTGCTTTTGTTTACACTCATGAAGGTCCACCCCTTATCATATCAGCATTGAGTGTGTTTCTGACTCTGGGATATGCAAAGACATTTCTCACAGCTGTTTGCCTAAATTCCGCCCAGTTTTCACACTTCACCTCTTAATCTTCTCTCAGGCTTGGGGCTCACTCTCTTGAGCTTGAAGGAGGAATAAACATTTGCTGGAGCATTATTTTCAGTGCTGTCTTACCTTTGCTAACTCTTTCATACTAAATACAATTGTTTCCAGAAATAGGCATTGCATACAATTTATTTATCATTGAATCTCAGGAATGAGTGGTGAAAAGGCATATTACCTTATCTACTCCATGCCAATACAACATTTCTCCCTGTGGTATCATTTCAATGCATGTCCTTCCTCATTTTAAATTAATCATTTTAAATTCTTGTTTTTTCTCTGCTTCTCTTGGGGCTAGAGCCATAAGTCAAAATGTCAAATCAGATGCTCCAAAAAAGAAATTATCTAGAATTTAAATACGAATATGATTTGACCATCTTGGCCAATGACCTACCACTGTAGCAATGTTGACATAATATCAAATGAGTTTTTGTTTGTTTGACATTGATCTAAGTCATTGGTGTCAAGTCAGGATAGAAAATCAGATAAATAAATTGTCACATTTTGAGGAAAATGGTTGAATTCAAATGAATTATTGGTTTCCTATTTGAGTTTAGGTATAGCGAATTTATAGTTTTTGTAGTTTTACCAAATAATGAGACAGCACCATGCATGGATTACAGAATGGTGGTATGTTTTGCAGAGATGATACAGTCCAAGCACTTTAAGTGGTTGTCATTTTTTTCCATGCAGTAGAACACCTCACATATGTTATTTGAACTAGCATTAAACACAGGCATGAATTAATGACTGCAGTTATTGCATTGGTATCTCCTAACACTGAAGATAAAATGGTGCTTTTTGGCAAAAAGGAGAGAACACTGAGCCAGCACTTCAGCAAAGCTGACGACAATTTACAGAAAGGCTGCCCTAAGTTCCATATGCTTTCAATGCTTCTCTCCCTTGGCCACGTTTGGGTCAGACTGGATTGTCACCTCCCCAAAAGGCAAGGCATAGGAGCTGAGAAAGGAGCAGAAGACTGCAAGGAAATTTCCCCATATTGTGCAACAAATTAGCTGAGGAGTCAGGTCTTTCCTGGTTGTTAATAGATTTAATAGTGGTTTTCTCTACATGTCGTAGAGCACATCAGAGGCTAAAGTAGCTGGCTCTGCCAGCTAACAAAGCATTAATTGATTCGGTTTTGGCTGCTCATTTGGGGCACAGTTTAGAAGTCCTTTCAGTGTTTTTCCAGTAGCATGAAGAGAAAGAATGTTTCGGGCTGTAGCCAAGTGTTAGGTTTCACACTCCAAAGAAAAGCTCAGTATATTCGTAAACTGAATCCCACTACCTTTCCCATTACAGGAATGGCAGTGTCAAGCTGCCAAAAATAACCTACTATTCGGCATCTATGAGAATCAGTACTGTATGAGCTTAGCTATTGAATGAGTAAAGAATAAGTCTATAAAGAATGAGAGTAGAGCTTAAAAGTAAATAAACAGAAAATCACTGTTAAGAGTCAGACAGGTTCTGACAGATTCTGAAATTCACTGCACTACTGCCATAATCTCTGCCCCTGTTTTGCTGATTCTTTTAGTTCATTTAGGCTGTACTGCTTCTGGAAATGACATCAGTTACATCAAAAGTGGTGCTGATAGACTTCAGAGACAGCTGAAGCTACTATTTCCTTTCTAGACTACTTGATTTCATTTAATTAAAAAATGAAAATACTGTGAAGGATTATTTTTATTAAATCTCTCCAAGGCTAGAACTTTGTAAAGGGAACCTGGCAATGCCTATTCCCGTGATATGCTGTGCAGTGCATGAGAAGCAGAGGCTTAGCCTGTCTTCATGCTCCAGCTCTGTCTCTTTATTGCAAACAGACAGTGAAATTCCATCATTAGGTTGATTAGGCAATTACTTTTAAGTCAACACTGAACAAATACTTTCCTGTAGCTAAGCCTAAAAAGTGGAAACAAACATTGCCCCACTTGACAAGTGCAGGAGTTTGTTATTGTCAATTACAACTGACCACAAATTTAAAATTTCTGTTTCCAGTAAACTCAAAGAGTATTTTATTTCATTTTAATGATTGAAAAATCCAATTTAAATTTGGAAAGGCTGCTGCTGTGGCCTTGCGTGAAATACTTTTTAAAACCACACTGTCTTATGAATATTTGGAGAAAGTAAATGGTTACTATTTCCAGCTTGATTGTAAATGGTTTGAATTAGACATTATGGAGCAAATTGGAAATGTAGAAACTATGTTCAGCTGGGAAACACTATCTCCTTCTCAAAGCATCCTAAAATTAACTTCTCTCTTTAATGCATTAAATTATCCCTAATTGCACATTTGACTGAAGGAGTACGCCTCTTTTAATCAGTCATTGACATAAAGTTTATTTGCTTTGCAAACTGGTAGATTGATCAATGCAAACATTGGTATTTGTAGCTAAATTGTGATATATAATACTGTCATTGTGAGTTAGAAATTAGAATCAAACATAATACTGCTAGAATGCCTGAAGTCAAGAATTACTGTTGCTGCTGGCATAATTTTTAAATGTGCTTAGTTTCTTATGGTAGTACATTTTGCAATCAAAAAATAGTAAGATTAGAGATTGATTTCAAGCATTAGTGTTCTGCTGGGTTTGCATGGCTGTGGCTCTACTGGGGCAGGAAACCCCTTTCTTCTAACTCTGTCAATGGCCATTTTGATTACATCTTCAATATGAATTTAGGGAAGACATAAGCACTATGGTCTTTGTCAAAGTCTAAGAGTGTTACTATTTATTCTTCTCTTAGTATGCCAGAGAGGGAGAAACTCACTCTTTCTAAATATGAAAATGCCAAGGCTCTGTTCAGCATTCCCTTTCTTCTCTTGATTAATAATCCACACATGCATAATGTTCACTATCCCAATTCCTACTGTGGTCTTCTGTTCTTGTTTATAGGTCAGGTTTTCTGTAGACTTGTCTTTACACCTGAAAACAAGACCTGTTTCTGACAATTTCTTTGGCAAACCTTCAGTATAATCTACGCTTTCTGTTTTGCAGTGTGCCAGCAAGGTGAACGGGGGTCTGTACACTACCACTAAGGACTATCCTGATGAAGCTGTCCATTTTGCCAGGAGTCATCCACTGATGTTTCAGCCCATCAGGCCTGTTCATAAGAGACCAATTCTGGTTAAAACAGATGGAAAATACAATCTTAAACAAATAGCAGTAGACAGAGTGGAAGCTGAAGATGGGCAATATGATGTTTTGTTCATTGGCACAGGTAATTAAAGACAGCAAGAAAGAAGATATAAGTTGGGGGGGGCGCCGTCTCCAGAATGAAAGAAATCAGTATAACATTCTTTTTTAACAATCTTTCTTTGCATGACTGTGCAAGTCCTCAACCTTACAGAGGAGTTGGTCATTTGAGACAGGTGCTTCACTGTGATGATAACATTATATGGGAAAATAATGGTAGGGAAACATTTAAAGACTAGGATGGGAATCTTAAGTAGAGGATTCCTTTTTAGTTTCTTTTCTGACAAGAACCTTAAATCATGGGACAACCAGCCTTATTTTTTAAACTTTAGAACACAATCCTGTGTATTAGCGTAGATCTGAGTTGAGACCTGGAGACCTGAGAGAAACAAAAGGTGACATGATTTTCAAAAATATCAGCTCAAGTTACTGGCTTTATTCCACAGTTTATTTTCCCCACTTCTGGAGACCACAAGTCTAGCTGATACTGTTAAAAAGAAACTGCCAGCTTCTAGATTTGGGGTTACAACAGAGCTCAAGGAAGGAAGGAGGAAATACCCAAGATCTTTTTAAAAAAAAAAAACTCTTAGAAGTTTACTGCCAAGTTTTCTTGTCTTTCTTTTGTGACGTTTTCACAAGATACAGAAAGCTTTTTTAAAGAGAATTTTTAAACATCTTCCAAACAAACACAAGGCAAAATATAACATAGACCTGCCCTAAGAAAGTTGAGAAAAAAATAGATATCCTAATGGTATTTGAAAAATAAGAAAACTTAAGAAAATAAGAGGAAAGGCTGGAACTAAACAAGATTTTAGTCACATCTAATCTGTCTGGAAAAAATCCAAGGATTCTTACATTCACATTTAATCAATTTAACAACAAGAGTGGTATCACAAATCATTTTGACCATTTTGTCTAGGAAAGCAGTTACAGTGAATTATTTTTTTCTAATGAAATTCCTCTGATAAGCACACTTTAGTGTTGAGAACATTTAAAAACCCCCATGTTTGTAAAATAACAAAAGATTATTTATATTAGTGATGTTTTCTAAGTTGTTAAATGGTCTCAGTATGGTCTTGGTATTGGACTTACTGTGGTCTATAAAACATTGTACCATGTGTCACTTATTTCTGTACAGCATGTTTCACATTTTTCATATTTTATGCTTGCATTTCTGATTGAGATTCTGTCAAATATTCCTGTACACAAGTTCTCTGTTCAGCGAAGTTGAATCCAAAGGGGCTTGAGTGTGTGCTTTATAGCTGTGGTGGACTGGTACCCAGGAACTCTTTAGTCTTCTGAAGCTTTCTGATCTCAGGTGACAAGAAATTCCAGCCAAACAATTTCGGTTTTGGAATCTCTGAAATGAAGCCTTCAATCTCTACTCTGCAAAGCTTCCATTAGAAAACTCATTCCTTCTTTGGTAATATAATGTTGGAAAGGGTTAATATTGTTTTCAATTCCAGCCCAACCTGCTGTGTAACATAAGTAGTGTCTTACAGCTGAGCAAAAGTTTCCTTAGGGTAGCAGTGCAGGTTAGAAAGGTTCATCAAAGGCAAAGTCTGAACATCAGAGCTTTCACATGTCTGTCAGCAGGATTGGAAGAGAGACTTACTTATGAAAATCAGAGCTTGGAATACAATTTCTTTTTACTGTTCCATCACAAAATAGATGCCTTTGATTACATATGCTCTTTGAGAAGTGGTGTATGACCCCTGTTTAATGGTTCCTCTTTTTGTTTGCTCCTTTGATCTTTTGCTGAATGTTTCTGCCAGTGATTGCCTGCTTAATATTTCCCCTGTACATCAAAGGTGACTGAAAGTAAGAGAAGAAAGGAAGTGATATTCACCATTGTTGATGACAGATTTTCAGATTAAGGAGTGGAAGTCTAATCTATTAATAGCCAGCAAGGCAAAGCTGAAATAGTGGAAGACCAGATGCTATTTGTGTGTTTTAATTTCCCATGAGAGTTGCAGTGACAGAGAGGTTGATAAATCCAAACTCCAATGTGCTTTAGTATTTTTGATAGTTTAGTTCATTTTCCTTTAACTTACACACCTTCAGCTCAACAGCAGATCAGTGTTTCTCTAGGGGAGAGTGAGAATTGTGCACAATTGTGCACAAACCCCTGAAGGTTTTCATTCTCTTGCCTGGGGGAACACCAGCAATTATGGATATTAGTAGTTTCCTATCTAGTGTAAACAGTCAGATCCTATAATTAAAGCTACTTTACACTTTCTTGCCTCATGGACTCGGCTTCCACCTATTTCCACTCCCATTTCCTTTTCTGTAGTCTGGTCACCCTCTATGATCCTTTTGCAGTTCATCAAGGGGTTATGATGCAGCATTTGAAAAATACAATTAATCATGTATCTTAGGAGTGTTTCAGTTGACTCTTATTTTCCAGGGACAAAGTGTCTTTTTTATTATTATTATTTATTTAATTTTCTAAGAGTAAGAACCCTCATTCATCTCACCAATATGCAACTACCTGTACATATTGCTAAATTTCTATCCACTAGCAATTTGAAAAAGTCATGTAAAGCATTTGAAGGCCATATCATAACCTTTCTGCCAATCATAATCTTTTGGGTTTTTTTGTTGTTTTTTCTCCTCTTAAATTTATTCCCAGATAATGGCATTGTGCTGAAAGTCATAACAATTTACAATCAAGAGACAGAATCAATGGAAGAAGTGATTCTTGAAGAGCTGCAAGTATTCAAGGTGAGCTGTGCTGTATATGAAGGACATACACAAATCTTGAATTTTCTGCAAAATTAAAATGTGTAAAAAAATCCTGAGGATAGTTAAATATATAAAGCTGTGTGCAAGAAATTTTCTAATGATCTAGTTATTTTTTGACAGGAAATCTTCATTTTCAACTGAAGTTCTTCTAATGTGGAGTTATGGCCCAAGTACTGAAGCATATTGAAGCATATCAGTTCTACTCTCTTTCTGTTTACGTGCTTGGAGGTTGTAGTGTGACTTTTAATTAGAAACTTACTGCATCTTATTTAATTTTCCCTCACATCCAGTTAAGTAATTAAAAGAGTATAACTGCACGCACAAAAACGTGCCTACTATAATCTTGGAAACTTAAATGAAGTCCAGATAGAAATTGCCCAATGCTCAGAAAGACTGAATCAGTTACTCTGTCTCTACAGTGGGCAAGTCTGAGTCCTAGTGAGGCACAGCTCTGTTCTGCTTGAGAATAACCTGATTAAAGCTCAGGGTTTGGTATGTGAGAAAGCTAAAATAATTAAATTCTCTCAGTGAGTATCCACATCATGTTAGCCATATAAAGCAGGAGGCTAAGCTACTTCAAACCGTGGGAGGAAAGCTAACATCAAAAGTTACATATTTAAATGTGGTTCCTACATTTTAGGCACTGTAACTATTGGCTTATTGCTGGGGAGGAAATCACAGAATTTGCCCCTCTTGATAAAGTTGATTTTCAATAGAACTATTAGGGGCTATGGCTTGCTCCAGGAAATCTGAGCAGAGGGCAGAGAGGACAATGGTAAAAGAAGGAATTCCTGCCATTTTTATCTTATCTTCAGTGAATGTTTTGTTATAAAGAACACTCCACTTATCACTCTCAAGTAGGACAAAAGAGATTCAGTGGTGGCAAGAGCTAATGTCATGTTTGACAGGGAAATCGTAGTGTTTCTGTAGCTCTGATAATCCTGAATTAAGTGTTGACTGGTTGTTTTTAAATAAACTCTTTTAGGCCAATACTTCTGAAAGTCACAATTTCCTCACACTTTTCTTAAAGAAAGCAAAAGTATTTTGTAAAGTGAATGTAATAAGTGCATATCAATGCTATTTTACCTAATTTATTGCCATACCAAAAAAGACATTCTTTTTTCTAAGCAAGTAAATATTTCCTATTTTTTAGATGCCAGTTCCTATTATTTCTATGGAAATCTCTTCAAAAAGGGTAAGTACTTGACAAGTTTGAAATGTGAAGGTTGTGACTCAAATGTAATGAAGGTGTATACTGTATATAGATAGATGCATAGATAGACAGATGTGCAACATCTATAATGAGATCTGGTTGGATACATGCAATCCTTCTGTAATATAGACTTTTGTTATATGCTCTGTTCCTTCATAAAACATTTACATGTTTTCAATTCTAATGTTAAATATCCTTAGATCACACTATCATACATATCAAAGCAAGTAAAAACCAATCTGTTTCATGAGTTACTGTCATAGTAATCACAGTAGGGATTAGCTTGGTGGATATGGCAACTCATAGAAAAGTTCCTTGCTGATAAATGCAGACAGATTTCAGCTCATGGGGATGTCAGTGCAGGAAGAGCCTTGCAGGCTCTCACACATATTCAGTTGCCCAGTAGGACTGTTGGATCTGAGTCCCTTTTGAGTCTCTGCTAGCTTCTGCTAAAATAAACACCCAATTTATTATTCTTGTGAGTAGACTCTCATCCGTATCATATCCTTGTATCATCTCAGCATGAAGCCATAATAAACATCTGAGGATAGTTATATCTTAAGGTTAGACATGTCTAACAATGATGTCAGACATCCAGTGCAATAGAGGTGCATATAAACACAGTGAAACACAAGTAACAAAGGATGTGAACTGCATTAATAGGAGGTGTGAGTGTGCCCTAAAAGATTATTTTAGTCTCAGTGTCTAGCCAGCTCACATTCTTCCTGTAGGTAATGCAGAAAGACAAAGTCCTCTGATAGTGATTCAGAGGACTATCTTGGGTCTAAGTATTCTGAAATATTTCCTATATCAATCTTTCTCCATGGACTGTGTAAGCAGCTCTGGAGACTAGATTGTCTAACACTGCACCTAAGTGATTATTTGGAGAAATCCAGATCCCAATAGGGCTGCGAACTCTACTAATTCAAGATATATCTGGAAAATCTGGAGAGAATTGTAAATAAGCCACCAAAGCAATCCAGTGGCAGAAGAACAAAACTTCTTGTGAGATATAAAAGTATCTTAAATTTTTCAAGATATCAGAGAGAAGACTGAGAGAGAACAGAAGAGGCAGATATATACCATGTGAAGTGACTTCCTACTGTGTGTATGTGGATTCCTGAACATTGATGGTGAAATAATATCAGATTAAATAACCAAGTTCCAGCTTGTTGAATGTGGATAAACTTATTCTTGAAATATAATACAGTTTTCTGATACTGAGGACAATTAAATGTTGAAATATGTGTTAGGGACAAGTTGGCACTAGATCTTTAAAATCAGCAGAAATATAACTTAGTTGAGTATATGTGAAAGAATTTATGTACCTTGAGCATTTTGGTCTCCTTTGAACCTGGAGTTCCTGAGCCTGTGGAGACCTCCTTGATAGCTATCTCTCAATATCCTTGTAACACTGACCAGTCATGGTGCAATAAAATATCCCATTTTAGGGCTGAGCTAGTTATCTGCAGAAACTGGGAAAGAATATTCTTTTTTTCTGTCCAGTTGGCTAGACATCAACTGCTTTTTTTCCCTCATCTGATGAACCAAGACTCAGAGAAGCCTTTACCCCTGCTAAAAGATGAAAGAGAAAATCCCATCTCATATGCCTCATTGGAAGTGTTGTTCATGTCTTCTGGGACAATCATAATGCAGCCTTTGCAAAGAATTCACCTCAGACAAATATCCTAGGTTTCTTCTTCATTCCAGTTGGCAGATTGAGTTCCTGCTACTATCATCTGGTTTGTCTCAGCAGAAAAGTTCTTCAAGCATTGCTATTACCAGCCTCTCCTACTTTCTTCCCCTGGTATCGCTAAAAGTTAAATTTCTGAGATCTAAACAGATATAAGGCGTGTAAATTAGGAATAAGAATGAACTATCTGGATTAAAATTTGTGTTTTGTGGTAGCCTAAATGAGCTGTCATTATTTTCCAGCTTTAAGTAGTTTTAAAATATCAGATTTTAAAGGTTTGGTCAAAGAATAGGAATTATGGACTGTTTGACCATTAGGATAAGCACAGTTAAGGAATCCCTTTTCTGACTGGCAAAACTGTGGAAGCGAGCTGTGGGTAAGCAGCTTCTATTGCAGTGCACTCTGCGTGTTTCTGCGTTCAGACAATTTACATTCATCAGTGACAAGACTTTTTCTCAAATTTCTTTAAATTCAAGCTATTATCTTCTAAATTTGTTGTACTAGCATCTGAAGAATTAAATTCATCATCTGCCATTGGATTTGAAAATGTTATTACATGAACTCAGAAGATTCAAACAGTTAGTACTAATGCTGAAAAAAAAAACCTAAACCCCACAAATAAACATTAAAGAAATGTTTAAAGTTGTTTAATGTTTAAAGTTTAAAGACCAATTAATTTGTAAGGAAAGACTGCATAATAACAGGAAAAAAAAAAAGTAGAAATCTATCTCCTGTGCACTGAGGGATTATACAAATCATAGCACTACTGTGCATGAGAATGGGTGACCATATTTTAAGTAGCCACATCAAGAGTTAAATTTATTTGAAAACTCCCATTTTAAAATTGAGTTTGCTTTAACTTTTGCCTGCTTTAATTTCTTTGTTTAAAGTCTTTTATGTTAAGCTGAGGTTTTTTTGCAGATCATTTAGGTGAGAGAGAAGTGCAAAGAGGGAGGCACTGGAAAATATCTTGAGGAAGAAACAGAAATGTAAACCCCTGCCTATTCAAACACAAAGTTTGCAAAGCTGAAACCTCAGAAGCAAGGAAATGCCAAAACAAACTTTTTCATATTACCTTCTTTCTGTTTCTGTCCTCGTGTAGAACAGTTTAATCTGTAATCAGATATTCTGCTATAGAGTAACTGTGCCTCCCTCAGGGCACAGGCTGGATGCACAACTCGCAAGGAAAGAGAGATCTAACATTTTTTTAATAACTGCATTGGTAACAGAAGTTTTAGTGGAAATTCTAGAATTTAATCCTATGCTGTGTATTCTTTGCAGCAACAACTCTACGTTGGCTCTGAGTCAGTCATAGCACAAGTGAAGTTCCACCAGTGTGACATGTATGGCACAGCCTGTGCCGACTGCTGCCTCGCCCGGGATCCCTACTGCGCCTGGGATGGCATCTCCTGCTCCCGCTACTATCCCACAGGCATGCAGGCAAAGAGGTAGGACCTGCTGCTTTTTCTGAGGCACTTTTCACAAAATATCTACATAAACAGTTCCTACAGCAACACAAAGTACTTCATATCTCCCCCTCCTACAAGTAACTGAACAGTGAAATATCAGCTGCTCATCTAGGAGCATAACCTTAGGGGATTGCAAGTAGCCAAATTCGCAAGATGGCATGAACTGCAGTACCAGGAACATTTTTATGAATAACGCTAAATCACTTAGTAATTATTTGCATTACGTTATAAACAAACCTTAATTTCCTTTACGTCTTTTCCTGTGCAGAGATAAGATACTTTACAACATCAGAGACATACTTTGGTACTATTATACAGCAAGTATATCACACTGCAATAACATATAGAATAGAATTTTTTTAAAAAAAGCAAGGAAGAATATGTGTTAATAGTCCAATACCTTCACCACCCAAAATCAAACCAGAATTTTTACAAAAGCTAAGGTTTTTGTTAGGCTTTTTTTTTCAGTGATTTGAAAGGCAAGTTACTCTAGAGGGCAGTTCAAAGCACAAACCTAATTTGAGTGCTTTAGTTCTTTTCTTGTGGAGACTCTTCCTCTCTATCACCATTCATTTATTCATAGTTCTTGGCCTTCACTCTTTTCTGCAGTCATTTTACTGTCTTCTTCCCTTCCCTCTCAAACCCAGGTTCTGCAATTCAGTTACACAAATCAAACATCTTGAACATGCATGTATTGATCCAATCCTTTTTACTAAACTTAGTCAGCTTTGCCATCTAGAGTAATCTCTAACTTGAGTCAGCAAAATTTTGGTAATGTATAATTCTTTCTGTGGGATTTTTTTGGGTCTTTTTGGGTTGGTTGGTTGGTCGTTTTTTTCAATTACTGGTTCTGCAAATATATGCTTAAATATATATTACACCTACAAGGACTGCAAGGATTAGAATGAATTGAGTAACTTTCAAAGACAGTTTTGACAACTAGTGAAGGTGGTTCAGTCAAAACCAAGTCATAGCATGCCAAATGTGTTATTTTTTCTTAAGGAAAACCAAGAAGGTAGGGCTTTGTATTTATTTATTTTCTTTCCTGCATATCTTATCTTTCCATGAACTTGGATGCACTCAAACAAATGCAGGCTGAAAATAGTCAGGCACAACAGACATTTCTTTAATTTTTTATAAAAAAATAATTAATAGTCATGTTACCTTGGGTGATGTGACTTTTTGGATAAGGCATATTAAAAAGTAAAAATGAGAAACACAGTTTATGGCTCAGCATAATTAAGAATCTCTTGGATTTACTGCACTAAGGCATAGGTTAAACCAAGTAGGAAATCTACACCACTTTTGCAAGCAGGATTGCATAGTCTTCTCATGCCTCTTGCAAGTAGACCTAAAGAAAAGAAGGGGGCTCTGGTTGTCTGCTTAGTGTGAGATGTCTGGTTAAAATTTTCAGGCCCCAAATTAAGAAAGATGAGCAGCTATACAGTGGACCAGGGAGATTAATGTCCTACAGTATAAGTAGAAATTGGATTATCATAATTATAAAACGTATGGGTTACTCATCTAATGACTGTAAAAGTCATTTGGAGAAGGGGGGGTTGAAAATTTCCCAGCATCACATTAGCCTGCTAACAGTATCACCATTTATGTTGTTCTGCAGGCTACTTATTGTCCGAGAAAAGATAAGAGAAACTCACTCAGCCGTGAACTCTGTTGTGCATGTTTAGCATATTTCTCATGTAAGACAATTTCCAGAGTAGGAGCCTTTGAGTCCCCTGACACACGCATTTATCCGGGGCTGAGTGATACGGGCAGCACCCCAGGCACCTTCCAGTGCCTTATGTCCTCGACATTCAGCAGGGCAGGCTCTAAAAGAAGAAAATACTGCTGCTATCACCTTCCTTCTCTTGAGATAAGCACTGCAGCAATGGAGAAGGGATTTGCACTCCATTGAATGTTCTTGAAGTCTGCAAAACTTGTTTTACATGTAAGAGTTTGGAGAGCAGCCAGCAAGTATAACAATGTTGAGAGTCATGGATGGCATTGCTTTGTTCACTTTAGCGCACAGCTGAAGCTCAGAGTATTTTGAATTTAAGAGCTTACACAACTGAGTGGTACGTGGGGAGATGCAGAGAGATACTCAGGACGTGCATGGAAGTTGTTTTAAGTTGCTTCTTGTCAAGCACCTGGTGAATAGAACTGCTGGAAAAGGCAGGTCCTGCTAGACAGTGTGGAGTTTTCTGATACCAAGTGGCACAGAGTAGGTGATGAACCTGCCATGGCTTCCTTGGACTTCAGGCAGAATTAATGCCACATCCCAGAGCATTCATATCTTCATTTGACCTTGTCCCAGGGCTCCAGATTTCTGCTCAGGCTGGTATTACATGTATTACATGGTATTACAAGTAAAGTGATGCAAGGGACATTGGGGAGCACTTGTTCCACCTAACATCCCTCCCCTCACTGGGACTCACAAACCTGTGCCTTACTTCACAACACACTGGAGCTGGCCTTAATACCATCTCTGTCTGCTCAAATGTGGCCTTCATACTGTATATTTAGGTGAACTTTGACTTGTAAGAGCAGTGCTGCTAGGGAGGAAGAGCTCTCTTTTTAATTCCAGTCCTACTGGTGAAGAGTTGAACTGAGGCAGGGATGTACAAGGTGTCCTCCCCACTTTGATCCAAATGCTATCTACTTTAGATCCTAATGCCTCCAAGGTATAACAAGTGCTTAGAGAAACACTAAATAGAAATTTGTAAAACAAGACATGCAAGGGATTTAGAAAGAAGTGAAGCATAAATAGAAAAACCCTCTGCTTGATACCTGGGACTAATTTTTCAAATTGTGAAAGTCTATTATAATTCCTTGTACATGCATAGCCTGGATAATTAATTAAATGTAGGATTTACTTAAGGGCAAATAAACCCAGTCAAAAATTCCATATTTGATCCTGGGAGCACAGCACACCATAATTCACTGGTAATTACAGGTGTGTGGCTCCTGCATACTACATATACTTCAGATGCCAGAAGGAATTTCTATTGCATTGAAATTCCATGAAGTGCACTTGAGAAAGTATAGATCCAGAAATGCTTTTCACTGTTACCTCTGCAATCTGATTTAGGTAGGTTCAATTTTTTATCTAAACAAGCACTAAATTCTACAAGTGAGATTCTTTGTTCTGCCAGCTCACCCTTCAGGCTGAAAAAGGGCTGAAGCAATTTTAAAATGTCTTTGAGTTTGGGTTGGTCTAATGTGATTCTTTAGCTAATTTTTAGAAGCTGACAGTCAATCCCCTGACGCCTCTCCCTCTTTTTCTCTATCATCCACTGCACCAGAAGGTGCACAGTGTACTGATTTACTTATGTAAATCAGTGGTGCCTTTTCTCCTCAAGACTTTTCTACCTTGCCTCATCCATTCCTGAGAAACAATAAAGAATAATGAAAATGATGGTGATAATGATGATGATAACTGACCACTTTCAGTAATCACCGAAAATTGATTTTTATGGTAGTTTATCTCAGAGATTATCCAGTACTCTATTAATTGTGGAATTCTGAATAAAATAATTTCTAAGAAAAAAAATAAAAAGATATCAGGCTTATGTCAGTATTTGTGAAATGAGTTTATCTCCCAGCATCTTCCTCTTTCAATACCTCTCCCCATTTTTTTCATCTCTTCAAGAAAGTAGAAAGTGAAGGCTCTTGTAAATGTATCTTCCCAGTCTTCACACTCACAACATTAAAATTCCATCAAACAAAACCTTTTCTTTCTTGAATAGTTCTGACAACTGGAGAAATAGTCCTGTTTTACAAGACTAAGTTTTTTTTAGCTCTACAATGACCTTAAGGAACTGAAGAGTAAATAGAACGTGCCTGCTACCCGTTCTTTTCCTGCTAGAAACAGCTGCTGGGCCTGAAAGCACCAGGGTTTTCTTGTTTGTTTTTCTCAAGGCTAATGCATATCCTATGGTGTTTATGTATATTTGTGCAGGCGAATGTCTCTTCTGAACAATCAGTATACAGACATGCAGCCTGGTGGCAGCATTATTCAGCACTGACACTTTGCAGAGTTATCAGTAGGCATGGCTGCAGCACCTGTACATTGCAAAGACAACTCTCCGGGCATGATAAGGCCCAGTTACTACCTCAGAATCTCCATTTTTGTTTAATAACATGCACATATTTTTAGCACTTCTCTTTAAAAGGCACAATGCAGTCACCTCTGAATTTCCAAATTCCCACTGAAACAGCAATGGCAAAACATTGGTTCTGCTTTGAGTATCAGTAGAAGTTAAAACTGTCCCCTTGGTCCGCCAGCACCACTGGATCAGACATCCACATGGGTGACCAAAGTCAGAAAATAATCACTGTCTACTGCCAGGTTAGAAATACAATGAGTAACATCCATGGACAAGATCTTTAAATAGTGTAAATCTGAGTATTTCCTGTAAATTCTACTTGTGCCAAATAAAAAATCTGTCTTTTATATTCTCATAGCACTGTAGAGAAACATTACTTCAGTAGTAAATGCAAAGAATAACAGAACTCTTGGGCTTTGCTTGTTTCTAGCGTATATATTTTATACTGTACACATACCTGCTGTGTGAGATTTGCTGCACTGCATATTTCTTCTGTTAATTTGTTATGTATGGCATTGGCTATAGTGTGTGGGATTCATCTTTATGCAAATATAGAAAAGGTATCCTTAGTAAAACTAAATTTTAGGTTGTAGAACGTACTATATCTGGCAAGATACAGCATTTCAATAGGCTCTTTTATTTCCCAAGTAAACAATCTTAATGTTATTTATCATGACACTGAGAGGAAAGAAAGCCATATAAAAGCACAATTCTTCTGGGAATGCACCACGGTTTTCATTTTTTCTGTAAATACATATAAAACCCCCAAACCTCAAGACTCAGAATGATTTTTTCTCTCAAAAGCACTTGCATTATTTCCAGGTTGAAATTGGGGCTCCCAGGTTCTGACCAAAGTTCTACCACTAGTTCACTTTCTAGGTATGGGCAAATCACAACTGTGTTGCTTCCCTGTTGAGAAAAATGAGCTTAGTAACTGCTGCAAAGGTGTAATAAAATAAAGTATTTTCTCTGTGCTTTGAGATTCCCAAGTGAAAAAAATAATAAGCGATGAATAAAAGAACTACCATTCCCATACATGGGTAAGTGTTCTAAATTAAAAAAGGAAAGTTTCCTTGTTTTCCAGAGACAGAACCAAAATACAGGCTAAAGGTCCACTGGATTGAAAGTTGTCCAGTTGGTTCAAAGAATCTTGTTTTAGTATTTATAACATCAGTGTAGTTGTGCATAAACAGGACACATGGTCGTGCCTCTTCTCCAGGTAAATGTGTTTCTTTTTTCAGACACATGATTCTCAGTAGGTTGAGTAGAGAGAAAATACTAATGTATAAATGAGTACTTCTCACAACAATGCTAATTTAACTCCTTATGTTTTTAATTAATACCACTTTAGTATAAACTGACAATATGTAAGCCAGACACATTCTCCCAAATAATTCCATTTTTTTCCCTCCAGACGCTTCCGCAGACAAGATGTTCGACATGGAAATGCAGTGCAGCAGTGCTTTGGCCAGCAGTTCATTGGTAATCTATTCACACACGTACAAATTGCTAGTAAATGCCTGGAACAGACAGCGCAGTTTGCCAAGAGTACAGTATGAGCCAGACCATGATCTCACCTGAGTTTTTTCACTGGCAGTCTCTATAGTGTTATAAGAGTTGTGAGGCTGAGCCCACGCCAGCCAGGTCTAAGAATTGACTATTTCAGTGGCAGGTCAGGTGCCTCCCATAACATTCATGTGGTCCTGCAGCCATGTTATTCAGACTAAAGATGTGCATAATGAATCTCAATGTCTTCCAAGAGAAATAAACCACAAAGATGGGGCAGAGATAAGAAACAACAGGGCTGTATCCTGAAATGAATATGAAATAATGTCAGGATATTTAGCCAGAATTGAAGGGGCTCCATAGCACAGACATGGACAATCACATGCCAAAACAAAAATGTGTATTTACAATAATTATCAAGATTTCTACTAAAAAAAATGTATAAGAAAAGATAGATTACTGTGTTTAATGCTGTTTTCCAAACCTGGGAAAGTGATGATTTCAAACATTGGTTTTGGGAATGGCAAAACAGTTGCCTGCATATCCTCAGTGTTTTGCAGGATAACACATAATACATTTGTAGAAGAAAAGAAATAAACCATAAAAGGTTCTTCCAGAAAGACAGCCAGAGAAACAATATTTTAAATATTAAATATTAGATAGATACTTAACAGAGATAGCCTCATTAAAATTGTAGTCCATTGGAAGATATAGTACATTTTGGAAAAGTGTATTTCAATATGAAATGCCAATTTTTCATCAAGTTTGAAATACAACAGAGAAATCATTTTAAGAAATTATATAAAATAGTGTATTTTTTTAGGGTTTGAAACTATTTGGTCTTAAGAATCTTTCTCACTACTGTGGAATAAGATGATTTCTTTAATGAGGCAATTGGCTTCCCCCAGTGTAACAAATAGCTTATCTTTCTCCAGATATTTTTTTAGATGGAAAAGCAGAATTGAGTTTTGATTAAATTCATCAAACTTGTTTTTATTAGCATCCCTGGGCCAAAACAATACATCCATTTTACACATGTACAGCATGAATATCTATAATACTGGTTAGAGTATTTATAGTTTGTAAGAGGTTCATTTTGCAAAAGGTTACATGCTGTCATTTGTATCCCTAAAAAATTAAATTATTTATTATATTTAAACATGTATTGAATCCTTCTGTTTCACTCAGTGAAAATGAAATTAAGAACGAGGCCCAAATAATTAGCAGTGTGAAAGGCTGAGATCTGTTTCTCTGTGTATAATCTTAGGTGAATCATGGCACAATTTGGTCAGATGCTGTAGGAGTCTGAGATGATGGAAATATTTATTTGCCAGGTCAGATCTTCTGTAGTCATTACTTTTCAGTCACTATCTGTTTAGATCTGAATTAGGCCTCACTCTTAAAAGTAAATATATCCCGAATATGGAGTGTAATAAGTATTTGCAGTAACACGTTTTTGAAACATTTATTTTCCTTCCAGGTGAAGTTCTGGAGAAGACTGAGGAGCGACTTGTTTATGGAATAGAGTATAACAGCACCCTGTTGGAGTGCACCCCTCGGACCTTACAAGCAAAAGTAATCTGGCTTGTCCAGCGAGCACACGAAACTAAGAAGGAAGAGGTAAATATTCTTATATACTTTTTTTTTTCCAGCAAAAAAGCCTACTGTTAGGGATATTACATCTTCATTGTAGGCCTGTTGAAATGTATGTGATTATCAGGGAAAATTATTATGTTCATCTGGTCTCTTGAATTAATAGACATGAGAATTTCATCCGGTGTTTGCATTCAGCATCTTGAATGCAGATGTTAGAAATGTAGTGAAGCTTATTTAAGATTTCAAAACAAAAGAGAATCCACCACTTTTCTTGGCTGCTATTGCAGGAGTCAACTGTGCACACATTAGTCCCAGTGCTAGCCTAGCTTAACATCCATTCATGCCCAAAGTTTTGTCCAAATCTCTAATCTCTACACAGTTTCCATTTTTGGCAATTCCTCATGTATTTAGCTGGAAGATGCCTATTTACTCATAAACATTCTAACAACAAAACTATTAATCAGGTCTTTCACAGAAAGTGGTGACCTGCAAAGTGGTGATGATGTCCTACTATATACACATCCCTTTAGACTCACTAGTTCAGACAATGGACAACACAAGTGTAAATTTGAACAAACTCTAATCTTATACTACTAGGATAAATTTGTTTTAATGTTTCCTCCTGAAAGTTATTGTATTTTACCTGAATAGTTACATGGTCTTGACAAAAAGATAAATAAAAGCAGAGAATAATAGAATGGTAGAGTCACACAATCACAGAATGGTTTGAGTTGGAAGGGATCTCTAAGAGTTGTTTAGTCCAAACCCCAAACACCAGACTCAGAACAGAGGCTTTAAGATCACAATTGTCGTGCAGTTAGATATACAAATACCTCGAAAACATGCCAATGTATAAGAGAATTCACAGCATCACTTATCATAGGTCTGCAGGCAAATACCTGTTTGTTTTTCATCCAGTAGATTCTTTGTATGTTTCTAATTTGTTTCCCTCTGCAATGTAGCCACAAGTGACTAAGCCATTCTGGGAAAACAGGGAACTGTCCACTCCACTACATGTTCTTCCATGCTATCCAGATCCTTTAGATTGCCTTCCTTTCACAGTTCAATCTCTTCTTTACTTCAATATTTTTGTTATAAGAAAAAACTGTGTATTAAAGGTTTATGGATCTCTAGTCTTCCTCTCAAAATTTAATATTAGATTCATGAAAATACAGGTCAGAAATAATTTCACTAGTTTAATGTAATAGTAAAGGCCTGTGCTCTATAACTGCATCAATTTACTTTTTTTCAGGTGAAGACAGATGATAGAATAATAAAAATGGACCTTGGCCTTTTATTCCTGAAGCTGCATCGGCTGGATGCAGGGACTTATTTTTGTCAGACGGTGGAGCACAGCATTGTTCACACTGTCAGGAAAATCACCCTGGAAATAGTCGAGGAGGAACGTGTAGATGAAATGTTCAATAAGGACTACGAGGAGGAGATACCTCACAAAATGCCATGCCCAATGCAGAGCAGTATACCTCAGGCATCAAAGCCATGGTACAAGGAATTTCTTCAACTAATAGGTTACAGCAACTTCCAGAGGGTGGAAGAATACTGTGAAAAAGTGTGGTGTACAGATAAGAAGAGGAAAAAGCTGAAAATGTCTCCATCCAAGTGGAAATATGCCAACCCTCAGGAGAAGAAGGCAAGGATCAGACCAGAGCATTACCGATTGCCCAGGAACATAGCTGACTCTTGATGGACAAAATCCATCCACTGTTTCTGAGCAAATGGACTTAAGTAAGAGGGAGGAATCAGTCTTGGCTTGAGTAAATTACACAGGTTTATATATATAAAATATTGGGACTGGAAAATAAAGCTATGGTAAGTTATATTGTACACTCATCATGACTGTTAGAAGCATTTTAAACAGAATCTTCTCAATTCTCTGGTTCTAAGTAAGGCAATGCAATCAGAGTTTTGCATTAGGGAGGACATGACAATCTTCAGACTTTGAGTGCTTGAGTCAGTTTCCTGTGTGGACCTTGCTTGTGCTGTATATTGTTGTACATGATGGCATATTTAACAAATTCGAATAGCTAAGCATTCACAAGTGGATGAAAAGTATAACACATACTTTTTATTTGTTTCACAACTTTCTCATGCTTCTGAAAGTGGCACATCTTAAGATCTTTCCTTTTGATTGTGACCTGTCTATCACTGAGAACAATGAGTTGTGCTAATACAGTGCACTTCTATTTCTGAAGATAAAGAAGGGAAATCCTATTAACTTCCCACCTTTTTTTCATATCAATCATTTATGAAGTGCAATGTACTCTCACAGCTAAATAATATTGCCTAGTAACTTGATGTAAGTCAAATGCATGCTGAGAACATACACAGAATGAAATTCATCAATTTATCTGTATAAGAAGTTGAAATAATGGTTTAGATAGAAAATGGGTCCATCTTGTGTCTAGTACATTGCATTAGTGATGACACGAATTAAAGGATCGCCCTCTTGTGGCAAAAGAAAGCAAAACTTGATACTAAAATTCATTTTCTGAAGAAATGTGTATAAGCAAAGAAGTATTATCCAGATCCACAGCTGGTTTGTTTTCAGCAAACACTTCTGGTCTCCATGTGTTAAACCCACAAAATTAGAATGCAGAGTTGGAAACTGTTTGTACTGGAAAGTCGTTTGCAAGTGATGCTTTATGTTGTTAATGTGCTTTTTGGATAAAATGCAGTCATAAAATGTTAGGAGGTAGATTAAAAACAAGAACAGCATTATGCAGCTGTGTTTCTATAGTTTCAGGATCTGCTCCATGTAAATCTTTTTCTGATATGTGATCTCTGGTCTCTGGTCTAAAGGGCTGCTGTGCTGCTCATGTGAGTGACATCAGGAGAGATCAAAAGAACTAAGTCACTTACAATCCAGGTCTATTATCAAAAAAAAAAAAAAAGTCTTTCTTTAAGTACTAGAAACAGATGCAAAAAATTCAGAAGAATTAGCTTTTCACTACCTGAGAAATCTGATATTACAATGTGAATTGGATATAGGATTTTTTTTAAAAATTGGAAATTAAAAATAGTAATAAGAAAAAATAAGTAAGTTATAAACACAAATGAGTCACCAATGAGTTAATTCCTAAAACAAGAACATGATGCCAATAAGGGAAATGACCACGCTGATACGGATTCTTATGCCATCAAGAAAATATACAAGGGATTCATCAGCTACAAAGAGTTTCAACTTTTAATGAGGGAACAATGAAAATTAACAGCCTGGCTAACAGAGGTTTGCGGTTTGCTGTGTTAACAAATGCAGCAATCAGTGTTAGGAAAACAGGCTGTGAGAGGAACTCACAGCTGCTCTCGGGACCAGTGAGCTTTGCTGTGCTCCCCTGGGAGCGGAGACCGTCCCGGTGTTTGGAAACAGCCCATGGGCACACTGTTGACACCGGAGTATGAGGAAAACAGGGTTATCACCTTGTGTGAGTATAGCAGCATATAAATCTTTCCATCAGCTAAGAAAATCAGTTTATCTGAGGGTTTGCACCTCATTTAGCTAGAGCGTCTGTCTAGGAGATGGGACAAGACACTCTGCACATCCTTGCATGAATTCATGCAGTTGCTAACTTTGATCTGATAGAGAATACCAGATAAATTCAGTTTTCTGTGACAATTTAATGGAATTTAGATGCAGTTGGGATCCTCTACTTGTTTACAGCTGTATGGCAAGTGCTCGTACTGGAGGCTATGGCAGAGAACGCACACAGAACAAGCATTCCTGGTTTGTACTTAATCCCCTATATAATCCTCACTGTCATCCTTTATGGAAAAAATGCAGTTTTAAACACCACTGAAATCCTTTTCTGATAATTATGGAGTCCATCTCTTTTAAATAGCAATGGGAGTTATTTTTTACTTTTTGATTCATTTGCAAGTATCTAGTGCCAAATGTATCATTAATGAACTATTAGAAAAGAATTACAGCATCTCAACCTCATAGAACAAATATAACTTTGTGTCTCATTCTGTGAGATTTCAGGTGGAAATTGTGTGATATGGAAATCAGGACTCCTAATTTAATATGAGAGTGTATATTTTTAGCTTCTCATCCTTTTAGTGGCTACATGTGGAAAATTAAATTGCATTACATTTTTATTTACCTTTTAAAATTTAAATTTTTAGCTTACAACTTGCTCCTTTCATGGTTGCAATGGCTGTGAGAATTCAGAACTACAAGGTCTTGTTCAAAGAGTGCTCTGACATCTATGGAAGACGAGAAAGAGTGACAATGTATTTTGGAGGGATATGCACAAATGTGCTCATACACAATGTTATTTAAAATGCTTCTTTGTATATTTGGGGGGCATTGTCTGCTTCTTTTCATTATGAGTTTGATGTATTTTGTATGTGCATGAAGTGGTCAAACTATAAATATAATTGAGAACCATTTTTGGCTGAAATAATTTCTGTCATTTCTTACTATTTGTTTTCCCCAGAGAGTATGATTATAAGCCGATCACTAGTCACACATTGTTATTTACCATGAATATATACACCTTGTATTTCCTGAGCAGAGGCCACAGATCAGGACAGAAGGATGTTCATATAAAATTACCAAGTGGGAAACTGTGGCACAGGGTAATGAGTAGCTTCAGCCTATTAATGTCAGTAGTTAGAGCATCAGCTGCTGCATGCACATATTTTGAGAGTGGAATATGGGCACTTAAATCCAGAAGATTCCAATTGATAGAAATTGACTGAGAAAGAATCATTTGACTCTACCTGGTTTTGTGAGGAGGGAAAAGCCAGAACACTTGGACTGAACACCTTATTTGCTTTGCTCTTGCTCTTTTGTTGTCAAGGAGATTATTGTCACCTTCTATAAACTACTGTGCTCTCAGATTCTGTTGGGACATCAAGGCAGAAGAGTGCTAACCTGCTGTGAAATTCTTGGCTTGTATACCTCAAAATAGGCTTTTAGGATATATACTACTGATTTGTGGCATGAAACAGATCTCTTCAAGTAGGCAAGAGAGAAAAATAATTGTCCTGCATCCAGCTACCTGAATAGGAAACAGTCATATTTGAAGAAATGTTTGAATTAGCATAATTTGCATAGTTATAGAGTTTCTCTTATTCTTTTATTTTGTTTTATTTGTGGGGTGGTAGCAGGCATGGACATTGTTGGGGAAATCAATTTTCTTTTCCCCTAAAAAGCAGACAGTCAGCTTTAAAAAGTCCAATAATCTTCTTAGTCTACCTTGGGGCACTGAGGCTTGGAGTTATTTATGCAACTTATGTCTCTGGCTCCAGAAGGCACAAATGCCTCTGAAAGCTGCACTGGCCAGATAAGAGGCACCAAAAGTGAGCTTTTCTGCAGCTGTAACCTAGTAGGATGCCTGCAGTTCCTATCAGCCTAGGAATCCTGTTCACTTCACCAAAATGCTGTTTTTAATGAAGAATTCATGTCCAGTTAGCATGGGTATTTACTGTAAATTAAACCATCTTGCCTTTGGTTGATATTTACTTTTTTATTCTAGCAATGAGTGATTTTTTTCTTTTAATTTTGTGGGTTTTTTAGGAACTAAATTATCTGACTAGCACTACAAACAGAAAGATGGGAGAGCTAGCAACGTCAAGTAAAGCTACTGGTTAATCAACTTAACACTGTTTATCAATGTGTTAATCATCATCAATGCACACATTGAAGAACAAATTCACCAAATATCAACCTAATCCATCACTGTAATCCCATTTCACAAAACACTTTTGCTCCTTTGAGATATGGCTCTCATGTAATGTTGAACCAGGAAATATTTTGTTAAGCATTTGTGCACGTGTGCTGAAGTGAGAGGTGCAGGACAGAGTGTAGTCGAACACAGTTGAAGCATGGGAACGTTATCTGCCTAATTCCTAGATTTCCTGAGGTTCTTAACCCTATCTAAAAAGAGAAGATGTAATTGCAGGAGGAAAAACCTCAAACCGTGAATGGTTTGGTGACTCACAAATCCTGTTTCAGAACATCTGTGGGCTAAAGAGCCATTGTATATAACTTGTTTGAGTAGATTTCCCTAATGGCACAGATAACTCCTTTGAAACAAAACATCTCTTTACTTGCAATGTCAGTTAATTCAGCAGCATAATTTCATGTCTTTGAAAGTACTTTTGCACACCTTTGAAAAGCTGTGTTTGAAGAACAGTCTAGGATTACATTTAATGTTGTTGCATTTGTAGTATATAAATTATGAACTCTCAGAATCTCTAGTCAATTTGAATTTCAATATATCCAGCACACATACACATAGCCCATGATGATGTTTTCTCACTCTGAAGAATCACACTTGCCAAGTCCTCTCAACTTGAACTTCAAGCATGTCTGTGAAGGCAAATAATAATGTCAATAATCATGATCATCATCATTATCACCATAAGCCACAACAACTCTAATTCACTGTCTTCTCCCTTTCCCAATAATAAGAGATGAATTTGCAGACCAATGGGCATGAATAATGAACTGTGAGCATTTTCTGCATTTTAATTTGCTAGGAGTATTAAAAAGTGCTATTAATCAGAACTTGAAGAGTGCACAGTGGAAATCAAGGCAATGGAAATATTCCACCTGTAGCTTTAACTCAGGCATACAGATCATTAGTATTTATTTTCTGTATTTTCTTCTGCTTAAATATGTTGCTTGTTACATTGTTACTTTGCAATAATTAAAAATAATCAACTTTTGATAGTGCTTTTTATGTTTTAAATTGGTTTATTTTCGCAACAGCCACCAGAGGGATAAAACCACATTTTTTGCATCCCTTAATCTGTTGTTTACAGGAGCAGAAAAGGCCTGTGGCCAAAGCTGCCTGTGACACTGTGCAGTGTCGTGCTGCAGCAAAGCAGAGTAGTGCCAGGTGAGTGGGCAAAGTTAAATCAACGTGGAACAATGCCATGTGGGGACTCCGGCCTGTGCTCCAAAAGCAGGGTGGAATGGCATCTTTGTACTAATCAATATTTTTTCAGGCAGGCAGCTTTGGTTTTTGGTAGTATAGGTTAACACATCCTGCTCAGTCATTCCTGTTACAGAAAAGAAGCTTCTGGAAGGGTCAAAGTGAAAAATCAGAGATTAGTAAATCTGTCAAGGAATATAAATCCTTTATACAGTGATGTCTGTTCATGGTCCTGTCAGATTGAGTGCAGAGTACAGCCCATATTAATATTTAAAGCACAAGAGCCTGTGGTTGTTCAGGCTTTTTTTTTCCTTCTAATTGTTGGTGAAAAAGATATACATTTTTATATTGCAATCTATCTATCCTTTTAAGATGTGCCCATTAGGATGAGAGGATTTACCAGATTAACTCCACCACGATGCTTTCAGGTAATCAGGAAAACCATTCTAAGCTAATTTTTGTCTCAAAGTAAATACTCAAAAATATCAGAGCTAGCAATACAAATGAAAATATGGTAACTACTTCTCAGCAATTTTGCCTTAGAGAACTAGTAAATAAAGTGTGCGAGGAGGGTGAGATTGACAGCATTCAACAGGAAAATACATGCTGGGGAAGGGTTTTGTTCAGAAGGAATTTTTTTATGTACTCTCAGAGGTCATGCTTCATCAGAGACTAATTTTAAGAAATCATTACTATTTGGCATTTGCTTAGAAACTAGGGAAATTAAGTGTGCACCTACTTTTATACTACATATCTGTGTAAAAAAAAGTTATTTATAAACCTGAAATGATTACTTTCAAAGTAGATCTGCCTTTCTGCCTTTTAATCATCTTGGAAAATACCAGAGATGAGGGTTTTATCATTTAAAAACTATAGCAATTTCTTTAAAATGTGCACTGACCTTTTAAGAGTGTGCACATGCAAAAAATTCATTTAGCCTCCAGTATACAAAATTATGACTCTTCCAACCTAGAACACTACCACTTCTGTTCTGCACTCTGGCTTTTTGATGATTTTCCACATTTTTGTGGCATTATTTTGTGAATTTTATTAAATGTTACACCAGACACAGGGTATTGTGAGCTGACAGACAAATATTTAGCTGCAAGTTATTTATAATGGTATGGGATGAGTGTCTGCAATGATATGAGAACTGCTTAACCACAGAAACTTTAAGGAAAGACTTTGAATGGTGATATTTTTGTTACAGTTCATGTGCCCAGGATTGTAAACTATGGAGAAATCTTTGATTTTGAAGAGAATATGCTTCAGAAAGGCAGAAACATATTTTTATTGTTTAAAAAAGAAAAAGAAAAAAGAAAAAAAGTCTATCCCATCTATCCTTTTCAAAGCAATTACATGCAAAAAATTAGGAAACCACAGAGGAGAAGAAGTAGTTGGAGGAGTGACCTTTCTGGTTTCTCCTTGGTTCTTCCTGACTTTCGTCTGTGGTTTTGGTGGTGAATGTAGTGTCAGTATGAACTCAAGTACCCCCATCCTCTTGTGTAGCTGTCAGTGAAGCTGCCAAGAGGATGGCCACTTCCACAGCTTGTACCAGGAAACATGTCCCCATAGATGTGACTGATCCAGGCAACAGACAACACGCAGGTTGTAAAGTCTTGTTTGTGGGCATTGCAAATGCTGTATGGCAGGAGCAAAGGGTGCTGTGGGACGACTGCTATATGGGGAACCCTTTCTCATTCACAGTGACTACTTGCAGCTCACTGCATTTCATACTGTGCAATTCAGGAGAAGGCAGAAGAAAAGAAATAATTGTTAGCAACTTCTGTAGTTTGAATTTTCCCCCATGGAAAGCTGGATTCACAAAATTAAAATTAAGTAAACGGCATATTTGGTTAGCAGATGCCACATGCTCCACAGAGCTTTCAGTTGCAAAGCAGCCTGCACAGAGGGCTGCCACCACTACAATTACACAAAGGAAAAGAAAATATATGAGTCTATTAGCCTGGTAGTAGCTGAGTATGGACATGAGCTAAAATTTCAAAGGCTGCAGAGTACTCATGTTTAGTTCCTATTCTATTAAGGCTATAAGGGAAGTGTTTTGGTTTCTTTTTTTCCCTTTCACTAAACATAATGCTATAAAAGACTTTGAAAGGTAGGAGAGATGAAAAACAGACTCATCTCTTTCTTCTTCCATATTCAGTCCATATTCTACATAAGAATTAGTGGTTTCAAGCCACATTAAAGCAGTGTATCAAATGAAGGAATTAGTCTATTTTTGTAACTATAAACAAAAGCCATGCTATGTGAAATATCTTCTTACCTGAAACTGAACCTTCCTGTCATCAGCACAACAAAGGCAGTTCTCTCATACAAGGTCTAGGCAGGCAAATAGACCACGGTTTGACTAATCAAGGACATAGTGATTTATGCAGCACAGATGGCTTGCCTTTCTTTAATGCACATAAGACTTTCACCTGAAATAAGTGAAACTAACCTGCTGAATTTGCAATCAGTACATACTTTGTAACAGAGAAGTTGCTTCTAACTTTGTCTCTTTGGAGACAAACTATTTTGTTTCTTTCAGCAAGTGTTGGCTATTCGTAAGATGAGGAATGTGGGGATACTCAATAAGAGCCCATTTTAATGGTTATAGTCCTAAAATGAGGTTTACCTCTACCATGTTCCCTTCTCATAAAGCTTTTTGTTTTGTTTTTTTTTGTTTGTTTGGTTGGTTGGTTTGTGGTTTTTTTTGCTGTTGTATCACACAAGTGCTGCAGGAACAGAAACAAACATCTCTTATTTTTATGCCCTTTGTGTGACAGATGTGAGTCTTTCAGATGCATGGTATAGGGATTATCAAATCCGAGGCAAAAGAAGCAATACTTCCAAGAACATATTTAAGGCAATTGCACTAGATCTTTATGACAAGGTCTTCAAGCTATTGCACAGTAGTGTGTGAAGTAGCAACTAATTTCCAGCCTCCTCTTTAATAAGAGGAACAGATAGCTACTACACAGATCTCCATGCTCAGCAGTCTCTCCATATCTTCATTTATGCTACTACAAGGATGAGATTTCTGTTCACAATAAAACTGCTGCTACTTCTGTTAGTACCTTGACATTTTCCTATTCTTGCCATTCCTGTTTATATCATCACTTATAAATATTTTAAAGCTATCTGCAAAACTAATCTATAATTTGGGTTTTCTAAGTGAAAGTCTGCATTCTGTTTCCAGAAAAAATGAGAAATTTATGCCAAGAGTTTACTGCTCAGAATTTTCTATCTCTGCTATGACTCTATTCTCAAATCTTTTAGTATCTCCATGCAGCTTTTCTTGCATCAGCAGTCTTTTGATTTCCCCTTATTTCTGAAGTGAATTTTTTTTTTCAATTATTGTATTTTAAAATGTCGTTTAGATGCAAGCACCATACTAGGCACTTCACTAAAACCAGCTGCTTTTGAGCAGGGAGGGATTCTTCAGATCAGGGATTTAGCTTGAGAAACTTGAAACTGATCTATTAGCACACTTGGCATGGGTAGTATTCTTAAAAGAGGAGTATCAGCAGTCGATTAGATTTACACAGCAATGTGTCTGGACATGTACAAACACAAACTGTGAACTGGTTTTGGAAAAACTCATTGGGGATTCTGAAAACTAACTCATACACCCAGGTTGTCTTTATTAAACTTTGCTGCAGGGTAATAGGCTGCATGCATATATCATTTGGTATTTAATTAGATAGCAGGGTTGAAATAAAACGACAGACATTTATATATCTATAGAACTATACAGAAAATGGATGTGGACGAATACATTCAGAGAGATTATTTTTTACTGTATAGTTCATCCAGTCTTATTTCTGAAGCACAGCTCACTTCCTTTACACATACCTGAGATAAATGATGAAGATGCAATATTGCTGCTTAGAAAATAAGTAACATATGTCCCACCTCTTGAGAAGAACTAATAATAACACTTTTGTTAGCTGACATTGCAGACCAGTATAGCTGTAACACAGAACACACTTGTGCCGACTACACAGACCAGAAAGAGGGGGAAAATGAACAACACAATATATCAAGTGCGCTACTTTTATGAGAATTGAATTTTGACCCCATTTCATTCCATAACCACATTCTCAGCTTGAGTAATTTTTTCCTTGGAACTCTACTATCCCTGGCCCCTCATTACTAAACCTGTGTACCCTTCTCAGCTATGTCTGACCAGGGGCTTAGGGGATTTGTAAATGGGACCAGAGTTGGGAAATCACATGCTCATACAACTGGGCAAGAGATACAGGAGGGCAAAAGGACAGAAGAAACAGAAAAAAAACCCCAAACAGGATGGACAGTTGATGAGTAAGCTGAATTTCCTGTTGCAGAAAGCATCTATAACCAATTTAAATATTCATTTGCATCAGAAACATTTTTTTTAAAACTCACAAATTTCCTTAAGAGCTATTTGTTATCCAGAATGATTTCAATTATTTCTCTGTTTTGCCCTCCACTTATGAGATAGGGACGTATCTGAGGATTGGTTGCTACATAAACATGTCATGTACATGCGAAATACACCTCTTAGTAGTGTAGAATATATATGTTGGCATTAATGCAGATACTACATAAAAACTATGTTAGGGAACCCATTCACTCTGGTCCTGATTCTGATAACCAGGAACTGCATGGTGTTCCCTACAGTACAGTGTAAGCCTAAGAAGTTATAACTTCTCTAAATAAGTAGAAGTACCTAGCACTTGCCTGAGTTGGCCTGACTGCTCTCACTGGTGCATTAACTGAGCACCAGAAATAGATGGAAAAGCTCTAACACCTGGGTAATGTTAAGTACAGAAACCAAGAATTCAGAAAACCTTCTGACATTTAGACTTCATCAGTACAGCTAAAAATTAACAAACTTAAATGAAAATCAGATTGCACAGCTTTCAAACAACTTTTTTTTATTCTTAAAAATACTGAAAACTAATACTTGCGTCTATGGGAAATAGTTTAAAATTTATGAACAATTAAATACAAAGGAATGTGTTTCCACCTTGGACTGTAAGTAGAGGAAAACACAGAACTCAATTGTTCAGAAATAGAACTTTATATTTATATATTTAAAATACAAATTATGACAAATCTAGGCTCAATAACAGGATACAGGTTTACCTTTAGCCCAAGAACTGAAAATACACCAAATGGGAGACTTGATCTGCCTATTTTCACCTCCTCTTATCAAAGTGCAAGGTCCTCTGGTCTGGTTCTTACACAGCCTGCTACAAAATCTTTTACCTCTGACAACTGGTCTGCAGACATCTCACCCACCCATAGTTTTTTGTCACACAGTGATTTACAATCTCTTGCTAGGGCACAAATAATGGTACCTTCATTTGACAAACTCCAGAAACAGCTGGGATCCATAGGTGATCTCATGTGGAGTACTGTTTACTCTGTATTCTCACAACCAACCCAAATGTGCATAAGAAGATATGCTTTGCAGTGCTTAAAATACAAGAATGAATTGTAGGAAGACACACCATGACCCAGCTGGCAATCCTATGAAGAAATGTGAAATGAAGGTGTCAAAGAACATACTATAGCCATGCTCCTGCTGCCTTTGTCAGGTCTGTGTTTGAGAGGCTCAAAATCAAAAAAAGACAGAGAGTCGGTGTATAAGTTGACAAGTTACAGACCATATGTAGAGGTGAATTCTGATCTTAGAGTCCATTGAGTGCAAAGCAGTCACAAGATGGTGAAGCAGCCTTTTAAAGAGTGCTGTAGAGGAGCTGGTGGGTGGCAGGTCATGCAGATAACAACAAAGCACACAGCAATGGGAGAGAAGTTCTTGAAGAGAGATGTAGACTTTTGTCTGGGGGCTTTGGATCAGAACTTCTTGGACAGTATTCTCTGAAATATCTCTAATTCTAAGCATGGGAACAATAAAGACAGGCAGGCAGAAAGAACATAAAGAGAAATAGTTTAAATTTTTTAAAAAGGTGAAAGCTCTTCAAGAAATATGGAACCTAAAGAAAAATATGCACAATTGTCTGGCACTTAACTTTTTTTAAAAAAAAACAAACTTTAAAATTAACCATCAATAAAGAAAAAGAAATAAGAATAAAGAAAGAAGAGTTCAGATAGGTCACTGCTTAAGAGGATTCTTGGAAAGAAAAAAGTATAACAGCGGTAAAAAATATGTAGCCAAGCAGGGAAATGCTAAATAATTTAATGGTCTGAAATACAGAACTTCATCCCTTTCTTTAAACTGTAAAGTTAACAGAAGAATTTTTTGCCTTTCAGTACAATAATCCAAACAAACTGATGCTGGAAAGATGAAGTGAACAAAATGAAGTCTGTACCAGCCTAGTAGCTGGTACAGTGCTGTATTTTTGATTCAGTTTGAGAATAATGTTGCTAGCACACTGATGTATTAGTTGCTCAGTAGTGTTTACTCTAACTCAAGGACTTTTCAGGTTGCCAGGATCTCCCAGTGAACAGGTTCACAAGAAGCTGGGAAGAAGCATGACCAGGAGACCTGACCCAAATGGGCCAAAGAGGTATTTCATACCACAGAATATCATGACCAGAATAGAAATGGAGAGGAGCTGGCCAGGAACTGCCAGTTGCTACTCAGGGATAGGCATCAGGCAGTGCATGGTGAGCAATTGCAATGTGCGTCCTTTGTATGTATTGGGCTTTATTTATTTATTATTCATGTTAATATTACTGTTGTTATTGTTATCATCATCGTCATCATCCTTGTCATAATTATTTAATTATTATTATTTATTAATTACTATTTGTAGTAGTAGTAACTGTATTGCAATTCTTAAACTGTTATCTCAATCTACAAGTTTTATGGTTTTTTTCCCTGTCCTTATCCCTATCCCACAGGAAGGCAGTGAGAATGAGTGAGCATCTGCATGGTACTTGGTTACTGTCTGGGGTTAAACCACAACACATTCGTACTACAATAATCACCTTAACAATTTTTCAGAAGTGAGGTGAAAAACACTAGCCATAAAATGATGCCTTGAACTAAGGGGTATCACAAGAGCTCAAAGGAAAAGAAATATGTAATAGAGACATTATACATAAGTAACCATTTGAGGAAGATAGTTCAAGGAAAACATATCTACAGAGACATATTATTATACATATAAATATATAAATAAATGCATAAATATAGTTTTATTCATAGTTATGCAAAATACATAAATCTATATATTTGTAGAGAGGAGTCTTATTAAATTTCCACACTGCATCTGAAAAAAAGACATTAAGTCTTATGGATAGCTTCAAAATATGTATTATTGCTATCGGCCATTAAACAAAAAGCGAACCAATTAACAGAAGTGTCAGTAGTTTTAATTAATCTGTGGAAAACATACATTAGCTTGTATCTTCTGTGTAGAGAAGACTATGATAAGTGGCAATTTATGGGGTTTTTAATTAAAAAAACCCAAAACATTAAAAGTTATAAATTGGATGTAAGATAATGTGTTAGTCTATTGTCCATACTCCATTTCATTTTTTCCAAACTATCTTGGAAGTTACTTCTCCATAGAAGGAAGCTTCACCGTGATCAATGCTCTGGCAGTCTTTTTTTAAATTTATTTTAAATTTGCTATACAATAAAAAAAGCTAGCAAGAACCCTAGAAGCTGGTAATGAATTAGTGAAAATCGATCAAATAGTGTTGCTGCCTTTGCTCAGAATTAAGATGGAAGGCAGGATGTCTATTCCAAACCCTGGCTGGGTGCTATAGGCTGGCAGTAATCCATAGTGTGCAACTGCTGAGGCACAGCTATGTAGAGTCATTATTAACGAATGAAAATGCTGAGATTCAAGTGCAAGGATACGAAGACCACAGACACACTAAATGAAGAAAAATTCTTCCACTCCATGTGCAAATTCCTAACTTGAGTATGAGAAAGAGTGGCCTGCGTGTTCTGCAGATCATCTGACCTTCTTCTGATCATCTCTTAAAGACCCTCTGGACCATGGAAAGATGCTGCCTTTGCCATGTGCCTTCCTCCTTTGTCTCTTTAAATTTGCCATTCGTAGGGATGGGTGTCTGAATCTCAGGCCTGGAAGTGCTCCAAATTCAAGTATCCAGATGAAGGTATTCTTGTGGGAAGACAAAAACTTGAACCCATCTGTTTCAGAAAGAAAAGTTAAAAAATTGAAAGTATAGTCTGTCTGAGACATAGAGGTGCACATTTTTGGTGTATAATGCTCTGTTTGGGGCTCTTGACCTAGCAGATTTTTGGGTAAAAGAAAAAAACAAAACAATTCCTCTTCAACCCCCAGCAATTCTGTGAAAAAGCATAAAATATTCATTACCATCTCTCTCAGCAATTAGAAAGGAATCCATCTTAGTCCAAGTTCCTCAAAATGCCAAACTCCTTGTCAGATAGACAGAGTCTATTCCCTCCAAACAAACTGGAGGGAGGCATACTTAATCCTTGAATTGGAAATCACTGCACCACTGATCATAGTGGCAAACTTATTTCTCGGTTCAGTTGCTTCTGTGCCTGGATGAGCTTAAGCGGGCTGGAGGATTTATGCCAAACAAGTATTTGAAGCTTCTCTATCCAGGTCAAGGTAGAAAAAACCAAAAAATAATGATGAAAAAAGATAGTTAAGAAGCTGTGCCGACATTCTTTATTATACTAATGATCAGTTTGGTCCCTTTTGCTATGAGTTATTCATTTCCCTGAGTGAGTGATGGAGAAGAAGAGCAGTCTGCCATCTACTAAAATTGTATGCTTTGCAGACACCTTATCTGACCCTTGAACAAGGCCTACTTGGCAACTCATCAAGTCCCCAGTGTTGGGGGCATTTATTATTGTAACAATGGAAGAGATGGTGACTTCTTAACCAATGCATCTATATTTGGGGCCAACTCTTAGACTACTCTCTTCTCTATTTCTCACTTGCTATTCAAGGTGTACTTCTCTTCAGTTGATCTCTGGCTTCCTTTGCTCTAACCCTCTGCACACGTGATTGACCGAGCTTGGCCATCTCACCACAAACTGTGAGAGGGCCCTCGCAGGATTTAGATCTCTTGACAAACAGACTAAGACTTAGCTACCACAATATAATCATGATCTGCTGTTCTGGTACTCTGAGCACCCACAGTTCCCACCTAGGACCTACACTTCGGTTTATTAAGAAGGTATTACATAGGACTGGTGTCTGCCC